>QLNU02014176.1:87494690-87504873 GCA_006491805.2 Dysdera silvatica
TCTCTCGTTGTTTCATCTTCACTTGCAACAGATGCATTCAAACTCCGAGTCTGAACTTCAGGAGCTTCTACAGAAACACCTTCAGCCATATTTTGTTTACACCACAGATAAAGGGCAAGGATATGTTACCCTTGCGTCTCGGTACTTTAATGGAATATATAAATCATGTGGTTAAATAAATTTTAATTAGTGGAAACTTTTTTTTTAAATATCCATTTTGATTGGAAATATGATCTCATTCTAAAAGAAAAAGTTTTAGAAATAAAAGAGAAGTTTATTATGAATTTAGACTGTCACTTTAATTAATCAGATCATGAAAATTTGAACAATAGTTATTAAAAGCTATATCCATGGCCACAGCTATTGCAGTGAAATAACCAAATGTTGTTGTTCTTAATTGTTCAATAAGAAATAAAATAAAATTTCTAATAGCATTGGAAAGTTTTTCGAACTGGCTTCACTGCATTTTCTTGAGTTTCCAAGACGGATTGGGCGAAATCCAAAAATGTAGATCCGCTCGATGCCTTAAGGAGGGGGATTTCATTAAATGTGTAGATAGAGATGTAAAGGCTGAAAAAGTGCAATTTAAATCCGGGAAGACCGGGTTTTTTGGGAAGGGAATTTTCTGAATTCCCAAAACAAAGTTTTTTTGAACGTTATGGGAATTTGGTCGTTTGAAGTGTATGAAACGATTTTTGCGTTACTTATTATTTATTTCAAGAAATAAATATTTAACTAATCTTGAAAATGGATAGATGACAATATTTTTTTTTAATTAATTAAGGTGTTGGGCTCCAGGCTTATTCCGTAAAATGTAAACTCCCTACTGTTCCGAGTAACAGGAGAGTATTGAAATTTGGATTTCCTAAACGCTGATTGGTTGAACATGTTAACACTATTGCCTTAACGGAGGCCACCCTTCCCAATGAAGCCCTTGCAAAAGAAGAAGAGAACGGTGGCACAAGGGAGTTCGGTCTCAGCTCTGGTGGCGTGCGGATGTCTGTCCGGGCTGGCGGGTGTTGGTTCCAGCTCGCTTAAGACGGAGTGCTTGGGATATTCACTTTGGCCGCCGGGCGGAGTTGGATGGATGCCTGCTTCTGCTATTCTGGGACCGGACTCCGCCCTCGCTCGGGAGCCAGCTTTCGCAAACAGTGGATGATAATTTGGTATGTGATGCCTGTCCGGATTGTTCTGGTCTCGTGCGCCCTGGTTGCGGGGAATGATTTACGCCTGTTCTCTGCCGCTCGCGGCACCTCGCCCACTCTTCGGGGCGGACTGATCGTGGATGGCCTCCGGTCGACGTTGAATGACGACAATCATGTGAGCTGTGCGTCTCTGTACGCCTGTTTCGATCGACAATCCCCCGCAATGCCCCCTCCCCCCCAGTGTCCCTTCTCGGTCCACTGGTCGTCATATCATATGACAAAAGCCTGTCTGGGAATACAGCGCTGCCCCCTTCGGCGGCCACCTTTCCCATTAATCTCCTTGCACAAACCACCACCAACGGAGGCACAATTCCTCCTCCTAACATCGGTAACTTACCCAGAGTTTCAACCCAAATGTTGGATAAACAAGTTAGAATACTTATCGACACTGGCCATGTCGTTGTGCCTGATTAAAGAATCAGTGGTAAGATCCAAACAAGGTGAGTGGAGGGTCAAATCTCAACCTTGTGAAATAAAGGTTTTAGGGATAGCGAGTAATGAGCTTACAATTAACCGTAAAGCAGTCATCAGCTTTTATCTAAATGGAACAGAGGTGGAAGGAGAATTTTTAATATGTGCGGAGGGGTTACCCAGACAGTATGATGCTCTATTGGGGATCAACTTTTTGAATTCCCATCAGATCAAAATAGACTTACACCACACCACTCACAATAACCAGTTTAAAAGGAAAAATTATTGACTCTCCGGCTAAGGTGCCAGAAAAGTTGGTTTCGATTGCTTACCTGTTTCACAAGCAACAAATTCCACCCAGATCGTAAATGTTTGTTAACATCAGGGTCAAAAATCAAGAAAATATCTTGCACATGATGTATTAATTGAACCACTGCCAAAAGTGGAAAATTTGGATTTTTCTCTTGCTCGGTCTGTGAACCTCTTCAATAGAAAAGGCGTTTATCATGAAAAACTTGTAAACCCAAACAACTTCGAGTTAAATCTCAACAAAAAAAGAACTTGGCCTCAGTCGAGCAAATCGAAGTAAACCCAAAAGCCAATGAGTCAATAACTTATGCAAACACTGAAAATTCTGAGAAGTGGGATTTTGATGATTGGGGTCGACAATTTGATATGGAACACCCAGAGCCCTCAGAACGGGCAGATTTGTGTAAACTTTGGACAAATATAGTCACCTTTTTGCCAAATCGGTGAGACTTGCCTGGGTGCAACATCTTCCTCCATAAAATAGATTTAGCTGACCATACCCCTTGCAGGCAAAATGGATATAGAGTACCATACCCTTTAAGAGCAGAATTAGACACGCAGATTGCAGAATTACTTAAGGCAGACATAATAGAAGAGTCCTCGTTAGGAAGCAAAACAACAAATTCATGCTAGTTTGTAATTACAGGCGTCTTAACGAGAAAACTCGTCATTTACCATATCCTCTGCCCCTATTAAGCGAATTATTGGATAACCTTCAGGCCGCAAAGATATTTTCAACCCTCAATTTAACGAGGGCTTTGAACAAAGCGAAATGAACAAAAACTAAATTAAAGGGACAGAGAGTTAACCCCATTTATTTGCCATAAGTGTTTGTATCACTGGAAAAGAAGTCCTTTTGGTTTCCGAACCTCAGCCAATGCAGTCATGAAACTCACGAGCATTGTCCTGAGTGGCCTTAAACCAGACCGGATTGATTGTTATTTAAACGACTTTTACGTCGCTTCAAAAAACTTTGCAGAGCATCTGGATAGATTAAAACTAGTATTTAAACGTTTAGACCAGCATAGCATTAGACTCTCGCCTAAAAAATATCACTTTGCAAAAACCAGTGTCAATTACTTAGGAATAACCGTTGAAAATATTTGTATTGTGCCTGAAGAGCCAAAGGTAGAGGCAGTTAAAAACTTTAAAGCCCCCCCCACCACCGAGACCAAGAAGCAAACTCTCTCATGTAGGTCTAACCAATTTTTTACAAATTCATCCCAGAGTATGTCAGAACCACCTTGCCCCCCACAGGGCAAAGTATAGTGAGAAATTCCAATGGAGCGAGCCTGCGCAACTGGAATTCGAACAAATCAAATCCTGCCTAACAAGGCACCCATGTTTACTCCTCCTAGACTTAAGTAAACCGTTTATTGTCCACAGTGACGCATCATTAAAAATCCTGGGAGCAGTTTTGAGCCTGATAGGAGAGGGCGGGTTGAAACACCCCATAGCCTATGCGAGTAGAAAGCTGAAATCGGCTGAAGTAAAGTACAGAACATTTAAGAAAGAAGCCTTGGATATCCGATTTGCGTAAATCAATTCCAAAATTACCTGTATGGCACAAAATTTACAGTCTATTGCAACCCAGCAAGCCTATCAAATGTCCTTAGGTTCAAAGACCCAACAAATAGAATTTCATGCTGGGTCCTTGCACTTCAATAGTATAACTTTCAGATCAAACATAAACCTGGAAGAAAAAATATTTCAGCAGATTTTTTTTATCGCCTCCCTTTATTGAGATTAAATAACCTGTCAATGGTCTCGTAGTACGAGAAACAGTCGAAACTAGTGATGGACTAAACTGTTATTTTTGAATAACCTGTTCCAACAAGATAACAACAGGTTCCAATCACCGGTGATTTCAGTCACCGGTGATGGAATGTATGCGTTGCTTCATAGGTTTTGGTAACTGAGTAACTTAACGATAACACATTTCAACTCTCAATCCGTAACAGAACGTTGTGCTAACTCCATAAAAATAATCAATCCTTTGGAAAAAAATACACACATATGAAGTACAAAAATAATGAGAAAAAGTAAGGCTTTAAAATATTGAATTTTAGATATTTGAAACATTACACGATATTAAAAATCAAAGAAAGTTTAAAAAACTAATTCTAAGTAATGAAATACAGCAAAAAATATTGACACTGCTGTAAATTAATTGGTAAAACATACTGGAAGGTTACAATGTGGAACTAATTAAACAGGATAATGATACAAAATATGTGTATTCTCAGCTGATGTAGTTATACACATGTATGTATTCAGAATTTTTCATGTGTAAAGCTCAGTAATGTAAAAATATTAATACTTGTACTAATTAATATACATGGATAAAAAATCTATTCCATTAAATATGAATTGGCATTTAGGAACAATAATCTTTCGGCGTGAAGAGGCTCCAACCGATTTCTCCCATCGGTTAAAATGTTACCAGCCTTTAAGAAAATTCTTTCGCAAGGCACTCATGTTGCCATAAAGTTGAATTTCCTTTTCGCTAACTCTGATAGATTTGGGTAGATCAGAGAATGAGATCTCCACCATGACAAAGGGTCTTAATTCCGCGGCAAGTTAATTTTTTTTTTAATTATCGTCTAGATAGAGATTGATTTCGCTAGTTGCTATTGAAGTAGGAATACCTATATAATCACATATTAACTGAATTTAAACTTTAAGTAAATTAAATAAAAATAAATCAATTAAAACAATAATTAAATAAACTGATTAAAACAATTAGTTAATTAAAACAATATTTGGTTAATTAAAATAATATTTGGTTAATTATAACAATATAATAATAATATAACCTCTTGTAATATCAGATATTAAATGGGTAATTAGTGCCTAAGCCCTTGTGTCAGCTAGACAACTATGCCGGATGTTGTGATAGCCCGTTATCTCAGCGCGTTTCCTGTGTGATGGAAACGGAGGAATATGTTCCTAGAACAGCGATTTCTCGGTCACCGGTGATTTGTAACTGTTGCTTCAAGTAACTCTATCCCTAATTACCGATGATCTGAAATAACAGCTGTTATTTGAGAACAGAGATTTCAAAGGAGCATACTGTTCCTGGAACAGTGATCAGTCGATAACAGGTAATTTTTAACAGTTACCTTAAATAACTCCCATCTCTAGTCGAAACAGGGTTTATCAATGAAAAAATTGAAAGGCTACAGCTTAACGACACTTTTTGTTGCCAAATAATCAAAGAACTTGAGAGAAAATCCGAAGTAACTGAAAAAGGTTTCATACTTGGTTAAAGAATAACCTTCTCTTTTGTCACAACTCAAGAAATATTAACCAGTCCTCAAACCATAAACTTGTGACTCCTTTAACGTTAGTTCCAGAAATTTTGAACAAGTGTCACATTTCTGTCACTGTCGCACATCAGGGATTTAGCAGAACCATGCAGCAGGTAAAAAGTCAGTATACCTGGCCCCAAATGTATCAACATGTCCGTAACTATAGCAAGTCCTGTGCTTCATGCCTGCAACGCAGAACACTCAAACATGAAGACAATCCCCCTCCAGTCGGTGAGTCAAGTGTGGAAGAGACACTTTAGTATGACGTCACAAGCCGGACTACTGCAATTTTTATCAATTTCAGGAGGAGAGAGAACGCAATGACGAACTGCGTAGTTTTGCCACATATTTCATGTAACTTTTAAAAATTTTTACGTTTACAGCTGACCAAATGCAGCTATTGGGTATAGCTACAAATCTGCAGAATCGAGGATGCGAAGAAAAAAAAGAACTAAACCACAAAGAACTCCATGAAATTTAACCACGTTGAGAGATTTTTTCGGTAAGTCACGATTGGGCACATTGGGGATAAACTAAGGGCGATCCTCCTCCGCAGCCATTTTTTCGCCGGTCATTACAAGCCGAAGATGGGACTAAAATATTGGTCTTCATTTCACCAGAAGTGTCTCCGACATTTAAGTACTACAAGGGCATTTCACATGGATGGGACTTTTAAACTCATTCCTCGTGATATTGGAGCCTGTCAGCTTACTATTTACTCTTCACACAGTGTACCTTAATAAAGTAAGTAAATTGTATATGTGTAAAATGCAATATATACATAACAATATTATCTACTGAAAACGTTTTGATTTTTCTAAAGTTAAGTCAATAGAACAAGCTTTACTTCAACAACATGTTATATTTATTCGTTCTCACACTCTAAGAATTCAACATTAACACAAATGGTGATTCGATAGCATTTTCCGCTGAAAGAAATTTCCTTGAAACCGTCTTACAATCCAACCTTAAATGGGGTTTCCACATTTATATCATCTGCCTTAAAATCAGAATGAATATAGGTATAATTCGTAAAATCAGCTTCTGCCTACCAGTGCCGTATCTATAAATGGGTACATTGGGAACTTGTCCAGGGCGCAACAGGCTGAGGATTTATTTTTTAAAGTGCAAATTATTTACTGTGGAATTCTGTCGATAAGCTCTCCCAGAGACGGTGCCCTCCACCCTTTTTCCTAACCTGAAATTCTGGGAATTTGCGTGAAACAATCCCCGCTTACTCTCAAGGCGGGATCCAGACAGGGGACATGGACCCCCAAGGATAATAAATTTACATGGAGTACATGTTTTTAAAATACATGGCTGCCCCAGACGGACGAATAATGATGTGGAAAACCTTCACTCCCAACTTTATAACCAGAGTAGAAAGCAAACAACACATCCATCTGTTTAGGATTTTATAAGTGAGTACAAAAAATAAATAAATAAATAAGCCATTATCATGGCTAAATTATTTTTAATCAGTTTCAAATTATTAGTCTTATTTAATTTTTTCCATATTGTTTTTGTAAGCTTTTCCATATTTTAACTGCTTAAAATGATATAAACCGGTAAACAAATGAATATAAGCGTGGGAATGAATGTAATGGCATGTGATTTTCAATATTCTTAAAGTCAAAAGAGAGAGAGAGAGAGAGAGAGAGGAAGATTTTTGGTTTTAACTATACCACATTTTTCCCCCTTTAAAAAGTGTCAGTATCCTTTTTTTTTCTAACCCAACATATATGTCCCCAACAATATGAGCTTAACTGAGCACCTTACAAGGACTTCATACTTTACCAATTAATTTATGTTTGCTTTACTTTACTTTCTTGCTTTGCTTTGCAGCGCTTTCTGTAGATACTAAACACAATGACAGCAGTATTAGCGATGGAAGGTATTTTTAGGCATTTGGGTATGTAAAACATCAAGTTTTATGTTATTCGAAATGTTATGTTTTTTTACAAATTTCAGAGAAATTAGGAACTGATACTACATAAACGAACAACAGTAACATAAAGCAAAACATTTGAGAACAAATTCAAAACAAATATTTTAAATCCACAATGTGTTACCCATATAGGTAGGATGTCTAAAACGATTTTGTAGTTATAAAACTAAAAGCATCACTTAGCATCGAAAAAGAATGATGAAGCCCAAGTTGAGAACCGCTGAAGTAGAACATCTCGTCTGGCCCCTTCGGTCTTCCGTCTTAAACATTTGTGGGGATATTTGGAGACCAAACTTCGTGATCGATTTCCATCCCTGGACACACTTTTGGAATTAGAGACCGCTCCGCAGGAGAAATGGCATCAAATTTTCTTTACTGTTGTGCATGACCTCTGTACATCCACCCCACGTTGCATATAATGTGTAATTCAGGTAAATGGTGGTCCAACCCCTATTAATAAATATTTTTCGTTATTTTACAGGTGTTCCTACTATTTTGTCACCAATCTGTATGTGTATACGAAAATGCGGCCTATATCCCACCCCCACTTTAAGAACTTCTTGTGTAGGCTAGTAACCTCTCCGAATGATTCAAATGGGTACATTTTCGTCATGAGCACTCTGTGTTCTTAGTAGGGCGGTGCTTCAGGAGGGACGAGCTGCGCGGCCGATAAAAAAGTGTAGTGCCATTACCCAGAAATCAGTTTTTAACGGCCCTTAAATAACGGTTTCCAGGATTCTTTGCCAAACGTTACCCTAACTCTCAGAATTTTGCTGACGGTCCTCATTACTATAGCTTTAGCAGAACGTTCATTCCCTAAACTGAAACTTATCAAAACGTATTTAAAATCTACTATGACTCATAGGCGTAGAGTTATATAGGCCCATGGGGCGGACTGGGCTGCTGGCCCCGGGGTCCATATCAGGGGTTCCGCAAGACCCTCCCAGTGTTCCACAAAGATTCGAAAAAATACCGAAACAAGAGCAATTACTCTTTAATGCTAAGAATAAATTATGAGGGAACGAAAAATTCCTTCATTAAAAGGTGAAAATCAACGATGAAACACTAGAAAATAAATATATATGATACAAATTCCGAGCTCTAAACTTTATTTTCATTTTATTTGGACGATTTATTGTTATTTATATTAAACTTTATTATTCCGACTTAAAATATCTGGTCAGTTAAAACTTAATCGAATTTGATTTAAGTCTATTATCTCAGATATTAAAAATTATTAAGATTAATATTTTATTCGAATTTTCTGCGCCACGGTATCCAATTTTTAGAAAAATAATTAATTACAAAAGAAAAACAAACAAACATCATCATTACATTCAACACGTTCATGACAGCACAGGTTCCTTGGTGATATTACTTGGCGAGAACTCATTAGTTTAACTATGGAAACCGTCGTCCTTTGTAACGGCTTTTTGATCTTTCGGAGTCTGTATTTTATGGAATATGATATGTACCCTAAAGTGTTAACATTATTTAATTTAAACTTAGGAATATTTATAATGGAATACAATTTCGTCAACTAATAATAATTCCTGTTGAAAGAGAAAAAGGTAAAAAATATTATTAAGAAAAGGTTTGTTGAAAATTTTCGGGTCTTTTTTAAGTGCTCGTTCGATGGTGTCGTGCAAATAAACGTAAACATCGTCAAGGTAGTTTCTTCCCATCAAAGTTTCCAATATGTCCAAAAATTCCAGTTTACTTCCGAAAATTCCCGGTTTTTTTTTTACATCTCTAGGTGCAGGAAAAGAACCCGAGTTGAGTTGAATCCATCACTGTAAAGTAACGAGCATATTTCTGAAGGTCCGCTAATTTTGCAGTGGGGAAACTGGAGCAGCTTGTAAAATGCTCATCCTTAAACCTAAGTATTCTGATGGACAAAAGCAGCCCAGGTTAACGCTTATTAAAACAAAACGCAGAAAAGCAAGAAGGGTGCAACAAGGGCTACGAAAGCGCCCCGTGCAGATGAAGAAACGGAGGAGCGCCAACAGAGCCAAATGCTGGAAAGGGGAACAGTGGTAGGCAGTGCAGTAGATGTTCAGTGGTTTCTTTAATTCCATGCGTACACTACTGGCAAAGTGATGTCGGCACCTGCTGGAGATGAAATAACGGTTTATACAATAATTTTTTTTTTCCACCCGCGTTTAAGTAGCTCAAATTAGAGGGGGTTTTTTTTTATGTATTTGGAGAAAAAGAGGCGCCGTCCTCATTCCGGATTCGAACCAGTGTATACGCGTTTAGCCCGCGGCATCTTGACCAAATAGACGAATGAGGATAAGAACAAACGCATTTTTCTCCGTATATAAGGATGTATGATATTATTACCCTTCGCAGGGATAACACAATTGCCAAATATGGTCAACACAGAAAAGCCTCCGGGGCGAGATTTTTGTGAGTTTTCGTGGAGAATTTATTATACGATATTTTTTTTCCTTTTTTTTGCCACCCACGTTTAAGTAGCTCAAACTAGAGCTTTTTTTTATATTTTCATAAAAAATATTGTATAATAAATTCCCCCACGAAAAACTCACAGAAACTTCGGCCCGGAGGCTTTTCTGTGTTGACCATTATTTGGCAATTGTGTTATCCCTGTGAAGGGTAATAATATCTTACATCCTCATATACGGAGAAAAATGCGTTTGTTCTTGTCCTCGTTCGTCTAGTAGGTCAAGACACCGCGTGCTCAATGCGGGGACCCTGGTTCGAATCCAGGATGAGGACGGCGCCTCTTTTTCTCCAAATATAAAAAAAGCTCTAGTTTGAGCTACTTAATACGTGGGTGGCAAAAATTATTGTATAATAAATTCCCCCACGAAAACTCACAAAAATCTCGCCCCGGAGGCTTTCTTGTGTTGACCATTATTTGGCAATTGTGTTATCCCTGTGAAGGGTAATAATATCTTACAAACAACAGTTCGTTAATGAAGAAGATGCCGAAATGATAGCGATGAAAGCGGATATGGATATGCCGCGGGAAGGTC
>QLNU02014176.1:87504973-87522708 GCA_006491805.2 Dysdera silvatica
TTATTATTGGGTTTTATTTTGGTTTTCAAATTTTTGTTATTATTTTATAATACTTTTTAATAGTATAGACAGGGGTTGACCACGCTGACTATTACGTTTATTTTAAATCTGTGTGTGCCACTAAATATTCGCTCTCTTGCTATGTGTGACACACATGCTATAGATTGCCAACCTTTGGAAACAGAGGTTTTCGTACCTGAGTGTTACTGCAGCACAAGGCATGTTGTAAAAACATCTCCATCAGTCTGAATGAAACAAATTGGAGGATGAAAGACGAGGTGAAGATACAACATCAATTAGAGGACCATCTCCCATTTCATCAGCAATCCTTAAAATAAAGCATTTTAAATTTCATTCAAACAAACAAAAACAGTTCTAAATAAAACAATATTTTTAAACAAAACGGAATAGGAGCGTCAAAAAACATTTAAAAATACTAAAAGAAAAGGTTTAATACAAATGTGTAATCTGTGCCTAAATGTAAAATGTATCTATAAAAAAGTATTATATGGAAAGCCTATTTTTTATTTCTTTTATAAAGTGTAAAGTGAAATCTCGATAAATTGTCAACTGGATAAGATTTCATTTCTCTTTCACTATCATAGATGGCAATGTAATATGGGCGCCGATAGCATAAAAATATCGGAGGGGGACAGTGTAGTAGTGGAAGGAAGTCTGTTGTTAATGAGGGCCGTAGCCAGCGGGTGGCCACAAGTGCCTACCCCCCCTTTCAAAACGTTTTTACTACCAATACTTATTCATTAGCGAGGCTGTAAAAAATTCTTGCCTCCACAAAAAAATTTCTGGTTAAGGCCTTGTTGTTAACAACTCTTTACAGAGATAACAGACACCCACAAAGCAGTGTTTAATTTAAATGTGCTTCCGCTTGATGACGTTCACTTTACCATAAAATCAATATTCTAGTTACATTTCCAGTTTCATTTTCACATGCAATGCTCCTTACTAACTTTCGTATTTATTACGCTGATGGTGTATATCAGATGTTGTCAACCTGTGGTCCGTTTGAGGCCCACCTATTCATGAAAAAATACAAATTATTTCACACAAAAATATTACCATTTGATTCTTCTGGCAAAGGAAACTCAAAGGGAATTCTTTTTGACAAGGGAACCTCGTAGACGGCAATGCACGAATGGTCTCCTCATACAATGCTGCAAGTGCTGAAGGCAGTCTGCCATTTCTTTATGCACACTGGCTGCTACATCTAGCTGCCTCACTACCTGTTTTACTTGACTAATTGTACCGCTACATCTAGCTGCCTCACTACCTGTTTTACTTGACTAATTGTACTCATTCATGTTCATTTATCCTTACAAGCTTCCTGCACGGTCACTCAAAATCTCCTCATCATTCACCTAACCTGGAGCTCCCTTTCTACAGTAAGACTACAAGTCGCAAGATTCCATAGAGAACAGCCTCACTTCTACGATCGTTTCTGCTTTTGTTTTATATCGACAATCAGGTCTCTGTACCTACTTCTCCTAGAAATACAGTGCCGCTAGCTCTGTGAACTTTTCCAAAACATCTACACATGCGCAATGCACAGATTTAATTAAGAGTGGTACCATTGGATAGGTCTTGTCATGAGAAATAAAAAATACAGTGCCTTGGTTAAAATGTATGAAAGAATAAGGGAAGATAATCACACTGAACTTATAAGAATAAAATTAAATGAAAAAGACAAATACATGTTGTAAATACAATGTCCTATTACTCCCAAAAATAAGAACTGAAATTGGAAAGAATAATGTAAATTATAAAGGTGCAAAACTTTGGAATGAACTACCAGAGGAATTCAAAAAATTGAAAAGTAAAGAAACATTAAAAAAAGACCAAGAAAATATTTGACACAGGGTAATGCAAACTAAAACAAAAAAATTAGAAAAAATATATTAAAAGGAAGAGTGATTCCCAATTGGTCATGTGACATCTTTGGTATTAGATTATAATTTTAAGGTCCCCGGCGTGTTATATCCTTGCTGATATTTTCTTGGGACCTTCCATTGTAGAGTCTAATATGATGTACTTTTAGTATATATTGTCGGTATTATCGCTGTAGTTAAACAGTATATTGCTATTATGACTTTACAAATGAAGAATAAATAAAGCAGTGATTTGATTTGATTCACCTTAAAATACATCTCCAGTCAATATATATAGTAAAATATTATGTAATACAATAACATTTCAAGAATATTTTTGTGCTTGTAAGTGAAATGATATGATGAACCGCCTTGTAGCTCCTGAGTGGTTGGATTCGGGTGGGTAGTTCTATTGGATTTTTTGTTTCTCATGACAAGACCTATCCAATGGTACCACTCTTATCAAAATCCATGCGTTGCAGTCCACAAGGTATCCTTGTGAAGCCGTAACTTTATATATTTTATTCCGTTCACATTTTGTAATAAATATCTTAAAATGCTAGAGAACTAAAGTAGTACGTGATTTTCCGCAATCGTGTTTCATTTTAGTTCTCAGGCTTATATGGACATTAGGAGTAGTTTTATTTATTTGCAGTGCAACAGTGATTTTAAAGGAATTCAACTTAGGACTCGTTGAATTCTATTCTAAATATGTCGATAAGAACATCCTTCCAACCATCTGACTGCATGCTCTAAAACGGATGTCGCTATTTGGAAGCACTTACATCTTCACATAGGCGTGTGAAGAAAATTCATAAGTAGGTTACAGGCTTGCAATGGTGGAGGATACAGAGTTGCAATACCATATATTCATATGTATATACAGGGTTTCTAGGGAAGTCTGAATGTGGGCAATAACTTTGAACCAAGAGTTTGTAGTTCGCCAACATATGCACTTTCTAAATATCTTGCAGGTATACTATCTCCTCTTGTTGGACCCTCTGGACAGTCGGTGTCTACCTCTGAGGAGTTTATTTCTTCTATCAGAAACGTAAAAATCGCTCCCGATGATGCTATGGTGCCTTTTAGTGTTGTTTCACTTTTCACCTGTATTCCAACAAATTTGGCGGTATCAGCAGCGTTGGAGCGACTGAGGCATGATGGAAGCCTGGAAGAAAGAACTAGCCTTAGTCCGGAAGAGATATATTGCCTGTTCGAGTTCTGCTTGAATTCCACGGTTTTCGGCTTCAAGGGTAGATTTTACCGACAGAAGAGGTGTACGGCGATGGGGTCACCTGCTTCGAGTGTGGTGGCAAATTTGTGTATGGAGGCATTTGAAAACAGTGCTTTAGATGAGTGAATTTACTGTGTCCAGGTGTGGAAGCAATACGTCGATGATACTTTCGTTATCCTACCAAGGTCTTCAGTTACTGATTTTCATCTCTATTTGAACAGCTTGAACCCTCATATTCAATTTACATTAGAAGAAGAAGATAGCGGTTCATTACCCTTCTTAGATGTTCGGATAAATAGAGATGTGGATGGGCGACTGTTGACTACGGTGTTTAGGAAACCAACACATACTGATAGGTATCTTGACTTTCGTTCTCATCACCCGGCATCACACAAAGCATCTGTCATTAGAGCCTTGCACCGACGAGCCTTTACACATTGTTGTAATGATGACCTTCGCAATGTTGAATTACGACGCAACAAAAGCGTGTTGAAAAAGAACGGTTACCCGACTAAATTTATCGCTCGTAACCAATGTGGTGTTAGTGGTGGAAACAGGAATGTAGAGGATGAGACTAGGAAGACATCAGTGGTTTTGCCATATGTGGCGGGTGTCTCAGAAAAGCTGTCTCGAATTCTCAGTTGTGTGAATGTTAAGACCTACTACAAACCTGTCTACACCCTGCGTGATCTATTACTTAAAGTTAAGGATCGCGTCCCTGAGGAGGAAAAATCTGGTGCTATTTACCAAATACCGTGTGGAGACTGTGACAAGGTGTATGTTGGACAGACGGGAAGATCGATACGTCTACGAGGGAAGGAGCATATGCGTGCGGTAGCTAGGGGAGACGATTCAAACCAGTTGGCTGAACATGTCTTCAGGGAGGGTCACGAACCAGATTGGCATTCGATGAAAATATTACATCAGAATGTGACGAATCTGGGGAGTAGACTTTTTCTGGAATCATGGGAAACCTACGGTTTGAGGAGTCGTGCAATAAACATCGCAAAACCTCTACCAGAACCTTACAGGATTTTTGCAAAACCTCGAGTTGGGGGTGTTCATCTGACATCGTCGGGTGCGGGGGCTTTCCCGGCGAGGGTTTCCCCAGCTGGAAATGCTCCGCACCAAATGGCGTCAGATGGGGATTCCCAACATGCGGGTATATAAGCTTAGGACTTTCACGAACTCTTCATTCTGCCTTCACTTGACAAAGGGAGCAGTTGGCTCCCGAAACGTCGTGTTTTTAAACCTTACGCCAGTGTCGAAATAACTGTTTGTTATGGAATCTCCTGGTGAAACTCTGTATTGTTTCGTTTGAACCAAGACAGATATTGCAAAGAAAGTTAGATATTAGTTAATAAAATGACTATGTACTATCAGACGAGATGAACAGCAGCGCTCCTGATGGCGAATTGAGGAAGTTAAAAATTTTATTTGAGAACTAATAAAAATAGTGAAATATTTTCAATTACAAAGTTGTAGAGCATTCTTCGATTAGTACGAAAAGATATACAGCTCATATGCAGTATGTACATGTACTGCCACAAAGTGAGGTGTTCCAGAAGTTTCAATGCATAGCTTTCAGTTAATGCTTTTTAGTTCTTTAGAGGTTGAGTTGAAGTTCTTAAAGGAAAAAAAAAACATGATCTTTCTCCAATAAGAGCTTGAACTCAATATTTAAAACATCAGAAAGCATTAACTGAAACTGATTTAGTGAAACTTTCGGAATGCTTTGTGGCAGTACGTGTACATAGTGCATGTAAGCCGTATGTCTTTTTTCCTAATTGAAGGATGCTCTACAACTTTCTAACTGAAAATATTTCGCTATCTTTATTATTTTTCCAAATAAATTTTTGAACTTCCTCAATTCGCCACCAGGGGTGCTGTTTATCTTACCTGATAGTGCATTGTCATTTTCGTCATCTTCATTAGTCATTTTCATCATCACAGTCATTTTCATCATCCTTTCGTTCCAATATCTGTCTTGGTTCAAAAGTTATTGTCGCATTCCGACTCTCCTAGGAACCCTGTATACAACATTTCATCGTAAGGGGCGTTACAACCAGGGCTGTCCCTAAAGGGTACGCGCTGTGTGCATTGTGTATTATCAAGAAATTTTGAAAAATACAGAGCATAGTCCATTCATGCAAACTTGACATACAATCCCGTTACTAGATGGGTTCGGACATCAACTCAGAGCGAATGAACTATACGTGCCACGTACTCTCAAGATCTCAATAAAGTTTTTGTATTTTCTGGTTTTAGGGCAATTTTCAACAAAGTTTATCCTCTTTTTTTCTTTTTCCCCTCCCACTAGTCATTTACAAACTTGAATGTAAACAAATGAGGAAAAACATCCTGAACTCCCCCAAGCCTCAAAATAATATCCTGCGTATGACCAGAAGAGGAATGAAAAACTGATGAAAGTGGCAAGTGACACCTTGGGCTTGGATAGACGATAAACGACCAGTCAAATGCTATTCAGGGCGGCGCAATGACGTCACCAAGTCCAGTAACCCCGCAATTTCAATACTCTTTAATTAAGACAGCACTGCATACTCTCAACAATTTTCTTCAGGATAGCCCAGGTTGCAACCCCATCAACCCTTCCCCATTTGCGCACGCCAGTGCGTTTGTGAACAGCTAATTTCTTCAAGAATGAAGTTAGTAAACTCAAAAGTTGGGACCAGAATAAATGATGGCCGCCTTGAAAACACTGTTAGGGTTGCATCAAAAATAAGACCTGATATTGACAGGTTTGTTAATAATAAGCAGTGCTATAAATCTCACTAAAAGGTTTGATTTCGCTTTATATATTAACAACTAAAAGTATTGTAAATGTTTTTTGCTTCCATACGTATTTTACATTGTAATATATATAAGTCCCAGAGGCGAATACAGAAAATATTTCGGGTGGGAGCATAAAACCAATGTAGACATCTCATAGAAAAAACGGGAGGGGGTGTAGGGATTCCCCTGGTTTTGCCTTTATTTATGTCATAATATTGCAGGTACAGTAGTGTGTGGTCTGCAGACCAATGAGAATAAGTAAAATTCGCCCATGCAGGGGCGGACTGAGCCACCGACCTCTGAGCCGGTTCACCGTTATGGGCAATAGGACTTACGTCATCATGGGCTACAGGATTCGCACCCTCCAGTAATCCAAAGTATGCGCCCTTTGAGAGGACCCAGTCCGCCCCTGAGCCCATGGACTTAAATGAGTCGACAACCTCTAGTGTAGACAGTCCATGCTCGTATCCAGTGGGGGGAATCTTAGGGACTGGTCCCTGGAAATTAATTTTTTAATGCGACTTGGGCACGGCCTTGCATGCTGTGATTGTATCAATACATGCTGTAAAATCTTTTGACACCCCACGAAATTATACCATGGCTATGGCCTTGATACCATCCCTTTAATTTCTGTCATTGATAATGAGCGTACTGGGCCAAAAATTTCCTTGAGCTTGCGAAATTAAAATTGGGAAACTATAGTTTTAGTTGTAACGTTATTAAAACTGTTCCATTTGAAAGTTGAAATAATAACACGTCAATAAAAACGCTGCCGTGCAGAAAAGAGAGCTATATAATGCAATCTAACAAAAGGTATAATTATATCAAATAAATGACAAAGTGCATTTTTTTTTATTTTGTACTAAATACACTACGCCGAAAAATATAACCACACTCCTTAGATTTAAGAAAAAAAAAATATTTTAATTTTGAACGTTACCTATTATAAAATTTTTGTTTGAAATTGGGGGAGGGTAACATAGAGCCCTAATGCCAGCATTGAGGGGGGATGGGTCCTCCCTGTTTCCCCTGCTAACAGCACCCACGTAATAAAACCTTTGCTAATTCTTCACTGATTCACAAATGCTACTCTGGATAACGCGTTACTATAGAAAAGGTTGACAGGGATAATAAGTGACGGTAAAAGATATTTAAGGTTACGTATTTTTATCAGAAAATTTTCAAACAATCATAATGACATTTCTGCCACCGAATGTTGACACACTTCTTCAACCATTTTAGTCAATGAAATACCAGTGAATTTAAACGTTATCATAAAATTTTACTATAAAAATTTCATAAAAACTCTTAGTGAAAATAAAAAGCTTAAGTGCCTATTTTGAATGTAATCAGTTACACTACAGAAGTTAGAATTTAATCTCAAATAGAACAACGAAGTTAGTTTGATTTTAATGGAGCAAGGACTCTGAGCATGCAAATGTAATTTTAGTAATTTTTACATCAGTAAGTGCCATAGGTCATAGCTCGCAAACCACCATCAGCATACACATTATATTTTTATGGTAAAATGAGTTGACCATGTACTATTTATGTTTAAAAAATAAGGAGAGTGGTTCTCAAATTAAAAATTATAATTATAATAATGTACACATATACATATGTACTACTGGGTGTTCAGTTGAAAACGAAACACCCTGTATATCTCGATAGGAGTTAAGTAAAAATTTGGAAAAAAAAGGTTAATTTTTATTTCTAGGGGGAAGTTCAAAATTATTATCAAAGATAAATTCAAAATCAATATCAAAGATAAATTCGAAATTAATATCAAAGATAAATTCAAAATTAATATCAAAGATAAATTCAAAATTAATATCAAAGATAAATTCGAAATTAACATCAAAGATAAATTAGAAATTAATATCAAAGATTCCAAATTAACATCAAAGATTCAAAATTAATATCAAAGATAAATTCAAAATTAATATCAAAGATAAATTCAAAATTAATATCAAAGACCGAAATTAAAAATTAATTATCAAAGATAAATTCAAAATCAATATCAAAGATAAATTCAAAATTAATATCAATGATAAATTCAAAATTAATATCAAAGATAAATTCAAAATTAATATCAAAGATAAATTCGAAATTAATATCAAAGATAACAAACAGTTATTTCAACACTGGCGTAAGGTTTAAAAATACGACATTTCGGGAGCCAACTGCTCCCTTTGTCAAGTTAAGGCAGAATGAAGAGTTAGTGAAAGCTTATATACTTGCATGTTGGAAATCCACATCTGACGTCATCTGGTGTAGGACAGTTCAGGCTGGGTAAACCCCGCCAGGAAAACTCCTGCACCCGATGACGTCAGATGATCACCACCAACTCGAGGTTTGACAAAAATTTTGTAAGGTTCTGGTAGAGGTTCTGCAACATTTATTGCACAACTCGTCAAACCGCAGATTCCCATGATTCCAGAAAAAGTCTACTTCCCAGATTTGTCACATTCTGAGGCAATACTTTCATCGAATGCCAATCTGGTTTGTGTCCTTTTCTTAAAACATGTTCAGCCAACTGGCTTGAATCGTCTTCCTAGCTACCGCATGCATATGCTCCTTCCCTCGTAGAAGTATCAATCTTCTCGTCTGTCCAACATACACCTTGTCACAGTCCCCACATGGTATTTGATAAATAGCACAAGATTTTCCTCCTCAGGGACACGATCCTTAACTTAAATTAATACATCATATAGGGTGTAGACAGGTTTTTAGTAGGTCTGAACATTCACCTGATGGAGAATTCTTTTTTCAAAGATTCTTTTTTTTTTTTGGTTCACCCCCTCCCAAATCCCAGGCACTCTAACTTTGAATTTTCAAATGGTATCTCCAATCTTGTGATGCACCATTTTAAACAGCATATAATATAAAAAAAAATTTGCAGAAAAAAATTAAATTGGGAAAAAGAATTGGGAGAAAGAGCTAAAAGTAAAATTGTTCTTTTACATTATTTGCACTGATATCTCGATGGAAATAAAGAATGCTTCTCCTACTAGTATCACTGTGCATGACCAACACGCAAAAGAAAGCTGATTTTCTGAGCAGCAGACAGTGTGTAAATCAGTTAATTTAATCCAAAGATGGTCAAAGCACCCTCTCTCTCTCTCTAATATTGTTTGAAAGGGTCAAAATAACGATTTCTTTATTATTAGTTCTTTTCTCGAATACGTAAACCAATTTAATTTTATTTTTTGCAGAAATATTTTATTTTTTGCACTGTTTAAAATTATATATCACAAGATAGGGGGTGCCATTTGAAAATTCAAAGTTAGGGTGCCTGGAGATCAGGGGGTTCAAAATATTCCTGATATTAATTTTGAACTTCCCCATGGAAATAAAAATTTATGTGCTTTTTTCCAAATTTCTACTCAAGTCCTATCAAGAGATATATAGGATAATTGAGGATCCAGATAATCGAGTTTCTGCTATATATATATAAAAAAAACACTAGTTGTTGTATAGCTATGCAATTAATATTGGTTTGTTTGTGTTTTGATGGTACAAGGACAGATGTCTCGCACCGTATCTGAACCTACACTTTCACCCAGTAATCCAAACTTCTGCTGCCAAATTAACCAAACTCCAGACTACAGTGGACAGAAAAACAACATGCATTCTATGATACCATTGGGAGGTATAATACCCACGTTAATGATACGATAGACAAATAGCTTACAACTACCCTGGTGCAGCACAGTAGACCTACATTTGTTAAAAGAATCCAAATCTTTTAAGACTTAGAGAACCAGCCCCATACTATACTGAACAATTAGCCAGCAAATAATTTTCTGGAGGGCACCATCGGGAAATGAATCCAGAACAATGGCATTGGTGAATGTGTTATTACTGTGCCACCACAGGGTCCAACAAGGTAAAAGAATTCTATATACACAATATGCATAACAACATTAATCCTTTGTCCTTTTGATATCTGTTCAAAAGTTGATGGAACAATAATATGGCAAAACTGCATACGATCAACACTGGGGGGAAACGTTTAGAAGTATCTCCGTGTTTTCCATGCCCGTTGTCCTCAGCCACACTAGGGTGGGTGCAACTCATAATAAACTTGGCTATATGAAAATTGTTTTTTTTTAAGCCATCGATACCATACCTGATGACCCATCTACTTCCTCTATATATAAGTTTTTTAAGGAAAATTTTCATAGATTGATTGGCTATACAATACTCTTCTCATAACCCAGACAACATTCATTCAGTTGAAGTCAGGATATATATATATATAGGTTATTTCCACAACATTGCAAATACATACACTTTTTCCCATTTTAAGTATAAATATTTTCATAGTCGTATAAGTTTGTATTAGTGTAAGCATAGCAAACAAAATTATAACTTTGGTTCTTTTAGAAAGTAAAAACATACGTTATTTCTAGTATCTTGTTTCGACGTTTTTCAGTTGCCATATTAAGAATACCACCTATAGAATTGGAGAAAAGAAAATCATTTCCAAAATGGATGATTAACATACAACAAATTTCCTCAACTAATTCATTTAATTCTTTATTTAAATTATGACTCATGAATCAAGTGCATAATTCTTATATACAGTAGCAATTTTACTGCCTTTAATTTAAACACAGCTGATGAGACATTGTTTTTATGGTTCAGCATAAAGGTTAACATCATGCTCTTTCTCTACTTCTCTGCCAAGACCTGCAGTTTTCCGAGGAATCCGAAGTTCCACCACCTTGGAAATCAACCTCAGAGAATAGGGATTAAGTGAAAAAGCCCTGCGGTGCCGCAGGGCGGTAATGCATTTGCCTAGTGTGCTGTTAACTCGGGTTCAATTCCATATGATGCAGAGAACACTTACTCAGAGATCTCATATAGATTGTACTGCTCACTGTAGTCCAGGGTTTGCTTCCCTAAGCCTTAAGAGGTTTGGATTCCTTAGAAAATTGTGGGTCCCGGTGCAGCATAACCAGTTCTTGAGCCATAAAACCGCAAACAAACCATTAAGCGAAAAAGAACAGCAAGCATTCAATACCAGCAAAATTTAAACTCAGACGTTCTGCATAGTGGATAAATACATTACCTTTACACTACTATATGCAGCAGTCGGTAAGACAGATTGCTTATTTGTATTTTGTGGCACAAAGATAGCCAGGGTCACGATGCATCTGGACCTACAGTTTCGTGAGCAATCGGAATCTGTTGTCTGGGGGAACCTAACCCCAGACTATGATGGGTAGGAAAAAACAGCATGTATTTTACATTGCCATTGGGATCGAACCTGGTTAACAGTGCCATAAATAAATGTGCTATTACTACGCTACTGTAATACACAAGACAAAGTGCCTGCATTAAATACATAGAAAATTATGTATTTTGTTTAGACTGCAAAATGGGTCATCTTGGACAAGGTCAGCTGTTTCGAATCAAATTCTCTATTTAGGTGAATAAAATGCAAAGGTATATGAAATATCCAATCTATAGTAATTTCAAAATTGACTAGCCTGGGCGTTAGTGGACAAAGACTAATTTGTCTGACAGAGCCCATGCTGCTCAAAGTGAGAATTTTGTGTTTGTGTTAATTTTGATTTAACTATATCGTTGCACAGTCACTCAATTATTTGTACTTGCAAATGGTACTTTGCCAGTAGACTGGACATTCATTTATCTGACCTGAAGCCCAAATAATGAGAGACTATAATAATATGCATATAAACAATCTAATAATACCTGATATACATTCATGTTTAACAAACAAGTTATGCACTTCATTCCTAATTTCTCGTACAGGTATAATCCATACTTTAAATTCCTTTTATACAGGTATATAAAATACTTTTATATAGCAAAATTTGAGAATTACTGCTCTATACAGATATTTTCAAAACTTTTAAAGACTGTTTTAAAATAATTTGGTTTGCATTTATATTATTTTTTTTATATAAAAATATAGCATATCATTTTCATATAATAGATCATTCATTAATAATATAGTATATAGAATTTTCGATCATATAGCACATTATTTTTTTAGTATGGAGTGTTAAGATCATACAAATAGATATTAATAATGCACTTTCAACATTTAAATGCAAAGAAACGCACTTATATGCATAAATACTAGATGCATGTTTGTATGTTTTATGATTTCCAAATCTTTTTTTGTTTGTATTACTGTTTTATTTGTTATGGAAATTTTCAAATTGCTATAAAAATACAAACTGATTACTTCTCATTACTTGAATGTCTAAACAGAGTCATTTACGGATTATTTGTATTTCACTGTTTTCTATGCCAACCCCTGCATTAATTAATTCAGGTAATAAGGAGTACAGTGTACTAGTTTATTATTAATAAACTAGTACCTTACTAATAAACTAGTGTCCTTACCTTTACTAGCATTTGCCACAAACAGCAGAATGGCTGCTATTAGAGAAACTAAAAAGATATATATATATTTGAAATTTATATATTTATATACTGGATTGCAATGTAGGTTATGTAAATAAAAACTGAATTTAAATAATGATTCATACTCACTGCTAAGTATGTTAATAAATAAAATTATTAAGAAAAAGAATCCTTTGGTCTCTATAACAATACCAGAAGCCATTGTTAATACTGCAAATAAAAGGTTGTTGGCAGATACTAAACTGAAAAATAAATTCATATACTTCTTTTTACACTTTATATTATTAATGCGAAGAGTGACTAATTAAAAATTTAATATTTTAATTTTCTTATCAAAAAATACCTTAGTTCATATTAAAAAAAGTGCTTTTTTAAAAGGTATATATAATCAAACTTCGACATCTCAAACCTATTTATCTCAAATCCCTCAAGATCATGAAAACTACCTTCCTCCTTGCACTTTCAGCATGAAGTCAATGTATTTCTCATAGTTATCTTGAAATATTTTTTTTTTCAGAATCTTTGTTATCTCAAATTATAAACTATGAAAGAAGTGCAAAACATTTGTGAAACAGATATTCAGATATCTTTGTACTTAACCTCACATAAAGAGGTGAAGGTCTCTTAATAAGTTCTGAAAAAAATGCATTCTGGGAATTTCATGCATGGGCAGAATGTGCTTATTATGGTTACACAGTCAAACCTTGTTAATATGAACAAGTTTAATAAGAATCATTTTCTGAAGTTCCGCTATGTAGGAATTTCATGTTATTTTCCCCTTTAAGACGAAATTCCATTTTCCACAAACTGATGATCAATAGCCTCCGCTTAATACAAACAAAACAAGCTTTGTAAGGTCAAACCTGCTCAGTAATAATTTCAACTAACTGTAATTACTAGACTTAATACATGGGAAAGGCAACTTTACTACATACAATTTACTACATACATACTTTACTACATACAATTGCATAACAAACATTTCCTGTTCATGCTTACATGTGATAAAAATTAAAAAATACTTATTGATCAAACGGTTGAGTTCAAGACCAATCTGTTCGAAGCCTTAACATTACTTAGAGCTGCATGGTGAGAAGTAATGTCAGAAACAATCAAGTTTTGCAGCAAGATGGGATTTGTTAGAAATGACATAGCAGAAGATATAATGGAAGAGCAGGTTGAATTCGATATAAGTGATGCATAAACTTGTGGTGTTCTTCTTCTTCCCGATTCTGTTACATTTGATCAATATATCTTGGATGACAGCATCATGACGTGCAATGTTGCAACGGATGCCGAAACGGTTCATACCATTAACGGCACGATAAAACTCATAGTAGTAAGATCCTTTCCAGATAATGCTAGTTACTGTTAACATAAACTGATTTTCTATTCAACTTGGTGTTTATCTTAATGAGGTTCAACTATATATATATATATATATGCACACACATATATATATTTAATAAATATAAAAATGAAGGACCTTATACTGTGATTAAAGTAGCGTACATTATAAGCTTTGATATCAAATGGAAATGCAGTAGATCATTTGAGGGGAAGATACAAATGCTTTCAAGAAGCTTATATATTGATACCTTGAAAACTCTTTACCTAAGTTTTTTCCATTCTTGTGAGATTTCGAGATATCGAGGTTTCATTATATTACAGCTAAAGTTCATATAAGTGTGCATATATATATATACAGCTAAGGAAGTATAAAGCCTTACATTCCATAAGCTGTTCCTAGCTGTTGACTGGGAACTTCCAAAGACACCAGTGCATATGAATTAGAAAATACCACTGGATAGCATAAACTAATAATTACCTGAACAGAAAAAAATAAAATCCAATGTAACTACATTTAGTTTTAGTTAATAACTTCAAATAGACTTAGATTACTAAAGTTCGCATTTCTCCTTACAGTGAATCTGTAAATATATAAATATGCCAAATACAGTGAAACACCAGTTTTAAACATTTTTGGGGACTGTAAAAAAAAAAAGTATGATATGGGAAAATATATGAAGCAAGAGAATATCACATTCTATTGAATTAATAATTCCTTTCATACTTTGGACTTGGGGGGGGGGGAAAAAGCATTCAAGAAGGGTGGGCAGTGATTGATTAAATGTATTTTTATGGAGCAAGGTCAAGCATGTCAACTTAATGTATTTTACTTTATGTGGTTGGCCTCAAAAAATTGAAAAAAAAAAGTAAGAGGTGGAACTATTTGTTTCTATAGTGTAAGAACCGCATCAGTTATGCTGCACAAGGCTCCAGTTTTCTGTGAAATCTGAACCTCTTAAATCCCAGGGAACTAACCCCTGAATTACAGTGAACAGCACTGTTTGGAGGAGAACCTGAAGTAATGGCATGCTAGGCAAAAAAAGATTACTACTGCTGGGCCATAGAGGGGAAAATGTATTAGGCGATACTGTAAATTCAGAATTTCACTGTATCACAAGCACAATACAAACTGCATTGACATTAAAAATTACAGTAATAAACATTTAACTAATGGACAAGGCAGCTATACAATTTGTGAGCATGATATAGTAAATTGGGCACAGTGTGTGCAAATCAGTGATTTGTTCAAAAGAAATTAGTTAAATATATCAAATTTTTATTTGTTGCAATGAGCAATTAAAGCAATGAGCACTGACATCAAGGGCAGATCCTGGAAGGGTGCACGGAATAATCGCCTCCCTCTCAATAAAAATGTTTTCTGGATCTGCTCATATCTGACATGCATATGAACGTCATGCTTTGTCAATGATAATTATTTCATTTGTTTGTTTATTCTTTGTAATTTACAGTCCAACACTGTTCAATGTGTCACCAGGAACAGGATCGACTGTTGGATGCAATGCCTGAACCACGATACATTTACATGCAACCAAACTTACGTCAAACACAATCCAATGAAGACAAAGGTGGTGGTTATAAACAGTGGGACACTTGCTAATGTTTACTTGCAATAGTAGAAAACTAAAGTCATACACAGAGAAATAAGAATAATCTAATGAAATTATAGAAAGAAGCATGCATGCACATAATATTTAAAAGTAATATTCTAATAAATAAACAAGTAAAAAAAAGGTGATAGTTGATCAATTAAACGGTTAATTAGCACAAATCAATATACAATGTGTTTCAGAATACATGTTACCACAACGCTCTTTCTTTTGTTTGTTTGTAGTTTTACGGCTCAAGGAATACAATGGTCACACTGCACCTGAATTGACCGTTTTCCGAGGAATCCAAACCTCTTATGGCCTAGGGAACCAAACCCCGGACTACAGTGAGCAGTGTGATCTTTATGAGATCTCTGAGTAAGCATTCTTTGTACCGTTGGGAGTCGAACCTAAGTTAACAGTGCACTATGCAAACATGTTACAACACTGCGCTACTGCAAGGCAATGCTCTTTCTTTAAACTACCAGTCACAGAAAAACCTTTCGAGGGACGAAGGTTTGCAAATTATATAAAAATTTTGAAGATGTTATTTATTTTACAGGGGTGGTGTAAGTGTAAAAATATGGAATTTAACTTTCTATACTTACTCTGCCAAAAAATTTCTTATTACAAAAACACTGCTCCATATTTAGTTAGTTAATTACACTACATTTAACAAAGAAAAAATATTTCATGTTTTTATGTAGAATAGTTGCTGACATAGTGTATATTTACAATTTTATATTTAGTCACCAAGAAAATGGATCTTTTCTACAAATTGAAATGATGAAATAGCACTTTGATTATATTCTGAGTTTTTGTGCATTGCAAAAACAAGTTTTCACCTAAATTTTTCGCTAAGATCATATGAAAATGGACTTACAGTTTTCCAAAGAATTTAGATCTCTTGTAGCTATAAAACATGTTATTTAAAGTTGCACTTAAACAGTCTTTATGTAACAATAAAAACGTCATGTGAAAAGTTTAAGTCAGTCATGTTGGATAACTCCAAGAGCAAAAGTTTAAACCAAAATGACAATTACCAAAACGCAGGTGTGTTTTGTTCCTTACTACTAGCTATTACCATGAATTCTCCTAGCTTTTAACTGACAATCAAAACCAAAGCAATATTTTAGCCAACCCAGGCCCAATATACATTACATGACCTTTCTGCATCAATAAGAAATGGAGGACTGTACCCCAAAGACCATATAAAAAAATAGTTTGATTACAAAAATATAGTAGAACTCTGACGATCTGCAATTCAAGATGTAGATCAATGCAGTATAACTACTTTTATGTGCATACTCCATAGTCTGGTATGTTGTGGTCAGAAAGATGCGAAATAAAAATCACACTTAAAATGCAATGTGCAACATTTCCAAAATAGCGTTTGCACATGCCTGGCCAACAATATGTAAGCAACACTATTCCAGAAGCAATTTCTAATACATTCACAATCGACCTTTCCACAGATTCTAATACATCACCAAATAAATTCATAAACACTTATATGGCATTCTTTCGTTCAGGAAATTAAACCCCAGACAGAGATAATTTGTAGAAAAGGTTTTCAAACACTAGGTACTTTCTGAAATTAAACCAAGAAAAGATGTGAGGCACACTAAACACTGAGGAAAGAGAGTAGACTAGTGATAAATAAGTCACTACAGACCAAAACATTTGAAATTTCACTCACACGAAAAATATTAATAATAATGTATTAAAAAAAAAATGCCACAGAACTTCCTTTAAATGAATTTTTTCTACTTCAATGCTTATAGAATATAAGTACATACAAAATTTCTCACAGTTCTCTGTAGGCTTAAAGTTTCATTTGTTAGTTTTGCAAAAGGAAAACAATTTTTTTTATAAACAGAATCAACTTATAAAACCATACAGTTTATATCATAGTTCATATTAAATGATGAGAGTTATGGGGGATTCTGCATTGTTAATTTATACAAAAATATAATTTCTCCTCTAAATTAATAATGATGTTTCTAAGAAGATTGTAAAATGTGCATTTTTTTGATAATTAAGTTATAACCATAACGATGTGATAATTTTTATTTCCTCAATGACAACATTATCACAAAAATATAAAGACAGGTAGCATACTAGTTTTACTCATTAGCATCTGAAGGGAGATGGATATATATATATCGGTGAATATGATATATACAGTAGTGGACAAAATTGTGGAAACCCTTTGAAAAAAGTTTATTTTAGAGGTTTGATGGCTAATAACACCACTTTTTTTTGTACCAATACTATAAAATTATATATCATTAGAAAGGTAATTTAATAAAGATTGTAATGCAATAACATTTGTTCAATTATCTGTATTCTATCAAAAGTTATAGCCAAATAACCAGAAAAAAGAAGCACAGCTTGCTTACATTTATATGAAGTAGCTTTCCTTCATTTGAATGTGGCCAATGAGCATGAGTGTTTACAGAG
>QLNU02014176.1:87522808-87534499 GCA_006491805.2 Dysdera silvatica
GTAGACCATCCAGAGTCGAATTGGAGACATGAACTGAAGTGACCTACTCACAGATTAACAAGTAAGTATAACAAGTGTCATAAATAATATTGAGGGCCATACCTTTCAATAGTATTCGCTGAATTCATGCCATTGATATCAGTCATTTTATATCTCCGTTCAAAGAATATCCTAAAAATGACAAAGACCGAAATTCTTTAATCATTTCATATGTTCATAAAACGAATATATTTCTATACCATTCAATCAACCATCTTTTTTTCAAAACATCTAAATAAAAACAAATATAGGGCAAAATCATAATACTGAATGATTCCGTTCATCAATAAAAAAGGTGCAGAACGATGCATTGAATGATTTTCCCCATCTCTAAGAAGTAGTAACACTAGTGATTAGAAGAGATTCATGAAATAAAAGAAATGAAAAGTGAATGTCCTATTTGTTCAACGACACAAGGATGATTAAGCTCATGCTGCTCCACAAACTACAATTTTCTGAGGCATCTGACCCTCTCTCACCTAAGAAACAAAACTTTAGTCTACAATAGGTGAGGGAATAAAATAGCAAACATTGTACGGTGCCATTTCAACCAAACTAAGCTGCTATTTTGACACTGGCGTAAGGTTTAAAAACACGACGTTTCGGGAGCCAACTGCTCCCTTTGTCAAGTGAAGGCAGAATGAAGAGTTCGTGAAAGTCCTAAGCTTATATACCCGCATGTTGGGAATCCCCATCTGAAGTCATCTGGTGCGGAGCAGTTCCAGCTGGGGAAACCTCAGCATAAGATGATATCAGATGACTACCCCCAACTCGAGGTTTTGCAAAAACCCTGTAAGGTTCTGGTAGAGGTTTTGCGATGTTTATTGCACGACTCCTCAAACCGTAGGTTTCCCATGATTCCAGAAAAAGTCTACTCCCCAGATTCGTCACATTCTGATGTAATATTTTCATCGAATGCCAATCTGGTTCGTGACCCTCCCTGAAGACATGTTCAGCCAACTGGTTTGAATCGTCTCCCCTAGCTACCATATGCTCCTTCCCTCGTAGACGTATCGATCTTCCCGTCTGTCCAACATACACCTTGTCACAGTCTCCACACGGTATTTGGTAAATAGCACCAGATTTTTCCTCCTCAGGGACGCGATCCTTAACTTTAAGTAATAGATCACGCAGGGTGTAGACAGGTTTGTAGTAGGTCTTAACATTCACACAACTGAGAATTCGAGACAGCTTTTCTGAGACACCCGCCACATATGGCAAAACCACCTATGTTTTCCTAGTCTCATCCTCTACATTCCTGTTTCCACTATTAACATCATATTGATTACAAGCGATAAATTTAAGTATGGGTTGTTTTTTGTTCCTTTTCAACATGCTTTTGTCATGTCGTAATTCAACATTGCGAAGGTCATCATTACAACAGTATGTAAAGGCTCGTGGGTGCAAGGCTCTAATAACAGATGCTTTGGGTGATGCCGGGTAATGAGAACAAAAGTCAAGATACCTATCAGTATGCGTTGGTTTCCTAAACACCGTAGTCAACAGTCGCCCATCCCCATCTCTATTTATCCGAACATCTAAGAAGGGTAATGAACCTCTATCTTCACTATAACATCCATTATCAGAACAAATAAGTAAGGACTGAGAGCTGAACCCTGGTGCAGCCCAACCTTTACCGGGAACCCTTCTGTCAAACCTACACTACTCCTAACCTGCATCTCCACTCCTTCGTACATTTCCTTTACATGTCTAACATACTTCTCTGATACTCCCTTTTTTCTCATACACCTCCATATCTCTTGTCTAGGTACTCTATCATATGCCTCCTCCAAATCTATGAACATCATATGTAACTCTGCTCGCATCTCTCTACATCGTTCTATCAGCTGCACAATTTTTTTGTAAGGTCCCACAGGATATCTATTCCTTCACCTGCCAAGCTCTTCCATACCTTTATCGGGATCTGGTCCATACCTGTTGCTGTCAGGTTCTTTATTTTCCTAAGCACCATTTCAACTTCATTTCTGCTTATATCCCCTACCTCTATGTTCCATCATCAAATAACACTCTTGGATTTTCTTCATTTAGTAACTTATTAAAATATTGTTTCAATCTTTCTCTAATCCACGATTGTTCTTGTATTATCACTCCCCTATCATCTTTTATCTGCCTAATCATTGTAAAGTCCTTTGACCCTTTATTGCTCACTTTAGCTATTCTTATTAACTGCCTCTCTCCGTCTTTTCTTTCCATTTCTTCATACGCATCTTCCACCGTTTTCGCTTTGGTCACAGCTTTTTTTGACTCTTTATTTGCCAATTTACAAGCTTTTTTGTCTTCCATGCTACCTATAAAATCCCATCTTTTCTTAATCTCTTTCCTACGTGTTATTGCCGATTTCACTTCTTCATGGCAATATTTAATAACCTTTTAAATTATCAGACTTTTACTGTGGATGTCTTAAATTGGATACTTTTACTATTGAGTACTACTTACTGTGGATGTTTTACTGTGGAAAAACGAAACTATTCCTCCAAAACAAAATACGATACATCTTTTTTTTTTTTTTTTCATACTTTACCATTCCCTTTGGTTATTTATTACATTGAATTCTGGTGTTTTCATCATCTATATTCTACAATATGTCATCGAACTGACACCAGGCATTTAGCACCACTGATCATTTCACGTGGAAAGCTCCATTATGGGCTACCTACCCTACACTCACTTCGCAGCATATGCATTTTTTTTAGGGGATAATTTTTTATGAAAAAAAAGAATGTGTTTCAGAAACAATCCTCTGCCACTTTCAAAAAATTACATGGGTACCGAGGAGATTTAGTGATGCAGTTTCAATCACAGAAATCATACTGGCACAAAGGATTTCAGTTGATGCCATTTTTTTTAAACCGCACCAGTTTAAAGCTGATGAAAAGTACGGAAACACCAAATGACATAAATAATGGCAATGAAGGGCTCTTAGCAGACTTTTTCCAAGAATCAAGATAAATAAGGATTTCTTTTCTTAAAAAAAAAAAAAATAAATAAATAAAGACCATACGAAACAAGAATAGAACACTTTCTTTAAATAATTATTTATTAATTTTTAAAGAGTTTCAATATATCCTTATTCAGAATATTAATATTTATTATTAATTAATATTTTATAATTATTAGTCCTATCCATAGAGAGCAATTATAAAAAATTATGTTTTACACTACATCTCTCCCACCCCCACATTAAAAAAAATTAATAACAAAAAAGTGCCCCAAAAATAAAGTAAACAGCAACAATTTTACTTAAAACAGAATCTAGGTATTTACAATGCAATCTCAATAATTGTTAAACCTTAAACTAAAAAATCCAATTCATTAAATTACATTATATATTAAAAGTAAGGAATGGTTTTGTTTATTGGTACATAAGAGGTGTTAATAAGGATCATGTATCGAAGAATTATTCATTCAGATATTGCAAGTTGTTAGCATTGCAACTATCAAATAGCCATAAAAAGTGATTTCGATATTTAAAAGGTCTTCTTTAAATTTTATTTATACAGTAAATAAATTTAATTTTAGTTTAAAATCACAAAATAACAAATAAGAAATCAAAATCTTTTTTCATCCATATTATAAAATTCCTATATATTCATCTACTTTCAAAAATGGGCATCAATAAAAGTATACATGAGGGCCATTACATGTTAAATCAACCGAACAAACGGGATTTTCACCCTGACCATTTCAGATTTTTATGAAATTTGGCTTATTTGTTCCACTTGCAGAGAAATGAATCAATGCCCACTAATTAGTCCCTATTGCTATTAGTTTCTGAAATATACAACTTTGAAAATGGGTTGATAGTTCAAATTTTGGCATTTCTTGTATGACAAATTTCCCCCATAACTTTCGTCCTAATTAATATAGAGACTCAATATTAGTATCTTTAGAAAGTATTTAATGTGGGCTTTCTTATGATATGCCACATGAATATATATTTCAAATTTTTATTTTCAAGGTCAATGCATTTGTCCTTTGGCCTTGCATATCTCAAAAAAGGGTACTTTAATTTTTTTTAAAAAAAAAATATATGTCATGCTTCCATTTATTTTCTACAATGTCTGCGAATCTCATTCTGGGACCGCCGTGGGATACCGAGTAATTAATTTAAACATACTGTGCTTGCACCTGTTTTCATTAAAAAAATGTTTAATGCACTAGTTTTCGGTCATTAGGTCTGAAAAGGTGGCTTTTAGTGGCAGTCATTAATACAATCATAATAAATCATAAAAAATATCAATCATAATAACAATAGGAATGGCTTTACATTTTTTAATACACAGTAGCAGTATTATATTTGAACTGATGTATTACAGTATTGAAGAATCTAATAGGTAAAAATCAGTGTGATGTAGTTGAACATATGGCTTAGGATAACTTAAAAAAGAAAGAGAAAAAAAACTCAAAACCTATGAAAAGAGAAAAAAAAACCTACATCTTATAGACTTTGCTAAATTATCAAGTAAAAAAAAAAAAAAAACCCACCCAGCTTCATTCACTAAAGTTGTCAGTCGTGGCATGATCCTCAACGAAGTCATGACAATTGGCAGACAAAGTTTCGAGAACTGAGCAATCAACATTTAATCACTGTTTATATGTTATTGTTTGTATGCTATTTTCATGAAACAGAATTTCCATGTATTTTCTAAATTTCTTAAGTTTGAGAGCATTCTTCTAAGTAATGAATTATTTGTGCAGGGTTACAGAGTAATAATGCCGTACACATCTTGCATGACTCAATAGGAACATTTTACTTAGTTGCTTCAACAATTTACATTCCAGCAACATTAATTTAACAATTTGATTAATATGCCAAACACAGATAGCATGTGTTCCACTAGTATCAGCCAAAATGCAGTTTTTTGGTCTAAGTTCCACAAATTTGGAAAATCCAATTTTAAGTTTTGGGTACTTATCTGCGAAGTGCTTAAATGCTTCATTTACATTACCAGTACCAGTCTTTCCTGTATGTGTGTCTTCTCTCCATCAACCTTCATTGAGACAAAGTCTTTTTTTCCTGGCATTATCCTACTTATGTGATCACTGCTATAAAATGTTTACACAAGGCTTACTGTTTCTTAACTCAAGGTCTTCCCAGATTTTGGGCTGGGAGATGCTATGATTTCTTTTTCTTTGAGGAGTTGCTTAGCTTTTTCTTCACCATGTAATAACTGACTCCAAATTCTTTTTCTTTTTAGCAGACCAACTCTTAGGGAAAATAGTTAAAATTTGTATATGTAAAATTCTGTTCTCAGTGCTCTTGAATTTTTCTTTTAGCTGAGAAATTATCTCCAATTCAGCTGAATCAGAAGCCAAATGACTCTCAGGAATAGTCATTACCTTTCGTTTTAAAGTTCTGCTTATTTTTTTTTAGTTTAGTGCTTGGATATTATAGTGCAGCAAGTCTTTTCTTTTTTATTGGTGTTTCCTAAATATTTTTCAAGCTTTCATTTAAATGAGATATTGCTGTTTCTCCTTTATAATCGGAAGTATATGATGTCTGATCACCACATTTGGCAACTATCTCGTGTTTCTTAGCAGAAATTCCACTTATGCCTGCTATAGTAACTGGAGATTCATCCTCACTTTTTGAACTTTTCATTAACTGCAGCTTCTTCGGACATTTATCACAAATCATATTTCTCCCTCTCAAAATGGAATTTTTTTTTACTATCCAAGGAAGAACATTCTTTAAATTGTTCTCACATTTGAATGACCTGGTTCACTGAATGGGTTGCAACACCCATTGGCTATTTCAATTTCTTTCAACTCAGAAGCATACATCTTTTAAACGAGTTCCCTCAAAATCCCCAGAATAAAGCATATAACTGAAATGCCAAAAACTGAGTATCAAAATCTTTAGTCTACAAAATCTAAGCTCTATTTTAACTGGGCTCTAAGCATTATTTGCTCTTCTCCATTCCCTAAGCATTTGAGTGCCAAGCCCCTCCCTTCATGATAAGGCACTAGTGAATGACCAAACTCACATGGACAGCCATTTGTTAACTGGACTGATGTGAAACATCTATAGTTTCTTTAGTTAAATTGTTAGTGGGTGGAAATAACACATAACGTTAGGAACAGGTTTGCTTTTCCCCTGTTCTCCAGAAAATTCTATTGAAATGTCCATCCTACCACTCCCACTCCCCACTGAGAATATATACTCACGTGAGATGGGTAAATAAATAATATCAGTAAAAAATATGTAAAACTCTTTTTAACAAAACATGCTTAGGACTCCGATTGCAGCCAAATCTGTAATCTGCCAAGATCTGTAAGTATTTTTTTTTTTTAAGAAATGTGCATGCAAGGCCATTTTTGGTATATAAATGTAATTTCTAATTCGAATATTCGAGTAGTGCATGGCGGTCGCAGAATGGGATTCATGGATATTGTAGTAAATAAATGGAAGAGTAACATATAATTTTCTAAAAAAAATTAAAATAACAATAATGGCAGAAAACAAGTGCATTATATAATTTTTGAATGAAAATGGGTACATGCACAGTATGTTTAAATTAATTACTTGATATCCCATGGTGGTCCCAGAATAAGATTCTCAGATCATATATATTTTTTTAAAAAACTAAAATACCCTTTTTTGAGATATATAAAGTCAAAGGTGTTGACCTTGAAAATAAAAATTTGAATTATATATTCATGTGGCATTTCATAAGAAAGCACACATTAAGCACTTTCTAAAGATACAAATATCAAGTCTTTACATTAATTAGAATGGAAGTTATGAGAAAATTTTTCGTACAAGAAAGGCTAAAATTTGAGCCATCGTTGTTGTGTATTTCAGAAACTAATACCAATAGGAACTAATTATTGGGCATTTATTAATTTCTCTGCAAGTTGAACAAATGAGCCAAATTTTATAAAAATCTGAAATGGTCTGGTTGTGAGCTTGGGTGATTTGACATGTCCAAACTGGCCTATTGTTGAAATTTGAAAATTCACATAGTTCAGTGTCCCAGTGACTGTTGTTAAAAAAAAAAGTGTAGAGGGGTGGGGAAGTTCAACAATTCAGTTACGAGTTATAACATTAAATAAGGCTTTGCCCATCTTTCGTTATCTCCCCCCCCACACACACACACACACTGTTTTGAAAACAACGAATACATTAAGAACATGACCTTGAAGGATAATGCAAGTGGGGGGGAATCTTTGGGAAGGAAAGGTGGTCACTGTTGGGGACAGGATCGTGGGGGAAATGGGAAGAGCAAGCAGAAAAACAGGAGGGGTAGTAAAATAATAAGAACAATAGGAGCTCTGTGGTCCCCGAACTTCGGTTTTGGAGAAAATAGCTTCACTTTCACATATTAGCTATTCAGAACAAAAATTAAGGTGGTTTTCCCTGACTTTTAGGGTCAGTTTTAAATTCGCTGACAATTCTAGATTCCCCAGGTGCATGGGAATCCTATGAGTTGAAAAGGCAAAGGTATAAAAAATCAAGTAAAAATGATATTTTTAGTATTTGGTTTACATTTTGAAAGTAAAGGTGGAATAGTGAGATGTAAGCTGATGTTCCATGAAGTTGCAACAAGAACTAGATGACAAGAAGCTGTACTAATAAAATTGTTCCTTACTTTCCTAGTCCAATAAATGTGTAATAAACAGCAGAGTTTGTCATCGATATTATGGTGATTAACCAGAAGGTGATAGGAAAATCTTTTATATCGGAAAGTTTAACGACTTCACCTAAAATTACAATGTAAAATATAAATAAAATGCATTTAGATTAGGCAACAGCTATACTTATTCGGCCATTAACATTTATTTCTGTAGATGTACATTTCTGTTCTTCGGAACAAATATGTGAATGAAAAGTCGAAGCAGAGTTAAGTGACCTCTGAGCAAACATTGCCATCTGTTGGCACAGTAAGGAAACAATACACAATAACATAAAGCTTGAAAAAACAGTTTTTCACAACTATCAATTTATATTATTACTTCTTGATGTTGACAGATGAAGATGCCTATCCAGAGGTCACTGAACTCTTTATTGGATTTTCATTCATGCATTTGTTCTGAAGAATAAAAATATATGCTTCTAATCAAAATAATCGTCAGCGACCTAATAAATAATGTAACTATATTAGCTTCATGTCCATTTCACTCAATTGTGTTTTGCACAGTGTGTCCCTATTTTATTTAAATATATGTTAGTCACGGTTTAAGCTACAGTTGCTTAAAATGAGCATACTAATCTAAAATGCGAGAAAGAAAATTGTGTCCATCACAAAATAGCAACAGTTGTTTAATATCCTGTCAACATACTTTGTCTTGATTTATTACACAGGCACAGTTTTGAAACGAAAATTTAACTTGAAACAAAAAATTTTAACACAATCCTTCACACAGCCAACTTTCCCCTTATAGTCCACATTCATCTGGCTCGACCGATAGAAGGCGCCAATCCACCAACAACCTTACCCTTTATACAATAAACAATCGTACACTCGCCCTTACGAGCGATGTACGCTTAGATTTTTTACTTCTTTGATGAAAGCTCAAGGCTTTCGAAAAACGTTTAAAGCCGAATAAATTTTCGTTCCAAAAACTGTGCCTATTGTGTAATATATTATCCATCGAGTGTTTAGCACAGTGAGTCGATCTACTATTACTTTGTCTTTTTTTTAATAACTTTGATTTACGTTTTATTGATATTTTTTAAACCTTAAGGCATGTTTCTTACAGTAACCATTACAGTAATTTAAATCATTATTGATCCAAATAATTTTATTAATATGATTTTTCGAACGACAAAAACAACTAATCTTTTTTAACATTTTTGCAGCAATGTGTTTTAAGCCAACTTAAACCCTGATGGATATGTTACAATACAGGATTAATTATAAGCTTAATTAATCCTTTCTTGTCTATCTTCATCGATGTTGTTTACAATCATGAGGCAAAGATGAAGAAACGAGATGTGATCCACTGTACTAAAGGTTAGATACTTCTCAGTGGCAAGATGATGTGTGTGTTCGTGTGTGTTGATCTCCACCTTGAAAAGATGTGTCAACAAGATTATCTACTTCCAAAGGTCATTCATCTCTTTCATAATAACGTTGGTTCTATGAGATATCCGTAATAAGAGCCATCCTGCATCTGCCAAAAGACCATGTGTGTAAAGTTCATTAGGTCGGAGACAAGTCCAACAAGCGAACATTCAATGTTTCATGTAGCCAGCTTCCACATGAATAGCAGGGATATCAGGAAAAGGACAATAGCATGTTCTCTTGAAAAGTAAACACTGGAGTGAACAGACGTGCAGATTGGGTTGTCCTTGAAAAGGCAATGTGTGCTTAATACAAGCGGTGGAGATGTAAGTGACAGCGACCTGAAATAAATGAACTACCGAGGGATGCCAATCTGATCGGCGTGGGCAATGCAATCACAATAAGTATCCTATTTGCATTCGATTTCCGTTACCTGGAATCCACGTGTTAAATAAAGACAGCAAGGCTAGAACTAATTCATCCATAAAATCAAAATCACATTCTATCGGGGGCAGTGCCCAGATATTTCAACCTTCTGTGATGTAAAATGGCCCCGAGCATGATTCTTTTCAGGGAACGTCCCTTATTTTAATTTTATTTACTTAACAGATGCACCAAAATATAAGTTTAAGGGACCTTAAGGGACCCTTTATTCTAGCCACTCCCTGAGTAAATTTGGTGGATCCCAATGTCTAAATGTTTATACCATTGATGCTATATCTAATGATAATAAAATAATGATCAGGAAACCTAATAATTACTTATTTTATATAAATCGAACACTACGCAGATTAAATCAAACAACAATGTCAATCAATTTCACCATCTAATCACGCCATACCATCGGCGTTGGTATCACTACGCCAATAAACGTTGATTGATTGACATTGTTGTTTAATAATTACTTGTTGAGTTCTGTTACATGTTGGACTCAATTGCGTCAGTTCTGAGAATGGTAAAAATGGCCGGGCATTAAATTGTATTTAGAACCTGGGTAAGTAGGAAACAATATGGTCCCTAGAAAGGACTATCAAGGTAATAAAGTATGTCAAGTAACCTTTTTAGAGTTACTATCTAAAAGTTGCGTGGTGGTGGTGATGGTGGCCATTAAAGAAGCCATCTCATAATAGTCATTAGTTTATATATATATATATATATATATTATTTAGTTATTGGTTAATAGTACCTGTTTTTGTAGAGGTTTTCCTTAAAATTTTCTCTGCCCTCAGATCACAAAATGCCAAAACAAAAGAGCTTATATGGGAGAAGATACAGGGCACAGCAACTGTAAATGTAAATACAAACTAAAACAGCAGAAAAAGCAAAAAAAAGTGCAGGCAGTTCTTATATTTAAATGATTTTAAAAACCTCATACATACATATAGTTCCACCGTATTATATATGCGCATAAATATCAGGGTTCCTACCAGACATGTAGCCAGGGTTTTGGTAAGGGGGGTCCATTACAAAAAAAAAATTATAAATAATTAATTTTACTTCTTCAAGTGAAATATTCTTAACACTTAGGATTCATGACTAGCAAAGAAGTGTGTAGAGGAATGGCCGACAGGGCTACAAAGCCCCTCTCCTCCCCCTAATCAAATGAAAAAAATGAACATTGAAAAATACAAGGTACTGGTTCGCCCTCTAAAATCCTTCTCGATCAGATACTGCATAACACCACTGATGGCGAAAGTAGTTGCTTCTAATTTCATCATGAACACAAGTAACAGCTTGTTGGTTGCTTTGAATAATAAATGGGAAAACATTTTTGTATGAATTTAATTACAAATTATGCCATTTGTGTCTGTTACACATGTTTGAAAGTCATAAGAAAAATAAAACTACAATATCAACCAACTTTTCTCCTTTCGTGCCATAACGCTTATTATGTCCTCTGCTTTAAAAGATAGAGGATAATGTACAGTCATCAGTGCTAAGCCATTTAATCATTCATTGCCCATTCTGTTCCTTAAATAAGATTTTATTCTTTTGAGGGCTGAGAATGATCCCTCAACTTTGCACGTAGAGACTGGTAAAGATGCTAAAACACAGAGTAACTGTCCAGTATTTGGGTAGAAGTTCTTATCACAAGCATCCAAAATAGGCATAATTTGAGAAGGTAAGACAGATTTTTTTGCAGAATTCCATTTTTCTCACCACAAGATGCACCCTGCTTGAACGTACATCATAGCTTTCGGATAACATTTTAGAATTCTTGTTTGAACACCATTTTTGCATCCACTCATTGTAGAAGCTCCATTATATTCCTATCCAGTTAATTTGTCTAGATCAATGCCTAAGCAATTGCAAGTACCCAAAAATTTTCCAGCCACATTCTCTGCAGATAAATCTGTTAATGGAAAAAAGGTTACAAATTCTTCCCTCAGTGAAGGATAATTTTCATTTTAACTTTAAAATTTTTGTCTGCATACAAATATCCTATATTTTTAGAGGTTGCTCTCCCCACCTCCACCCGAAAGAAAATTTACCTATGCCATTGCCTTAAGAAACATATTAAACAACCAAATATATTAAAAATATAATAAAGTTAACCCTTATAGTGATAGATGAATTAACTTCTACTTAGAAATAAATGCAAAACAATTTTTATGGTGCAGTT
>QLNU02014176.1:87534599-87614464 GCA_006491805.2 Dysdera silvatica
TTAACGCTATCGAAATAGCTATCAGCAGTGTTATCGTGTTAATGATTTTATCGAACTGCACCATAAAAATTGTTTTGCATTTATTTCTATTGATTAGTGCAGTGTGTCGCTATTAAACTATTTAACTTCCACTTTTCTTTTTTTTTCCATATCATGAACTTGTTCATTCTGGGGAGCAGAGAAGAATGCTGATTGCAGTGATGGAAACCACTAACAAACTTTTTGCAAAAAGGCCAACACATAACAACAATGATGCCGACGAGGTTTGAAGTGTAGGACACGAGGTAATAGCCCTAGTTCTTGTCCAGTCACTATTGAAGCGAGCTTACAGACCAACCACGATCGTCGTAACAATCGGAGCTCTGCTATTTCGGCAACCATGATTGATTTGTGAGCTTCTCATGGAACGTTTGCTTCAATAGCGACCGGACCAGATTTGGGCCCGATGATAATTCGGGCAGCAAATATGTAAATGGCTATACAGAAACATATTACTTATCATTTCCAGTTTAGTCATGGATTTAACGATCTCAATTATATCCAAAGAAAAAGGAAGAGGTTGAAATAACAATGGAAGGTAGTTAAAGTAAATAAAATCTTAAAAAAAAATGGATTCACTTCATCCATTATTATTTCTCATATTCCTTTTTATGAAGAGGGATCTGGACCCCTTGGACCGCCCTGGCTACGTGCCTGTTCCAGCTCACATCAGAGAAAAAACTTCTCTGACTAATCAATCGCAAGTAACTTCCAACTGAACTTCAGTTGCGGAGAAAATAGTTTCACGTTTGTGGGAAATTTAGCTATTCAAAACAGAAGTGAAGATAGTTTTTCCTGACTTTTCCAGGTTCGACCAAAAATATTGCTTTTCCCTGATCTTTAGGGGCGATTTCAAGTTCCCTGACAATTCCAGATTGTGTGGGAGTCCTGATATACATATATATATGCCATATACACACCATTGTAAAGCAACAGCTAAGGTCATGCTGTGCCAAGACCTACAGTTTTTCAAAGAATCCACACCTTCGTTGCCTAAGGAACGAACGTTCTATGGTACCGTTGGAATTGAACTCGGATTACTGACATAATCATGGGTAGATTTACCATTTTGCCACCTTAGGCTACTTTTTTGGCGCCTCTCCCTACTCGTCCATTTCCACCAATCAGTGGTAGGAACATAAAAATTGTTACATTCAATATATGCCAAAAACTTTCGTATTTAACAATAAATATGTTGAAAAACAAACTCATAAATTGAAACATAAACATTAAACAATATTAACTTATATTGAAGTATTATCTCTTCTTGGTATATAATAAATCAAATTCAATTTTATTGAAATAAATTTTAATTTTAGCAAAAAATAAAAGCCTATCGAACACTGGTATTTAAATGGAAAGCATGACGTCTAGCTTTCTTCTCGGCAAAACATCTGATTATATCATCGTATGATACTGATTTTGCAGTATCAAACTCAATCACTGGCATATGCAGGGGGTTGTTGATGGGGGTTGTAACTCCCATTGCGATGAAATTTTGTATATTTAACATAGGAATATATGAGTTGTAGCTCTGTAACCCCCCATTGAGCCTATAACCCCCCTTATGAACTTTCTGCTTATGCCTATAGACTCAATACACAAAATTTTGCCGCCCTAGTCTATAGCCTAGTAAAGCCTATTAGGAAATACGACACAGGGCATGATAAATAAACACTTTATTACAACGTTATCGTAAGTCCCAATGGAGTAGCTTGTGTTAATGGTCTGATAGATGGACACATTACCTCTACGTCACCGAAGGATGAAGCAATTAATACAACTACCATATATGTATCAAAGACAAAACAATACTCAACATTAAGTCAATACACAACAAAATATTGTTAAAGAAAAAAAAATGAAATAGCAGGAAACAAAGATATAAGAGCTAAAAAGAAAAAGGAACTTACTTATGAAAATAGTGAAACCTAAACGGGTGTGTCCGGAATATGTAGCAGGAATAAGATGGTAAATGGCAGGTGTGAAACCTACATTTATCGAAGAAACCTACATATACAAAATCAGGGAAAAAATAAAAATGTAGTATAATGAGGTCAAGGAGCTACTCATTGCAAAAGTATTGGTTACCATTTTGTGCTTTAAGCATTAATCAAATATTAAAGTTTTGCTTACTCCTATGTGCAAAAACGGCATACTGTTAGTCATTTGTTGGTTGAATTAAATTACCTTTCTTATTTTTTCAAAGCCAAAGTGTGAATATTTTGGGTTACTCCATTAGAGAAACTGACACGCACACACATACACACAGTAAAAGCCTGAAAACTCAGATTGCTTGGGAATTTTCCTGGATTCTGGAGCAATGTTGCCATTTAAATTTTAATTAAAAAAAAAAAAAGAGATGAAAGGGCAAATTTTCTACATTTATTCTTTAACAAATACACAATGTTTCATTTATTAAAAAGCGCAGAAAATATTTCAAAATGGCATTCATGCTGTAATTCCACATTCATAACCACCACCTTCAACCATGGACCCTCAAAAATTGAAAAATGTTTAAATTTGTAAAAAAATATGATATTTTTTTTATTTTTTATGCTATATTAATTTTGCTTTAATGCTAAATGATAAATCATCTGGACTGGAAATGGGACAAATGTTTTTTACTAAGCGAACTGTTGAGAGTATATACCTTTCATTTTCATATTTTATGATATACAAGGAATACATGCTGACAGATCACTCACAATACTCTGATTATGAACAAAAAATTAAACATACAGCCAAACAAGTAAAAATGTCACATTATTAGTAATAATGACCTTCTTGTGTTTCAAAAATGTTTTGCAATTAAACTGAACGTTTGATTTCACCTCTGACCTCTAAACCAGCTCTGAATAAGCATGACTTCCTCTGGTTCATCACTTTAATTCGTATCCAAGACCATCGGTTAAAAAGATAGGGATCCGACAATTGAAGTGTGAATTATAGGTACAATATCTCATAGCTTGTTTCTTTAAAATTAATTAACAACATTAAGGAAATTATGTAAAATAACATATGATAGTATCCAACTATGTGAAGCATACAAGATAATATTTGCTTCACATACCAAGACCGTCCTATGAGTTATTTGGTACACAACAGGACCGACGGCTGGAATGAGACCTCTAAACCACAATACACTTGGACATAAGTGTACTTACTGGAGGTCAAACTGCTCTATTGGCCTGAAAGTGGTGTTTATAACCACTGGGATGCCATATAATATTGCATTTAGTAACATATAAACAAATGACAAAATAAATATGTTACTTACGATGGCTGTAATCGATGATTCCAGTCCAAGTGCCATATTCAATTCTTTTCCTTTAAACCAATTCGCAATATACATATAAATCACAAGGTTGAGGGATTCTGTTCCAGTTCTAATAAAAAAAAAAGTACCCACTCAACATTCAATTATACAGAGTACAATTTTAATCATCCCGACTATTTGGGGCCAAAAAGGAATGGGATATGCAGAAATCCAAATAACTGATAACAATAGCAATAGGTAACAGTGATATCTGAGGTTTTGGCAACCCACGTTTTCAAACTCGAACTAGAGTTGTGTATCACACGCTATCGAAAAAGTTGGGGCATAAAGAAAAGTAGGTAGTATCCTGAACTGAGGTCAAACTAGAGACAACCCCATATGCATACCTGTCAACCTTGGCAGAAAAGAACAAATGAACAGACGATTTTGTGCATGCAATGTAGTCCACAACTTACATTAGTCTGTACACTTATGGATAAATAAGGATTTTAACTTTAAAATAATAAAGCCTTAATAAAATAGTAACATTGTATATATGTATATATATTAATATTGGATATATATATATTGTATTTATACATGCAATCATGCATTAAGTACCATTTGCATATTCCATTTTGTACGTATTGAATGAAGTACTGGGGACCATTCATCATATTCCATATTCAGTGAACGTGAGGGCACTTGAAATGTCGCATATCAGAGCCACATCGGAGGACTCGGAGCCCACCCTCTTTTCCTGGACTGCTATTGAAACTATGACTACGATATTCCATATTCAGGGAGTATATGTACCAGTTACAGCTCTGGTGACGTGCGGACATCTTTTCACTTCGGTCCAAGCCTGGCAGGCCTTGGTTCCTGCTTGTATGACTGTGTCGCCTTCAGAGTGCTTGACTTTGTCAGAGTGTATGGGACATTGGCCAGGTCACTGGACTGATGTTTATGCCTGCTATTCTGGGACTTGGCTCCGCCTTTCCTTCCTGATTTCCTTTGAAGGTCTCTCCAAATGCTTTTCACACAAATCTATCCTGAGCAATTCGCTTCCATGTCACCCCAACCTGTTTTCTTATTTCATCCACCCATCTAGTTTAAGAACGTTTTCTAGGTCTTTGGTGGACTCTTGAAATCCAGTTGAGAATTTCTGTTGTCCACCATTTATCAGTTCTTCTTGCGATATGCCCAGCCCATCGTCACTTCAGCTGTTTAACGATGGTGCCCTCTACTCTAGTTTTCTCTCTCACCCAAGTGTTTCTTTTTCGATCTCTCCTAGTTATTCCAAGCATGCACCTCTACATATTGCTCCAAAAACTTCCGTATTGCTCCAACTGTTAGACTTCATTTCTCTCTGGATACATAACAAAGGACTGGCAATATACACTGGTTGAAGACCTTGCTTTTTAGACACAAAGGCAATTTCCCTTCAGGATAAAACACTTTCTTCCGAACGCAAGCCAGCGAAGTTTAATATATCTGTTGAGTTCTTTCATAATGTTGCCATCAATTGAAATCAGCTGGCCAAGGTAAATATAATTTCTAGCTCAATGTTGTCAACTTTTATTTTTGTTTTCTGTACAAATTATGGACCATGATTTTAGTTTTTGTAGGTTCATCTTCAGTCCAACTTCATTAATTCTAGTTGAGAACTCCTGTACCATGTCTTTGAGTTCTGATGGCTTCGTTGAAAAAATAACGATGTCATCAGCGAACCGCAAATGATTTAAAAATTCAACATTTATTTTTATTCCATTGTTATTCCAATTTATCAGCTGAAAAATCATCTGTAAAGCTGAGGCAAAAGGTTTTGGAGAAATGGTATCTCCCTGTCTCATGCCTTTATCAATTTTTATAGTTTTGGTATCTTTATTTAACCACAATTTTGCACTTGCATTTTTATATACACATTTCACAATGTCAATATATACATCCTCCACATCTGTTGATCTTAAAGAGTTGATAACTTCTGACGTTTTAGTATAGTCAAAGGCCTTCTCATAATCAATAATTGCCACATGCAATGGAAGTTTATACTCATGTATTCTTTTAATTAGTTCTCTTAAGACTTGAATATGGTCCACTGTACTGAATCTACGTCGAAATCCAGCTTGTTCCCTTGGTTGAGCTGCATCTAATTTTTTCTGCAGGCGATGTGTTAGCACTTTATATGCATACACACACAAATAAAATATAAAATAAAAAAATAAAATATGAAATAAAAATATAAAATAAAATATAAAAGTCTATAAGATTACATATCGAACACCTATAAAAATGGATGTTTATATGTTACTAGTAATGATTTTTTTTCCTCTTAAATACACATATGTGGTGTATATATATGTGTATATGTGTACATATATATATATATATATATATATATAAATGTCTTAACAGCGGTAACATACCAAACCAATGGGATTCTGCAACAGTAATTCTTTTGCATAAAAAAGGTGATAAAGAGGATTTGAAAAATTACCGACCAATTAGCTTGTTACCTGCTATTTATAAAATCTTCACAAAAGTGCTAACACATCGCCTGCAGAAAAAATTAGATGCAGCTCAACCAAGAGAACAAGCTGGATTTCGAAGTGGATTCAGTACAGTGGACCATATTCAAGTATTAAGAGAATTAATTGAAAGAACACATGAATATGAACTTCCATTGTGTGTGGCATTTATTGACTATGAGAAGGCCTTTGACTCTATAAAAACATCAGCAGTCATCAACTCTTTAAGATCAACAGACATTGAGGATGTGTACATTGACATGGTGAAACGTGTGTATAAAAATGCAAGTGCAAAATTTCGGTTACATAAAGATACCAAAACTATCAAACTTGGCAAAGGGGTGAGGCAGGGAGATACCATTTCTCCAAAACTTTTTACTTCAGCTTTACAGATGATTTTTCAGCAGATAAATTGGAATAACAAGGGAATAAAAATAAATGGTGAATATTTAAATCATTTGCGGTTTGCTGATGACATTGTTATTTTTTCAACGAACCCATTAGAACTCCAAGACATGGTACAGGAGCTCTCAACTAGAAGTAAAGAAGTTGGACTCAAGATGAACCTACAAAAAACTAAGATCATGTTCAATAATTTCGTAGAGGAAACAAAAATACAAGTTGACAACATTGAGCTAGAAATTGCTGATTCATATATTTACCTTGGCCAGCTGATTTCAATGGATGGCAACATTATGAAAGAACTCAACAGACGTATTAAACTTGGCTGGAGTGCATTTGGAAGAAACAGTTTTATCCTGAAGGGGAAATTGCCTTTGTGTCTAAAAAGAAAGGTCTTCAACCAGTGTGTATTGCCAGTCCTCTCTTATGGATCAGAGACATGGAGTCTAACAGTTGGAGCAATACGAAAGTTACAGACAACGCAAAGGAGCATGGAGAGGTGCATGCTTGGAATAACTAGGAGAGATCGAAAAAGAAACACTTGGGTGAGAGAGCAAACTAGAGTAGAGGACATCATTGTTAAAGTAAAAGGGCTGAAATGGCGATGGGCTGGGCATATTGCAAGAAGAACTGATCAACGATGGACAACAGAAATTCTGAACTGGATTCCAAGAGACCACCGAAGACCTAGAAAACGTCCTCAAACTAGATGGGTGGATGAAATAAGAAAACAGGTTGGGGTGACGTGGAAACGAATGGCCCAGGATAGACTTGTGTGGAAAGCATTTGGAGAGATATTATGATATGATAGATATAGATCGTTTGATATATGCATATACATATATGAAAAAACATTTATAGAATAAATATATAGAAAAAGTTCTTTAAATGATAAAAATACAAGACTGTGCAATACGAAATATAACACCACTGTGAAGCTGCGCATGATGCTGTATGTCTCCAACAAAGATGTGAATATTAAAAACACTTCAAGTTGAAACATGGAGAACACTGGAAAACATTAAAAAATACACAAAATAATTTTACTTTCATGTTGGACGATATATGATAATCCAAAGCGGGTTCTTTCACGTTCTTGAAAACCAATGGATTAAATTATTAAAGCAAAGCAAATAGGATACAAAAATGAAAAGCCAAACCAGCCAAACAAAGAACTGAGTAAGGATCAATGGAATGAAGTGTTTGAAACACCCTACAGGCTCTTTTTCAAGGGGAATCGCCCATAGGATGTTTCCATATAATGCATGCTTCTGAAGGAAGCATGCTTGTCAGCAGATACCTCTTGATCCCCGACATGCCATGGAATAAATTATATGATATGGATATAATAAACGGAATAGAAATTGGATTGAAGAGATATAAATATACACTGACACACGACAACAGGTAAAAGAAAAACCTCACTCAGCACGTATCTTATATGGAAACATCCTATGGGCACCCCTTGAAAAAGAGCCAGTAGGGTGTTTCAAACACTTCATTCCATTGGTCCTTACTCAGTTCTTCATTTGGCTGGCTTGGCTTTTCATTTCTGTATCCTATTTGCTTTGCTTTAATAATTTAATCCGTTGGTTTTCAAGAATGTGCAAGAACACGCTTTGGATTTTCATATATCGTCCAGCATGTAAGTAAAATTATTTTGTGTATTTTTCAATGTTTTTCATTGTTCTCCATGTTTCAACTTAAAGTGTTTTTAATATATGTATATAAATAATTAGAGTTTAGCCCACGCCTTAACAAATTCCTAGAACCCCCCTTACTGTCAACATATTGAATTGCGTATCAGGGACTATTCACATATTGCATTTTGTGCTATATATAGTACATTAAGTATTGGGGATCATTCACAAATTGCATAATGTACTACAGGCTTTTCTCATGGAATTATGCACGAGGGTGAATTGGAAAGTCTTTGCCCGTATTTTTTATTAAAGTCTTTGCTCCTATTTTTTATTAGCCAAAAGAAGGTACCTACAAGTAATTACAAATATACGTACTATTCTACGTACCTTACACTATTTTTCCACATAGTCCCCACACCGGTTCAGACATTTGTCCCATCGCAGCACTAAATTTGAGATGCCCCTGTGGTAGAATTCGTCCGGCTGACTGTGGAACCACCGTCGGACTGCTGTCTTGGCTTCATCGTTGCACGTGAATCGCTGTCCTGCCAGGAACTTCTTCAGCGGACCGAAAACGTGGAAATCACTAGGGGCGAGGTCCGGACTGTATGGTGGGTGGTCCAGACTCTCCCAGTGAAATGACCGGAGCTTGTCGGCGGTTCTGATTGCATACAGTCCGGACCTCGCCCCTAGTGATTTCCACGTTTTCGGTCCGCTGAAGAAGTTCCTGGCAGGACAGCGATTCACGTGCAACGATGAAGCCAAGACAGCAGTCCGACGGTGGTTCCACAGTCAGCCGGACAAATTCTACCACAGGGGCATCTCAAATTTAGTGCTGCGATGGGACAAATGTCTGAATCGGTGTGGGGACTATGTGGAAAAATAGTGTAAGGTACGTAGAATAGTACGTATATTTGTAATTACCTGTATGTACCTTATTTTGGCTAATAAAAAATAGGGGCAAAGACTTTCTGATTCGCCCTCATATTAGGGACCATTCACATGTTGCATTTTGTACAATATGCATTTATTTAGGTATTGGGGACCAGTCATATATTGCATAATGTACCACAGGCTGTTTACACAGTAAATTATGTATTGGGGCTGTTCATATATTGCATTTTTTACTAGGCATACTGAATTAGGAATGAGAGCTCATTCCCATATTATGCAATGTACTAGAGGTTGTTCACACATTGAATCGTGTATTTCGGCCCATTCACGTGTTGCATTTTATATGCATTATGTATATTGAATTAAATATTAAGGATAATTTACATATTGAATTATGCACTGGGGTCTATCACATATTGTATAATATATTAGGGGTTGTTCGCACATTGCATAATGTACTTTGAGCTGTTCACATATTAAATTATGTACTAGGGACCATATACATATTGAATATTTTACTAGTGACGATATATTTGCTGCATTACACGTTTAGAATCATATGTGTTTTTAATAATGCATATTACATACTTTACATACATACAGACACATATACATACGTTACATTATTTTACATTTACACATGCATTGCATCATGCTTGCATGCATACACATATATGCATTACATCACATTCACATGAATTACATAATGTGTAGATGCATGTAAATATGATGTAATGTATGTATTGACATACACATATACATGCATTACATTACATTATATTTGCATATATTGCATATGCATATCTACAAAGTATACTATGTACAAGGAATACAGGGGACCCTGTTATATATACTTATATGTAACTAAGTTTGAAACCCGTTGACTTTAAACACTGACCTTAGTCAATTTTAAAACTTGCTTCTTGTTTAAATTTATTCTGGAAAATATAAATAGAATGAGGAACACAAACCCAAAGATAACATTTCCAAATTCCATTAACCAAAAGTGGTGAAGGCAGGCTCCCAAAGCGATCACATTCTATAAGCAAAGAAAAACATTAATAATGCAGTACAGCTAACATAATTAACATTAAGAGCCTTAAACTACTAACAGGCAAACGAGCAGTCAAAACTGGAAAAATTACCGTAATAAAGTAGACAAATACAAACGATGTGTTTATGTAGTATTATATACTTCATAATGTATGATAAATGGATGTGAGTGTTGGACATTAAAAGTCAGGAAGGAAAAAATGCTCCCGTGACAAAAATGTGCATGCTAATAGTGTCTCTGGGGGCAACGTTAAGAAACAAAAAGCATAGCAGGGTTGGCAAATTTCTGCCAAGGCAGTTAAGACCACTAGTTATGACCGTCATGGCAGAAACTAGTTTCTGCCACAAAAGTGGCAATAACCGGCAGGGACCCAGAAAATAGTTATTTCATGCGTTAAAAACTTATCAGAATACCCCAACTTGCAAAAGGGAATGTATAATGCATAAAGTAAAATAGGTTTCGCTACAATGTGTATAATATTTATTCAAAGGTTACATCATAGCAAATTCACTAGCATTTAAGTTCAGGCTGATCTTTTCGATAAAGCAGTCTATAGCAAAAGATCAGTTTTGCTTCCATTTCCTAATTCAAACAATTTCTTAATTTATTAGGAATAGACCAATAGCTTAAGAAAAATATTCTTCCAAGCCCACCAGTACTGCAGGTAATATCATCACTTGGAAAACAATAGTTTCAAAATCTTCATTTATAGTTTTCTTTAAACTATACCACCACATAGAAATCTGGACATTTTCTAAGATTTTATTGGAGTAGTATGTTTTAGGAAAAGGAGCTCATTTTGCTCAAAAAGCTATAATGTGAAGTACAAATTTGGGTTAATGACATTAAGGAATTTCCTAGTACAGTAGTCTTGATTATCCAGACTTGATGTTTTCCTTCCAATGCAGTGGACCATACAGACCTAAGTCCTTGACTATAAATGAAATTTATGCACAGTATTAGATGTGCCGAACAAGGGACAGCGCATAGTTTATAAAGGTATCAGAAAAAAAAGCAAAAGCAAAACTATCTTGGAATAAATCAGATATATTTCATAGACAGGAACATCAAGTGTTCTGTAGCAAGTCTCTGGCCTCACAAGTACCTAGAGTGTAAAGTCTTCCCCGATAATGCGGGACAGATAGAGAGGTGATTAATGGTTTAGGACATGTTTTATATCTAAAATTATGAACATAGACGTTCTCACCTGGTTGTAACGGTTTTAATACTCAAGCAGTCTTATCAAAACACCGCTTTTGCTTTGCCTGGTGGACTGCCTGTTTCTTATTTAGGTTTGGGTTTAGTTTTACTTTCAAAAGTTTTGCGTTAATGGGTAATTTCGTTCTGATTCTATGATTATGCCTCATCTGAGCAGGTGACACTTTAAGACCTGTGATGGGAGCATTTCTATATGCCATTAGAACCATAGACCAATCTTTGTCATCTGATTTTGCTTTTCTGAGGATTGACTTTGCTATATCCACTGCTTTTTCTGCCATGCCATTCCATTACTCTGAGGATACCGAGGACTTAAGAATACACATTCAAAATCCCATTCCTTAGCAAACTGTTTAAATTCATAACTGTTAAATGGATTATTGTCACTGACCACCTTTTCAGGAATACTATATCTAGCAAATGCAAACCCTAGCTTTTTCTTAATTGCAGAAGCTGTTTTATTAGCTAAGGGCTATATTTCTATCCATTTGGAATAGTAGTCTATTAAGACCAAGTAATCTTGGTTTCCAAACTGCATAATGTCCATGCTAATTTTCTTGAAGGGACCTAATGGAATAGAATGAGAGTGAAATGGTTCCTTTATATTTACTCTCTTAAACTTGTCACATGTGCTACATTTGGACACATAATTCTCTATGTCATGACTCATTCCTGGCCAATGCATAATTTCTCTAGCTCTATTCTTACATTTTTCTACACCAAAATGAGACTCATGGATCAACATTATTTTCTGTCAAAGTTCATTTGGCACTACAAGTTTCTCACTGAGAAATAGTACACCTTCACTTACCTGCAATTCATCCTTAATTTTAATATACCGTCTTATCTCTACTAGTACTGATTTTACATTATCAGGCCAACCCGCTTTACAATATTTAGACACTTTTGCTAACTCTTTGTCTTTTTCTAAGGCCCCTTTAAATTGTACCATTCTACGCTCGCTCACTCATAGAGAGATATTTCACAATCATATGAACCATATTTAACATTTCAGGGTCTTTGACCTTGTCTTTTATGTATGCCCTAGATAAAGTGTCGGCTAGATACATTTCACTTCCAGGTACATACTGAACGATGAACTCATAGTTTAACACTTTTAGTAGCATTCTTTACATTCTAGTTGTTATCTTAAATATCGGTTTGTTTACAATTGATACCAATGGTTTATGATCACTTTCGATCACAACTTTGCATCCATATACAAAATTATGGTACTTTTCAAAAGAAAAGACTATTGCTAACAAGTCTTTTGCAATTTGTGCATAGCTTTTCTCTGCATCTGTTAAACTTCTAGATACAAATGAGATGGGATGCCCATCTTGTACTAAGCATGCCTCTAAGCCATCTTTAGAACTATCACACTGTACAGTTATGGCTCTGCTACTGTTAAATACTTTGAGAACAGAATTATTGTTAAGCAATTCTTTAATTTTATCAAAAGCTTGTGCATGTTCACTACGACATGTGAGTTCTGCATGAGTTTTTAATAAATCTCGAATTGGGGCTGTTATCTTAGACACATTAGGTATAAATTTAGATAGATAATTAACCATTCCCAATAGTCGTTTGACATCCGTCTTACTGGATGGTGTTTCGAATTCCTTAATAGCTCTCATGTGAGATGGGTCAGCTTTAACCCATTTTTCCGAAATTATTTGTCCCATATATTTAACCTTGAGTATCCTATACTGAAATTTATCTTCATTGAATTTTACCCCATTCTCTTTTACTCGTTCTATTACCTTTAATAGATTAGAATCGTGCTCTTCCGGGCTAGAACCAGTAATGATGAAATCATCAAAATAGATCTCTACTCCTGGTATATCACCAAATAAATTCTAGTTTCTCTTTTGAAACACTTCTGGTGCTGAGGCAATTCAGAACGGTAATCATTTGAATTTATATCTACCAAAAGGTGAATTAAATGTACACAAGTTAGCACTAGACTCATCTAATGGTATATGCCAAAATCCATCCTTTAAATCCAGGACAGAAGATACTTTTTTTATCTTCTAAACGACTATAATTATTTCCTCTGCAGGGATCATATGATGCTCCCGCTTTATCACTTCGTTCAAATTTCTGGGATCTAAACATAGTCGCAAACTACCATTTGGCTTTTCTACAATTACTAGGCTACTTACCCAATCTATCGGCTTACTAACTTTGGCCACGATTCCTGTCTGTTCTAATTCCTTTAGAGTACTTTCAAGCCTTTCGTGCAACGGCTGTGGAACTCTCCTTGGTGCATCAATTATTGTATTTTTTTTAACTTGTTCCTTTGTTGAACTTAAACGTGTTGAAGATTTCAACCCCTTCATCACTTAGCATGTTCAGTAGGATTGCTATTTTGTTACGATCTGGTTTTTCATTCTTCTCTGTGGCAATCATACATTTCTCAAATTTCTGGTGCCATCATCTCTAATTTTCAGATACATTTCCAGTTGCAAATTGCATCTGACCTAGAACTTCCAATATCTCCATTGGCTACCAATTCGTTCTTTAAACTTAAGCTGATTCTAATATGATCTCACTTGCATGGCTCTCACGTGGTCCACGTTTTCAATCCTTTTGCATACACCACTTCTGACACCATGTACTAATCCTTGAGCGTGCGTGGACACATTGAAATGAGCATAGATCAAATTGAACCAATTATAATTTATTTACAGATATTAGAAGACAGTAGATTACCAGACCAATACTTGGCCATAGCTAGTCGGCTCCATATCACCAGCTAACAACTGAATCGAGAACACTGTTGCCATTCGACGTAACATAATACTAATCGATTATGATTATTATACCTATATATATATATATCATACAGAAGTTTCAGAAAAACGTTAATTCCAACTACAAGAAAATTTTTAAATACTACTTGCAGATATGTTTTTTCCTTAAGCAAAACTGTGATAATCGCAGCACAAAAGTTCCACACCCTACAGTGGTTTTTTGTTTTTTTTTAATCCTCATTTACTAATAATAACAGAAAATGTATCCGAATTGGGGCCGTTCCAGCATTACGTAAGCATCTTTGGGAGAAGCGAGGTTGAGATATGCTTATTTTTTAATGATAGCGAAAAGAGGGGGTCTGAACCATGCTTTGTAAGACACAAAAAAATAATAAAATTAACACAAAGTGACAATTGCACTGACTGAACTGCAATTCCTGAATGTAAACAACAGCACAAGCGTAATCACATTTAAATATTTAAACCAGTGTCTCTCAACCTTTTTTCGCTCAGGGACCCTTTATAGGCTCTCCTTGGCCCCACTGAAATTTTTAAATTATTTTAAATTTTAATTATTATTTTTAATGAACATATTTTTACCAAATTCACTTATTTATTATACACCATTTGCTTACAACATAGGAAATATTAATAATAAATAATATAATATTAATAACAAAATAATTTATAATACCACAGAAATAGCTATATTAACAGTTTATTAAAACTTTTTTAAATGCGATATTGTTTGCTGTGATTACTCTGTATTTATGAAAAAGCATTTCATATTATAAAGAACAAGTATAAATAAGTACTTAATACGTATTACAGTAAAAATGTAAATACGTATTATAATTTTTATCACACATTGCATTCTTATTTCAAAAACATATACCAAAAAATTAGATAACCGAAATCATACCTAAGCATGAAGGAAGGATGGGGTATAAAATGGCCAGAAATATGTTTACGTAATACTTGAACGGCCCCATAGTAGAAATAACAACTAATTAAAAGACATGCCAATTACAGCAATTTTCAATTTTCAATCAAAAAACACGTAGTACCCAAACTTACTTATCCACTTAACTAAATTACATATCAACTCAAGCTTCATTCTGCCCAATATCACAATTTCATCAAATGAGGCAATAACACAAAAAAGTGTTTTATTAACTGAAGAAATCAAAATTTTATTCATCAGTAATTTTTAAAAATACTAAATCAAAGTAACCGAATTGTTAAATATGATTTATGTAGTATGTTACTTATTTCCTCCATTTCTAATATAATCGTATAGGCGTAGAGTTATAAGGGCATGAACCCTCAATCCATTTATAATAAATTATAATTTACATATATTGTATATATATAAATGTATATGATATATGCTTCGTCTCACCACCACCACCATCACTAATAATTTTGAAAACTCAACATCATGTTTAATCACTAGTTAGTATTATTTTTAATCCCTAAATATAAATGTAACAGAACATTACATATAAGGCTAAAACTTTGCAATAAGTTGAATAAACTTATTCTACCTTATGACATGGTCATAAATTATATCGTTCAAGGCATGAATGCCCGGGAGGGGTGTAAGGGGTATGCACCCCAGCTTATGAAAAAAGTGGCGCACTCCGTCCACAAGAAACTATAGTCCAACAACATTATTCAATTGGAATTTTTCCTGGATGCACCCCCTTGCATATAATTCTGAGGGCGCCCATGGTTCATTGGGCCTGAGCCCCCCCGCCCAATAATTTAAAGTAAATTGTAATTTTACATATATTGTACTGTATAAGTGTGCATAACATGTGTTTCAGACCCCCCCCAACAAAAAAAATGTGAGAACTCTGCATTGATGTTTGTGGCTACAATTCTTACCACAAGCTGCGTGAGAAAAATTTAGAAAAATCTAACAAACAATTTTTTTTCTTAAATGTTACAAACCTTTTTCCAGATTTCCCACCATCTACGTGTTTTTGAAATTATACCACATGTCTGCACACACCGCAATTAGGCATTTTCATTTGGTAACCCCTTTTTTCTAGTCAAAAACCCATTCCTTTGTGAGGAGTTCTGGATATACAACAGCAACAAACACCCCCCATATGGTGCTCTTTCGGTTAAATGGTCAAAGTTTTCCTTTGTCAGCATTCCCTCGGGCATGTATTAGGAGGGGAGAGGGGCATAAACGTTCACTTAAACCCTCAAAAGATCTAATAGCTTCCCTAGTTGGTAAACAAAAAACGGTCGTAAAGTTTGGAGAAAAAAACGGGTAGATGTTCAAGTAACAAAATAAAAAATTATAAAATAATTCTTGAAAGAAAATGCACCAAAAGAGTTCTAGCAAACTGAAATTAATTTTTTTTAATATTAGTAAATTATTGGGGGAGTCAAATCTTTATCAAAATTTATTGGGGTGGGGGGCTCGGGCCCATACAACTCTGCATCTATGACTATATAAAACTATTGGTATTATATCTTTATGCGGTATGACATTAAATAAAGTGCAAAACATGAAATTCCATAATAATATGCTTATATAATGTGGTTTAGAAATAAATTAAAAAATCCAAACCGAATGTAACTTACTTGCCCAATCAATACTAAAAAACTGAACAGCACTCCTCCCCAGCGAACACCCAATACTCGATCAATCAAAAATCCATTAATGAAACATAGGATAATATTTGGATATGAATATGATGCATATAGCTTTGAAATCCCTATTGTAGCTACGTCCATATCTTTTAAAATCATAACTTCTAATGCACCTGATGTATCATAGCAGTAGTTTGCTCCTGTTAAAATAAAAAGTAATGTTTTGAAGAACAAGCATTTGGAAATTAGCATTTTGATAAGCAATAGTCGAAAAAAGCAATCTCTTTCGTTGAAGAAAGAGTTAGATCAATTTTACAACTGATAACATTTTCGTATATCATGTTTTCGTTTTGTTTTTTCTCACAAGAGAAACTTTTGTTTCTATCAAAACTCTATATTTATATAAACCTGACTGCCTATATAAATAACATATACACTGCCAGTATAAATGTTTCCCCCTCAAGAGGAAATTACTGCCATTGACTTATCACTTTATGAGAATGTGTGTACTACATTAAATGTCCGGCCCTGGGTTTAAAAGTCCAAGGGGCCCTGTTGGATATTCTTCCAATATTGATATTATTTTTTAATTCTGAAACTACAAATGCAACACATAAAAAAATGTAAATGCATGAGATATTAGCTATTTTTTTATAATTCAAGTTTGCGCTGAGAGAGCAATAGTTTTCGATTTTCTACTTTTATGTGTGTTAACCATTTTCTTTTTCATTTAAATAAATGAGTTTTTTGTGACGTTTAATTTAGTTTTTATTTTGAGATTTTCTTTTATTGAAGATTTTATTTTGAGATTTTGAGGTTCTGAAAGTTGACTACTGACCGAGTTGCAGTTTAAGGTCTTGGTGGGAACATCTGGCGTATGCCTGCAACAAGATTTATCTTGTTTATTATTTGTTATCTATTTTTTTTTCCAAACAGATAAGTAGTATTGACTTTTTCTAATTATCAGTTAACATGGAAGCTTCAAAGAGTAAGCACGCACCATAGGAGACTATTTACAAAAGCATGTAATGAGTTCGATGTAGAAGAAAATCAATTAACTATTACAAGCGAAATAGAGAAAAAAAAAGAGAAAAATTAATAAAGAAAAAGCAGAACTGGTGATCACCTGTGAGAATAATGCTAAACAATTAATGTATCAAACAACAATATTAATCAACGTTTATTGGCGTAGTGATACCAGCGCCGATGTTATGGCGTGATTAGATGGTGAAACGTTCGAAAGACAAATATTTTTCTGTGTTTAGTGGGACCTTAACCCACAACCTTCCACTTGCCAGGCGGAGGCTGTACCTACTGAGCTCAGTAGGTAGAGTCTCCACTTTAGAAAATTTTATTTTATTAAGAAAAAGCTCACAAAAATCTCGCCCCGGAGGCTTTTCTGTGTTGACCATTATTTGGCAATTGTGTTATCCCTGTGAAGGGTAATAATATCTTACAGTACAGTACATGTTACCCACTCCTCACTCTGTCCTCTTGAAATCGCTGGAAATAGAACTAAATGGGGTTGTCACGTGACTGACATTAGATAGGTGTGTTCGAAGCAGTGAGAAGCGGTGTGCTAACACTACGCCATTTTCACTTCACGTTCTTTATTGTCGGATGTTGTTTTTTTGGAGTGAAAATTTCTGAGCATGTAAATGTGTTATATTTTATGGATTACATAGTGAAGGTAAGAGAAGTATGGAAATTAAGTGGGCGATGGAAGAGGGGTTAATTGTGTATGAGTTTGAGGTAAAGAGGAAGAGAAGAGGTATGGAAGAGGAGGATTATCAATTTTTGTTTAGGTTTTGGGGGAAAGAGGAGAGAAAGGGGAGGATTGATATTTTTTATTAAGGGGGGAAGAAGAGGGAAAGGGGAGGATAAAGGAAAATAAAAAAAATGCCGTAAACAAATATATATACACATAAATCTTGTGTTTTACTGTTTGGGGAGGGAGGAAGGGAGGAAATCCGAAAAAATGCTGTGAAGAAGTATTTTTGAGTTAAGAAGATAAAGGGGAAGGAAATAGGAGGAGAAAAATCCCAAAAAACGGCTGTAAACAAGTATTTTAGGACTAACAGAAGGAAAAGAAGCATGAAAATCCCAAAAACGCCATAAGCAACACGGCGGCTAGTCACGTCGTGCCAATTGCTAGCTTTGGAAATACTGGCTAAAATCATGTGGGTAACGTGTCGTGTAACAACGTCAATTATGTTATATACATATCCACAATAAAAGTTAACAGGTGAACAATTGTTTGCTATAACAATTATCTTTGTTAAAAATAGTATTGCCCATTAAGTTGAAGGTAACAAAAATGATATACAAGTTCATAAAGGAAGCTATCACTTTTATTTAGAAAGTTTAACTAATTGCATTTTTCATTGCTAATTAATTTCCCTCTTCAGTGAAATATATCTACAACATTACTCAAAAATTTAAGAAAAAATATCATACATAAACAAGATTAAATATAATACACTGCATCTGTTGGAACCCAGAGGGGAAACTTCATTATCATTTCCTTCCTTTTCATTCACTCATTTCTAAAAACATTTTATGGTAAAAGTGCATAGTCTGTCACCTATTTAAATTTTTTAATTTTTATAAAACCAGCTGGCAACAGAGCAACAGACTTGCCGCCATGTTGTTTATGGTGTTTTTCGGACCCTGTAATTTTCCTGATTTTCCTAAATCAGTGAAGGGTTAGCGGTGAGGAGACCCTCACACCTCCCCAGCTTTGCCCTCACAATTAAAACAACAATTTTATTTTTAGCTACTCAGAAAAAGCACTTGTCATTTGATTGCATGCTTTTCGTTGTAAGGGTATTTTAATTGCCATCATACGTTTTGCTTCCTTAATAATGTGAATTTTTTTGGGTCTATTTAAAAGATCTTTAAAATAAAATAAAACCCACATTAAATGGAATTACTCTGAATATGACATTTAGGTTGAGGGGAGGGCAAAGCTTAGCCTTACACAGGTCACCATACAACATGTCTTTTTAATTACTTAATGTTTAAAGAAGTTGTAAAACCAAGAGCAATACCTTCCATTTAACTCTTGTATGTTACATTAAACCACTGCTACATGAATATCTCTTTCTTAAAGTGCCCTTCACACATTCTATGAATTCATCTATTCTGTACATTTCAGAACCCTGCATTACTCTAATCTCTCATTTATACCTCACATATATAATGATGGATGCAGTCTTTCAATTATGTGGGGAGGGGGGAGAGAGTCATGGACAGAATTGTCTCGGAATAATACACTTCATTTATCATGCAAGTTGAAATTATTTACAATGAAAAAAATATATTTGGGGTTTGTTATGACCCCTGTGTCTGCCCTTGAACATATATAGCCCAAAGCAGAATGTGCTAAAAAGTGTGATGCACGTTGTCGCAGAATAAACAGCATCACTGCAGAATAATCATAGGGAGAAGCAGCTTTTTTTTTTTTAATAAAGAAATGAAAAAATCAGTCCAACAAATATTTTCTGCATTTCTATTGGAAAGGAATTTACGTTTTACAGAATTTAAACATGTATGTAATAATATATATACAGTAGCGGTCCTAGACGTTGCGGGACCTTAGTATTTTGGAAAAGAACTTTACTGGGGAGCCTGGGGGTATGAAATAGACCCCAGGGAAAAGGGGGTTTTGGGGCCTCCGAAAAAATTTGAAAAATGAACTCTTTAAAACATGGTTAAAATTGACGCTAGAAGGTAAAAGAATAGTTTTGTCTTCTTCTGATCCGTTGTTAATAACAATAATCTTAATTTGATAAAAGTATAACAAATGAATTGTAAGAACAATAAATATCATTTTAGCGTTATTGAAATTCGAATAAATTACATTTATGTTTATACTGAATAGGGGTCTACAATGTAATGACAAACATTTTACATTGCAAGTATGCCGATAATAAAAGGACAGGCACGGGGCCCCATTAATTGCGGAGCCCAGCACAGTTGCCTGGCCTTAGAGCCTTCTCTGTATATACATATATATATATATACACAAGGTGTTATCGGAAAATTCCTGGACTGTTATTACTACAATTGTATCTGTAGAAGAGGAGGCAAAAGTAGGTCAAGGTCGCATTCCAGCAACCCACCTCTACTCCACTGCTGGACTTCAAGGTGCGACATGCAATTTTTTTCTGTGAATTTTTTTTCGGCTTCATGTTTTGGACTGTTTGCGATTCAGAAATGGACACAAAAACCGAACAGCATGTGTGCATCAGAATTTATGTGAAGCTTGGTAAATCTTCAACCAAAACTCTTGAAATGCTTCGTACGGTTTTTGGTGATGAAGCTTTAAATCAGACAACAGTTTTTGAATAGCACTCACATTTCAAGGCGGGTCGTTATTCATTTGAAGATGACAAGCATTGAGGGCGACCAAGCACCAGAAAAACAATGAAAATGTGGAAAAATTGGAAAACTCATATGAGAAGATCGTCACCTAACTATCCTAACTATTCCAACAATGTTGGAATCGGTCATGGAGTTTGCCAAGAAATTTTGATGAAGAATTTGAACATGCGATGCACTGCTGCAAAGCTTGTTCCAAGACTCCTGACAAACGATCAAAAGGAACAATGCAGTTCTTAACTCATAACAACATGGCTGTTGTCCCCCACCCACCCTATTCACCGGATCTGGATCCCTGTGATTTTGCATTATTCTCAAAATTAAAAATGAAACTGAAAGGGCGATGTTTTGCAACTGTTTCTAACATTCAATGTGAATGGCAGGTAGTCCCCGACAGCTTTCAAGAGAATGACTTCAGGAGTACTTTCGAGGAGTGGAAAAAGTGAGATATGTTCACAAGGAGACTATTTTGAAGGAGATGGCAGCCAAAATTAGATAAGTTCGAAACAAAACTTGTTTTTCCCTCGAGTCCAGGAACTTTCCAATAGCACCTCATATATACATTTCCAACAGAACAGATTTGACCAGCTGAAGGCTTGTTGCAGAACATTCTGCTTTGGGGAACATATGGTTCTTGGAAATTTCTGCTCTGTTTTTCATAAATTATGGTTCTACGTTAGGATCAATAATTTCTTCCTATAAAATTTAATGTGTATAAATTTTTTTGCACCGATTTAATATTTGGCACACTAAAAGATTGATACCGTTGTCCATAAATTAAAAAATGCACTGAATAAATTTTAGAAATGTAGCGCGATTTTTTAGGAGGAAATAATATCAAACGTACCAATACAAAGTATACATGCGACAAATAAAATCAAATATCGATACACGGGCGCTTGAGGATTACACAGCGAACAACCAGCATTTTGTTTAGGCTCAGACATTAAACTCTTTTAAAATCGCATCAGCACAAAATTTTCTACCAGCTCTCAGTTTTTAACCCAAAAAGACAAATCTGACACTTGTGGTTAGAAACGCCCATTAACAGATGTCTATTTATGTAATTTGCTTGGTTTCGATTTATTTTGTTTGATAACTCTTCCGTGACAAGAGATTAGTGTGACCTAGTGCGTGGAACGCAAAAAAAAAAAAGCAAACAAAGGTGATATCAAACGCACCTACATCAAAATATGTATTCGGCATTAACTTAAAACTCGTACATTAGAGATGGATCGTTCGTGACCGAACGGGTCTTTTTGAACTATTCACAAAAATGACCCGTTCGTTCCGGTTTCATTTTTGGTGAACCACCGTGCCTCGTCATAATTCCTGATCATCGTTCACAGTTCCAGATCTTAGTTCCTATTTCGCAGTTCCGCATCTTAGGTCATCGTTCGCAGTTATAGATCTTAGTTCGCCATTCCAATCTTAGTTCACAGTTCGCGGTCGCCGTTCTTCGTTCTTAGTTCCCAGTCTTCGTTCGTATTTCGCGATCATCGTTCGCAGATCGTAGTCACCACCAAGCAGTCAAGGATGGATGGGGGTAGGGGTCTGAAGACCCCATCCTTTTTCTAGGCTGCTATATGAGCTGCGACTATGATATTCCATATTCAGAGAGTGTACCAGGCGCGGATTTAGGGAGGGGCCCCGCCCCCGCCCCCCTCCTCTGGTCAATTGCAATTTTATATCACACTCCCAGCTTTTACCATTTATCAATTTCAAAAAATAAAAATAGCAATAATAAATATATTTGCATATTCAAAAATAAATAAAAAGTTTTTTGCCAAGTAAATTTGAGCGATTATTAGAAAATGGATCAACTCAATGAGTTCAAAAAAAAAAGATTTCTTTTGGTGGGCGGGCAGATTTTGAGATAATAGGGAAACACAAAGAGACTTATTTGTTAAGCTATACAGTGTCCGATATGGCAATGAGACCACACCACCTTATGGAATTATTTGGGCCACCAGTTTGTGGAAACGTTCCTTTTGGTGATATCCCTCCCACCGTGGGGAACGTCTCTAAAAGGAAAAATCTTCGTGACCATTGGCGTAGATTTGTATGGGCCGAGGCCTGACCCTCCCCGATCATTTGAAGTTGTTGCTAATTTACATATAGTGTAATATATAAATGCTCATACTATGTGTTTGGGCCCCCCTCCCAAAAATTTGGAAACTCTACACTGATGTGTGTAACACAGAATTGTTAACGTTATCTCAGGGTTATAACGTTGTTTCCCAAGGCAATAAACAAATTTTGAGATTAACATTAAATAGTCTGTGAAAAAAATCCGATGAAACTTATAGGTCATAACAATAAAACCAGTTTCTGACTGAACAATGTCAATAAAGTCACTCGACTCCGTGTGTACAGTAGGCAGTTGCATCTGCAGGTAGTAGGTACCTATTCCGTGCGCTCTGTACTTCCGATGAAAAAAATGTGTATATGTATGTTTACAAATTTTAAATAAAGGTAATGTGAAATTATTATAGACAAAGAGTGATGCATATAATATTATATAATTAAACTAAACAGATATAAAATAGATGCCTTAAAAATGAAAAGGCAAACTTCATTGCAAGCGTTTCTTCAGAGTAGAAGAGTTAAATCGAGTGATCAAATAGATTCTAATGATCTTTCAACTGAAGATTCAAACAAGGAATTGCCACAGGAAAACCGCAAGAAATTGAGTACTTTACCAGCAAATAGCTCACTAGCTGAGGTATGTTCTTTCAAATTTGTGTTTATTGTAAGAGAATACGTTATATATCAGTCATGGTGGACGTAGCAAGGGGGGAAGCAAGAGGTGTTTACTCTCCTAAATTTGAGAGAAAAAACAAGCCTTGAGAATTATAAAACTGGATATAAATAAATGTAATAGATCAAATGCATAATAAACAAACAATTTGTGCATGAGACCACAATATTTATGTTTTAGTAAAATATTTGTCATCTTTATATATTTTACACGTAAATCACTCTGGGGTGGGGTTAAACTTGCTCCCCAATACGCCTGAGAAGAACTTTAATCTATTTGAATTTGACCTGCAATTTAACTTAAATAAATTATTGAGTTTTATCTCCAGAATTTTTATTAATTTTATTGAATTAATCCATGGGCGAATTTAAGGAGGGACAAGGCATCGATTTCCCCCGTACTTTTTTTAAACAGTACATAACTTTATTTTGAACAACAAAATTTCACAGTCACATAATACACATAATATCGATTGCAGGTTTTTAATTGTTTTGCCCCCCCCCCCCAAAAAAACGAAATCTTATTTACGCTTCTCAAATATCCACATATGCTGAAATTTTGGTTGGAAGAAATTGGATTGAATAGATGAAATTTCAATCAATCAATCAAAATAGTTTGTTTCTTTACTAATAAAATAAAATACACGGCGCTTACAGAACAAAAACGTAAGTTATCAATATCTGTAACCTCATGCACTTGACCTATTTTTTAACAACTGCTCTTTTAACTTCATTAAAAATATTCTTTTTGGTCTAATAAGTTTTATTTAAGTTGGTAGAGTTCATTCCAGTACTTTACACCGTAACAATTGATATTGCTGTTTTTATACGTTTGTTCCAAATTTGTTTGGTTTAAAGTTATTACTTTGTCTAATGTTGTATCCGTGGAGTTGTTTCAATTTTCACTTTACGGACATATTCACAGCAATGAATTCATTAGTATTCATTGCAATGAGGTGTGTAAATTAACATATTTATAAAATTCATTCCTCTAAGTTTACTTTTATTTTAACAGCAGTCTTTTTGAAGTATAAAACACATTATTTACACAATTTCTCATTATTCACAACTGATGCAATTTTATTGTCCTCCAGTGGCGGACCGCCACTGTAAATTATATATAAATAAACTTACACAGGAAGGGCAAAAAAAATTTTTTTTTACAATCCAGAAAAATTTTATTTCAGGACTATTCAACTTGTGTTGTACAAGATGGCTTGTACCATAAAAGCCACGACATTAAAGATAATATTACCGGTCAAGATAAGAACGTAACTTGTAAAAGATATGACATTGGAAATTAAGATCTGAAGTTAATGGAGAAGAACAATACAACGTTTTACTACAAACGTGGAAACCAGGAAAGAACTATAAACTTCCCAACACCGATAAGAGTCACACGAGGCGGTTTCAACTTAAATGGCTCGATGATTATCCGTAGCCAAAAGAAAGAAGGCTGTTTTTTGTAAAATATGTGTGTTATTTTCCAAAGATGAAGCGGGTCGGTAAATTATTCAGACTTTGAAAACAAAAGCAATGACTAGGTCCAAAATGCAATTTCAGCTCTCAAAGATCATGCCAATAGAGAGCGTTATAAAGATGCAATATTAAGCGCAACGGAATTTGAGAAGTTTATGCACGGAAAACAAGTCAACATTAGCGTTCAAACTAATTTATATGAGCAACAGATTATTGTGGAAAATCAGCAAAAATTTATTCTGTTCATCGAAACCATTATTTTTTGTGGCCACCAAAACATCGCTCTGAGAGGTCACAGGAATGACATTGCAACTAACAAACTGATCGAACACGCTGATGAAAACCGTGGTAATTTCAAAGAACTTTTGAAATTTAGACTAGATTCAGGAGATTATATTTTACGTAAGCACTTATTCAGTGATCCAAAAAGTATTACATGCATTGGCAAAACATTCAAAATGCATATTCAAGATAAACTTCTTGCTGTTATGTGTTCTATGGTTATTGAAAAGTTTGTAAAGAAAATTAAAAGGAGTTTTTTCACTTCTTTTTGATAAAATCGCTGATATCAATCAGGAAGAACAATTAAATATCGCAATGAGATACCTCAATACAGAAAATTGTATAGTGCGAGAAGATTTTCTAGCTTTCCAAAGTGCAATGAATTTAACAGGAAATTTTATAATGGCAACCATAATTAAACAAGTTAAAAGACTTGGGCTTAAATACCGAATATTTAAGAGGACAAGGATACTATAAGAGTTCGAATATGGCTGGAATTTTGAATGGGATGAGGGCATAGGCGTACGCAGAAAGTTCGTGAAGAGGGGTTTATATTAAGGTGTTTTACCTGAAGAGAGTGGAAGGTCGTGGGTTCAGGTCCCACCGAAGGCAGAAATATTTATTTTCTTTCGAACGTTTCACCATCTAATCACGCCATAACATCGGCGTTGGTATCACTACGCCAATAAACGTTGATTGATATTGTTGTTTGATACATTTATTTATTATAAGTAACAGGTTCAAAAGAACGGGTCTAAAATATAAACTGTTCTTAAAAGATCGATTTACAAAAAAGAACTACTTTGCCCATCCCTACTGTACATCATTTCGTAAACAGTGTTTCCAAGTCTATGTGTTTCGTACTTGCTTTTAGTGGGTTACCTACCAGATCACACAAAAGTTCTACCACAAACGTAACGTGTATGAGTGCGTTCAGCTATTTTGCAATAGCCTTTCCTTTAATGGTAATTTGTTGAGTTGCAGCGCTAGGATGAGTAAACGTTTAAATTCTTCTTCTTCTTTTTTCCACGGATTGGAATTGAGAGGAAAGAAGTTCGTGATTGACTGGTGCGCAAAAGGTCTTCTCCCATCTGAGTAGATGTGTCCGAAATGCAAGGAATGCATGAAACTGGTGAAGAAGGCAAGTGTGGACGATGAGTAAGTACATGTGGCGTTGTAGTAAATATGGAGAGGAAGCTCACAATTGCACGAGGTCAGAACGAAAAGGGGTCGTGGTTTGAAGAAAGCAAACTAAGTTTAACTGGTATTTTGTGTTTTACTTTTTTATGGGTGTACAAGGTTACGACAGATTTGATACGAATGGAGTTGGATGTAAGAAGTGAGTCTACCTTGGTTGATTGGCGTATGTTTTGCAGAGAAGTTTGTATGGACATGTGTGTTTTGGAAAAATAAAACATTTGGTGGTGAGGGTGTAACTGTGGAAGTAGATGAAAACGTATTTGGCAAGCGAAAGTATAAGAGATAAACGAGTAAATGGGCAGTAAGTACTTGGAGTGGAGAGGGCCAGCAATAAATGTTTTTTTTATGGTGGTGAAAGAGAGAAGTGTGAGTGTGTTGTTGCCCGAAATTTCAGCAAATATTCAGTTCATATATAATATGTATATCAGTTTTCCAAATACTGTTCTACCTGATATACAATGGCATTAAGAATATACCTCTTCATATTGAATTGGCGCAAACAATTCATGAAATGACTCGTTCAAAGTTGTTACTCCGAATTATGAATCGTCTTGGAACTACTGTCAGTTACGATGAATTACAGAGGCATTATATGATACTTTTTACAAGAATTCTCAGTGACTTCGACGGGAAATTTGTATCCCTTCCGAAGGCAATAAAACCAAACATCCCAATAAGAGCAGCAACGGGCAATTTTGACCAATAAGAGCAAATACTATCAGGAATTGGTGGAATCCATGACAGTGTTAGTGGTATTTCAAAATGAAAGTGAACATGTTACAGAGTGATAATAGTCAACAAAGATGTTTAAAGTTAAAAGGATAGCGCTGTTTTCACAGTCTCCTTCCATGCCAACAACTTAAATATTTTAAGAAGCCAGCAGAAAGAGGACAAATCAACAAGGAGTTTAAAGTAGCACAAAAACTATCAGAACTTGATGCGTCAGCTGTATCAGCAAAGGACCTGGATATGGTCTAGTGTCAGTAGGTTCCTCGCATGTACAAACTCTGACACAGATGAATGTCAGACCTTAACATGGAGTGTGTTCAACAGTATGCTATCAACAGAAAGCATTCCTCAGACCATAACTGGTTTTACACCAATTCTGCCACACCCTGCGACAGAGTACAGTGCAATATATACATGTATGAAAATTTTCCAAGACTGCCTGAAAACAGTAAAAAAAAAAAGGATCTTTATATACCGATAAAGGAATATGCAGAGTAGCAAAAGAAATTCAACTTCTGCGGCCGGATGAGTTTTTAAATATCTTTCTTCTGGGCTTAAGAGTTTTCCATCTAGAAAAAGTTATTATGGCTTGTTTTGTTTGGAAAATATCTTTCAGGAAAAGGGATTGAAAACATTTTTATTGAAACTGAAACATTTGGTTCACACATTGTTGAGAGTGTCCTTGTTGGAAAACATTATTCGCGTGGTATTAGAGGTTTTTCGATGTTGGCAGAAGCCTTGCAACGCCTATTACTGAAGGCTTTTGTGGAAGCTAATGATAGGCCGGAAGATACAGTAAACGAAGCTAAAACTTTAATAGGGTGCATCGTAGCAAATGACATTACAAGAACCAATGCTGAAACTCCATAAAGGACACGTGTCAACGTTTATACAACAGTTTGCTGAAGGCCAATCTAAAGAAGATGAGACTTTTCGGTATTGGTACTAGTTCCTGCAAACTATTTGTCCTGGACTGAGAGATCTCACACGAGCACAGAGAGAAGGGAATTGGGCTCTTGATGTCAGTGCCCTAATGCAGGCAATTCCTCTCTTCTTTGCATTCGATAAGACAAACTACTGCAGGTGGGCAAGTATTTTCTTGGAGGACTGGTTACATCTTCCACAGAACTTCCCTAAGCTTTATGCAGAGTTCCAAGCAGGAAACTTTGTTGTGAAAAACATGCACCGTAAATTCAGTTCTGCGGCTATGGATCAAGCGCTGGAGTAGAATTACAATAAGCCAGCTAAAGGCCATGGAGGCATTATTGGAGTAACGAGAAGAAAGGAAGCAGTAGCACTCCATGATTTGATCAAACATGAGAAACTGTAGACGGCGCAGGTTTTGCGTGACTACTGTGGCCTTGTTTATGAAGATGAATATTCTCTGCATCACGAGTTTTCAAAAGCCACTACTACGAATGATGAGTAGTGTGTTAGAAAAATCGTGACCTTCATAGAGAAACAGGCAAATCCTTTCATAATTACGAGTTCTCAAAATGCAGTGAACTACACAATATAATTGCTAAAGAGAAAATTAATCGTCAAAGAAGCACTCATCCCCTAAACTGTATACAAATTGTGGAAAACATCCATATTCAGTTCGGAAAGGAAAGATTTGAAGAAAAGTCTGTAGGTATACTGGACCCTATCAAAAAACTTCAAAAACGTGCAAACACATTAAACTGTAAAGAAGTGAATCTGAAAAAGAAACTGCCCATGCTTTACGGTTAATTGACATTGCTAGGTGCCAAGGACATGATGTAAACCATCTCATGAGTTATGAAATATTTGTTCTGTTTTGAGTATTGTACAAATTCGCTGTTTATACTCAACATTACTTTGTTTTATTCTGTACGTAACGATTCGCTATTTGCAAGATTGTACAAATCAACATATTACAAATAAAATGTTTCACGTAAACATTTCTTGTCACTTATACTACACAATTTTTGAAAATGTACTTATTTTTATAGCAGTATTATATCATAATTTTGTCACATAATATAAAATTAAGCTTCATCTAAGCAAATACAGCTTATATCATAAAATATGTAATTACAAAATTTGTTGGTCTTCAACTTTGTACCAGTAATCTCCAACGCTTAATAGCGGAGAAACGCATAATCAAAGAATTCATTAACATGGCGGCCAAACGACCATGATTTGGGCCATGTGACCAATTTTTTTTAACTCTTCTAATAACGTGTTATAAGGTACAGCAATTATATTTGAAGGACATATATGTACACACGGGACATTAGCTAGCTCCCCAACTAATAACAGTAAATCTGGAAAACGACATTTTCGAGAAAGGTATAAACAATTATCCAGTGGCGGCTTGTCGGGTGACGCGAGTGAAGCGGCACTTCACCTAAAACAATAAGCGGTCGAACGTTTTTTTTGTCGAATTTAAAATTTGATTAGAAAAATAAAATTCGAAATTTTATTTTGAGCCCACTATTTTTTTTTGAATTTAATTCCTTTAATATAATTGGAATTACATTCAGGAACAGAAGGCTACGTTTTTAAGTCAGCGCTTTAAACGCACCAACGAAATGTTGCCCGCCGAGAAAAAGGGCCGAATGAAGCGACAATAGAAATTCAGAGCTTCGCTTCAAAACGGAAATGTTTTGCGAACATGGTTACCATGGCGAAGAAGTATTTAAAAAACATTGGAGATGTTAGACGAAATGTACGAAAATTGGAAGAAACCGTTTCCCGAGCGGAAGATCAATAAAAAAATTGGAAAAATTAGCACTTATGAGCTTTACGCATATTACATTTTTAATGACAATACCATGTAAAAAAAGTCACAGTTTGGCCAGTTTTACTATGCTTTTCGTTTTTCTCCACTAGCAGATCTGTTTACAAGTGCAAGGATTAGTACCAACATTTGCTGATGTCGGACATTAGTGAGTACTATGCTAGCGATAATCAGTGTTTACATACAACCTTTAGTTTTAAACTATATAAAGAAAAAGTTCCTGCACACCCCCCTTTTTTTTAACCAATTGATAAAATAGCTGAAAATCCCCAAAGATAAATACACTGGCGGAAAATAAAATCCTAACATTAAGAAGTTGTGCTAGATAAACGAAATTTGGGAGGCATGTTTGCATATCTGAAAGATGACGCCTATTCAAATTTCGCGCTAGTATGATCATACAAATCACGTTTGCTTGAAATACGCGATGTAAACTTCGTGAGCTAAGTTTGAGTCAAGAATGCCTTTAAGAAGACGAAGGCAGTATCAGCAGCTTATTGAACTTGAATGAGGCTGTGTAATAAGGGCTATGAGAAGGTGAGTTTTCTTCCCACGATATTGCAGAAAGACTTGGCAATGATGTATCCACTGTGTATGAGTGTTGGCAGCAGTGGTTACGGGAAGGCACTGTTTCAAGAAGACCGGGGACCGGCGGCACACGTACCACTACTGAAAGAGAAGACCGCCGAATTCGCCGCGGCGCAACGTACTGCATCTGAAGCAGAGCTTCTGTTGGCTTCAGAGTGACACAGCGAACTGTAACAAATCGATTACTTGAGGGAAGGCCTGTAGCGTTCATGCGAATCACTGCCATCTGCGGTATCAAGCTAGAGCTCATTGGAGGGCGGAGTGGAGATCTGTTGTGTTTTCAGATGAGAGCCGTTTCTGTCTTGGTGTCATTGATGGTCGTATATTGGTAAAAAGGAGGCCAGGTGAGCGTTTGGAACCAAGCTGTCTGTGGTATAGACACACTGGACCTACACCAGGAGTTACGGTCTATTAAAGTAGCGGCATTCTCGTCGTTATACCAAGCACCTCGACAGCAAATTTGTACGCCAGACTGGTGACTGAATCGGTTGCGCTGTCATTAATAAGAGGTATTCAAGGGGGTGTTTTCCAACAGGATAACGCTCGTCCTCATACCGCTGCTGTCGCCCAACGTGCTCTACAGTGTAGACACGTTGCCCTGGCATGCGAGATCAGCAAATCTTTCTCCCATGGAGCACATATGGGAGACAAATCTAGCGTCATCCATAACTAGCATTAAGCGCTGCTGATTTGACTGACCAAGTACAACAGGCATGGAACTCCATACCATAAAACGACATACGGCACATGTACGACACAATGAATGCACGTTTGCATTCAAAATCGTGGTGACTACAGCGGTTATTAATGTACCACCATTTCGCATTTGAAATGGATCTTCTTGCGCATACTTTTACCGGTAACCTTGAAACTTTAATCAAATAAATATGTTACCTAGACAACTGCTTTGCCTAAATTTCATTCCTCTAAACTCATTTGTCCTTGGTGTTGGAATTTTATTTTCCGCCAGTGTATAATGGAAAATAGCTGAAAATCACTAAACATTGCCAAATTATAACAAAAATAACTAAATCAGTCCAAAAATTATAATTCAACATGCTCACATAAAACTGAAAATATGGGTGTAACCATGACCTAAATCAATGACCCTTTCTTATTTTATTTCTACGACCCTATCTTCTCAGATGGAGGAGATTCCCAGGGTGGTAGGAGCATAGAAGTTGATAAAAAATAGAAGTGAATGAAAATCGTTTCGCTTGACCGGCATGAAAGATAACAAGAACATATGATTCAGTGTTTAAAAAAAAAAACCCTTGTCAACCAGTGGGTAGGCTTATTTTCCATTTTCTATGCCATTATCTGGGGTAGTTTATGGCAACTGTTCATATCTAATAGTTCCATGGTAACTTTTCATTAGTAACTGCATCCACTTAAAAAATGTTAAATTAGAAGTTTACAAGAACTAATTTAAACATTGAGAGTGCTGCCTTTCATATATATACAGCTAATTTTTATTAGTGCGCAATTTCCTAAATATAATAAATCACACATTCTCTATTTTTTCTCAATTGCTGTTTGAAATAAATATTATTAAATTGTTTTGTATCAGTTCAATCTCTTTTTTTAGAATTTTCATAATACAATTTTTTTGGCAGATCTGATTAGATCACATTCCATATTCCGAGGGTTAAAAATTACGTACTATTTAAATACTCTACTGTTTTTTTAAATGCGCACATAATATCATTCAGTCTTACCAAAGTAAGAAAAAAATATCTGTATAAACTTTCTTATAACAAATTATTTTGACACTGGCATAAGGTTGACACGACAAAGGGAGCAGTTATTATCCAAAATGTTGTTTTTAAACCTTACGCCAGTGTCAAAATAACTGTTTGTTATGGAATCTCCTGGTGAAACTCTGTATTGTTGTATTATCAAACAGTTTTAGCATACAAACACGTAACTGATGGTTATTTTTAAAATTAGAAGAGATTATACAGGTCACGTTTTAGAAAATCAATGGCACACTATGCACCATTTACCTATTCTTAAAAGTATCAATCTTAACCTTGTCTGAGAAATTTTCTTAAGAGATGTACACGAACTTCTGTAAAATTTCTTAAGGTCTTGATACAAATCCCTACACAAACAGGTTTTATATTATACGGGCAGCTAAAATGTTTAGTGGGAGTCTTAAAAAAGCCCCTTGCAAAAATCAAAATGGTAGCATAAAAAGGGTCTCTGGAGCATTCCGAGGGATCAGAATAGTCATCTTCGGAACCAATTTCCAGATTGGTAAAAAACTACAATGAAAAGATAGAAGCATTTGGCATCCCAAGGGTTAAAATTTGGGTTTTTTGAATTCTAAATATATGCTTTACTTCTACACATTACTGCCAGGCCTTTGTATGAGGGAAGCGTATTGTTTTGGGATGCACACGTTAACAGCATTTAAGTTAAAAATCAAAACAAAACCCTCAAACTGTTACATAATTTTTCTATTATACCGATTGAACTATTCTATGTAGCTTTAGAATTGGTGTATATTGTTTATCTTATCGCACAGACAGTTATGACATAGCTGCCAACTTTTTGTATCCATTCGGGTGGGGGTAATCGGTCAATTTTTCAAAATAAAAATATATATGTTCCTCCATATTTATTATAACATGAGAAGTATGACAAGTAATTCGGATTTAAATAAATACGGTCACTCCTTCGAATAAATTCACTCTAAACTTCGTTTAGGTTTACCTGCAGCCCCATTGATGAAATCATTTTATTAATGAAGTTCTTTTTAACCACATTACACAACCAGCAAAACAAGAAACCAAAAGCCGCATAAAGCTGAGTTAAGTTATAACTAAAACCATGTCAAATTCTGCAGTAACTATGGGTAGATAATAGCATGGCAGTTATGCCAAATACACGAACATTTGCACAAGGCTGTCATTTTCCGAGAAATAAAAATTTTCACGTAAGGCCGACTATTACCCGTTGGAATCACAACACTAGCTCGCATGTTTATAACACAGTGCGAATTTCTTTTATAACAAAGCATTCTTTTAAATTCCAACTCTACTTTTGGAGTATGTAAAACTGGTAAAGATGAAATTATTTTGCAGTTATAAATGAATGTCGAATGAATGCACCAGCTCACTGTTGGTTTTATTTATACAAATGTTTTTTTCTTTACATTATTATATCCGAACAGTTCAATCTTCTTTTCCACCAACATTCGATTTTCCACCACGGATTCTACCAGTACGCCTGGCAGCAATGAGACCAACCTGAAAAACAGAAGAAACAAGTCATTATAAACTACCAAATACAAGTGCATATATATATATTAGTGGGGGGTTCTGAGTGCTGTTGTGTTTTTATGACACAAGAGCTGCAAAGATCATACTGAACCAAAACAGTCTTCCAAGGAATCTGAATTTTGTAAAGCAGGGTGTTTGTTTGGCTTTTTTATGGCGCAAGAGCATCTGGGCTATACTGCGCCAAACATGGTAAAATCAAAGACTGTAGTAAAAACCAGTACTTTTTAAAAATTTTAAAACGTGCGTATGGTCAGCATGGTCATTTAAAATGTCAGACAGTGATGAAGAGTTAAAAGTAAGAGTGCGGGCAAGTCTATAATAGGGGCATTGAGTTAAAATGTGTAAAACACTCATGGGTTCATTGCACACTTGGCAAATTGGTGCTGGTTTTCCTTCCAACAGATGTCTATGGGTGAGATGGGAATGCCCAATGCGAAGTCTAGCAAGGAGAACCTCCTCTTTCCGATTTTTACGGTATGAGGAGGGCCAGTTACCAATTGTATGTTTAATATTATGCAATTTGTTATTGGTTTGATGATCCCATTCTTCTTGCCACCTTTGATTCACACAGGTCTTGATAATTGGTTTCAGGTCAGAGAAAGGAAGAAGTTGGCTAGAAGCAAGTGGTGAGTTCGTTGCCCTCGCAGCCTCATTCCCTTTGATACCAATGTGAGCAGGGATCCAACAGAATATGTCAAGTTGAAATATATGACAGGCAGGGTGTCTACCCAAACTATGTTTCAAACTCTACTGACTTTTCCGGGTTTCCCCGGGCCAAATTTAATCGAATTCCATTCGCGAAATAACCACCATAAGCCACTAACACAAACCCCGAAGTCATTTATAATTCAATTACTGTGAATTTCCAAATACTAAAAACTTGCATTAATTAAATATTTACATGCAGCCCTTTTTGAATTCATTCATTCAAAAAAAAGCAGCAAGCCGCACACTACTACATAATCGTAAAACTAATCATTTTCTGTTCTATTTAAAGTGTGTATGACTACTACTATAAGGGAACCCCAACTTGGTAACTCAGTATATGCAGGACCTCACATTGCACAATGTACATAAAAATGCAAGAGATTATAAGCATAATATTGAAATTGAGTGTTTAATTATGTTGTCCTTTTCAACTCGGCACACTGCCAGCAAAAGCTACCCTTTTTGTGTCCAGTGGGTGGAGGAGGAAGGGGACATGTCCGAAGCACTATTAGCTTTGTTCGGGAAATAAGGAGAAATGCCTTTTTTTTTTCGGCAACAACTTAAAAAAGATTTTTGAGAAAAATTCAAGGATTTTTCAAGGACCAACCACATTTTTGGCAGTTTTCCAAGTACTTTTCAAGGGCCCCTACTTTGGAAAAATAAATAAATAAATAAATCGAGGACTTTCAAGAACCATGTACAACAATGGATTTCCTTAACTTAGGCCTTTGCATTTCAATTTCCCCAACTTTTCTACACAGAAAAAACTTCCCCGATTTTTCCAGATCTGCAGATACCCTACACACGGAATCAACCTCCAAACTACAGAGAGAGTAGTTAGTGTGTTCTTTTTTTGGCACAACTGAGAGGCAAACCTGGACTAAGGGCATGCCAGGCGAATATGTTATGACTGCAGGGCCTCATGTATTTAATATCGTGGATAAAATAAGTTAAAACATACCTTGCGACCAGCAGATGCATCTCGCCTGACAGTAGATGCTTTACCAATATGTTGATGATTACCACCACCGTGGGGATGTTCCACAGGCTGCAATAAAAAACAAATTGTTAATCACAATTAAAACAAATCACTTACAGATATCATGGAGTTCCCATTCACTGTGAAGGGAAAAATAATCCCTGAATAATTGAAAATGTAACTTCGAATCGAACTTCGGTTTTAGGGAAAATGGTTTCAGATTCGTGCGAAATTTAGTTAGAACCGAAGGTAGAAAGCTTCCCCCACCCCTAGTGTGAGGGAACGACGTTAGTTACATCATGGTAAAATAAACACGTTACATTTATGACAGTATATATGGTTTGCTGAGGAATCTGAATGTCTGTGGCATTGGTGTAACTACAATGCTCAGGTCAAGACTGAAAATCAAAGTTAAGGGGGGGGGACTGCTAAAAAAATTGATCCCCTAGGTTGAAAGAATGGCATCTACTGGAATAGGAAATTTACTTTCTCGCTACCTTGGGAGGCAACAACAACAAAAAGCCTTTTTATGCATGACCAAAGAAGGCAAAATCTTTGATACCTATGTCTGTAATATACAGAAGTTCTATTGTATTCACTGACAGCTCTACTTGCTGGGAAGTCTACTTAATGATACTATCCCACAAGGACATGTGCTACACATTGGTCATTAGTGGATATATGTAGTTGATGTTAAAAAGACATCAAACACAACCTAAAAAGTGCAAAAGAAACGGAGGTACTTACATTCATGGCAACACCTCTAACTTTAGGCCATGAGTTTCTCTTTGCCTTATATTTATGATAAGCACGGCCAGCCTTTAGAATGGGCTTATCGATACGACCACCTCCAGCGACAATTCCTATAAACACAAATAATTACTAATTTTACTGATATAATTCATAGCAGTAAACCTTTTTTTTTCCTTTGTAAATAAATTTCTTGTTTACTTACCAACCATGGCCCTATTCATTGATGGTAGAACTTTCTTTGCACCAGATGGTAACTTTACTCTAGTTTTCTTAGAATCGGGATTGTGGGATATGACGGTTGCATAGTTGCCAGATCCTCGTGCGAGTCGGCCACGATCTCCACACTTTTCTTCTAAATTACAGATGATGGTACCTTCAGGCATAGTTCCAACGGGCAGAACATTACCAACTTGGAGGACAGCTGGAAAAGAAAAGTCCAATGACATTTGTAATTTTTATTTAAGAACACCAAGCAATTCTATTCTCCTCAAATCGACATTATACATCCACAATGTATTATATAGGTTGAAGCAACTGTCCCCATACCTCATGGTTATACCAACCAAAGTGAAATTGTAGACATGAAATACAATGGTGATAATTTATCCATTCTTTGATTTTCCAAGTTAGAAATTATTTTTTGCGAAGGATGGAAAAAAAAAATTAAGAGGCACATATAAATTTGCTATAAATTATCATACCTTGCTTAGCAACTAGGTACGTTTTAATCATACAGGGTACCTACTACAAATAAGAAATCCATTTCCTTGACTATTTTTATATATATTTTTTGACCTTACAAAAGTTTGTCGACTTTATTTATGATTAATAAAATGGCTATATAAAAAATAGCTGAATATAACTAAATTAGTAACAAATCATTAAAATAGCGCAAGAAAATTACAATTCAATGTACACGTAAAATTGAAACAAGACTAGTGTCGCTGTGACCTACAACATCGATTTAGTGACCATTTCTCAACCTTTCCTTGACTTCCATGACCTGGAAGACACCCTGTCATATAATTTTACAAACTATTTAACAAATCTCTACATGGGTTTAAAAAAATTGGCATTTTTTTAAATGAAATATTTTCCTTAAAAAGAAAGATGGTTATGAGGGGATAATGCTGAAGATGAACCGTCAGATTAACGTCCAGTTTTAAAGGAATCCCTGAATCATGCAAAATATTCACAACTCAGCATAATATCAACAACTTATGCTTAACGGAGCACGGAAAGCAAAAATCACGTTCTAAGACAGGATTATCCAACCTTTTTTGGCAGCCGGCCACTTAAAAAAGTTTCATGCATGGGTTGCATTGGGGAAAAAAACCTCACCAAAAGCCTCCTTTCATAGTTCCCCCTACCACACGTGATATGGAAAGGGACCATCTATGCTGTCCCCAATCTTTTCCCTTATTTCTAAAAACAAGTTTTTGTTTTGAGGTTTTTCAATAGATATTGAACCCGCTATTGCTTTTTCTGTCTGTCCGCAATAAAAAGGGTAAGGTAAATGGGTTGTTTTTTTCAGTCTTAAAAAAAAAACGAAACTGAATAACAATTGTTTTTATTTTAAACAAAGTTTGTTTACAGAAATGTAAAGAATGTATCAGTGAGTTAAAGGGAGCTAATTCCTAGAGTTAATGTTACACTATGCAAATTAGATAAGGGAATCTTTTTCTTTATCTGCTGGTGGCAACAATTGTTTTGTAGACCACAGCTATATAAGTCAGATTTAGGTATGCTGCCTTTGTTGTTGTTTCATGTTTTGCAAAAGGGAAGTTATCCTTTCATTCATTTGTTTATGTTATGTGTTTGAAACATTGTTTTACTTTAAACAGAATGCATTTCTTCAAATACACTGAAAGAGGTGCTAAATAAGTTGATGAAATTAGGTTTAATTCACCACAGTAAAGGTCCTCCCTAAATACAATAATGATGGCTATTGTTAACATTGGGAACGCAATGAGTTATTTGAGAATTAGAGGACCATCAGACAGTCTCGAATTAGTGGATCGCTGATTAGACAGCCGTCAATTAGAGTGCCACCAATTGGGGTCACAATTAGAGGGCCAATGGTTGGATGTCCGACGATTAGAGGGCAACCACATGGTCTAGATAGAACCAGAAGGCCGCCAGATGTCCTAGAATTAGAGAGCCGCCAATTAGAAGGCAGCAAAAAATTGGAGGAACACAAAGTAAAGGGCTGCCGCTTACAGGGGTGATTGAAAGTCCAAACCAGATTCCTTGAACATACCAGAAAATTCCATGAAAAGTTAGGTAATATTTTTGGTAAATACATTGATTTCCAAAGGAATGTAAAAGATTATACCAAACACAACGAAAATTTTGTAATTTTTAAAAAGAAATCCCGGAAGAGGCAAGTTGAAATTCCCGGAATTTATGGAACAAAACCACCCCTGTGGTTAGAAGACTGTTATTTAGGGGGTTGGAATTAGAGGGTTGGCAATTAGAGAGCCTCAAATTAGGGTTAGCAAATAGCCCTCTTCTCATTTCTTGCCCTTTCTTTGACTTACATAACTTGGTAGACGCAGTGGTAAAACACAACGGAAGTTCCTTAAAAAAAAAAGCTCAGTAATATCCTATAAAAGGAAGGGGTAAGGGTGGAATAAACTAAATAATTTGTGTCATGATAAAAATATCGCCCAAGTGATAACTTTCAAGCTACCATATAGTTGCAATTTACATCTCATTTAGGAACTCAACGATTTGGTCTCCATATTGAACTGGTAAAGTAAGGACGAGAGTGGATCTGAAGCAAAACAAACAGACAAATGAAATCAGGATAATTTGCAAGGTAGCAGAGCATGTTAGTAACCTGCTCTACAATACCAGGAGTGATTCATCATTTGGAATATTTATAAATATTCGGTATACATTGTGTCTTCAGACCATGTATCAGGGTTCCTACTAGCACTGGGGGTGGGGGGGGAATTGCCTGATCGGTTGCGGGGAAATTCGATATGCACACCTAATCAAAACAAAAAACAGTTTTGTGTTCACGGTGGATTTAACTATTTAAAATGACTCTAGAGAAAGTTGCACAGAGGGAGTAGCATAGAGATGGAACTGAGTTGCCATAAAGACATTCAGCGGTGTCTGGGGAGGACACAAAAAGAACCGAATTGCTTAGAAGCAAGCATTTAACACAAAGAAACCCAGCAGAGCTCCCGAGGATTTTCCTATGAACAGTCTCTGTAAATAAAATACGTCCCCTTACATAGATAAACTGTTTATATCAAACTTGGAAACTCCTACAAACATTGAATATCTTTTCCTTTTATCAAGTCATTGTCACTTCAATGTATATAAACAATGTTCTCTAATATCTGTGCGAAGACAAAAATAGTGACAAAATTTTCAAACACCAACTGAACTCACAAAAGGGCATTTGGGCTCTTTAGTTTTTTTATCCGCAAGATAATTGCTTTTATTTCTGAAACACTTATCAATTAAACATATTCCAAAACGTGCGTCATAAAGAATCGATGGCATTTGCGTTTTTTCCCTAAAGAAAACTTGTGATAGCTGCTGGATGGAATCTCTACGTCTCCTATTCCTCCTTAAGCTATTCTGTATTTTGAATCCAAGTCCTATTATGTTTTTAATCTATAATCTCATCTTTAATGGTTTAATTTCATACACATAACTCTTAAAAGTACAACCAATTTTTAATTAACAATTAATCAAAAACTCTGATTACACATGCAGTCTCTCAGATATCCTTCTGGCTAGCATTTTGATAAACAGATAATTTCACAAATTTTATCCAGGTGTGTATCGCAATTTTCTCAAATGAAGCCCATGAAAAGCTCTAAATAACACTAATACTGCTTATTCATCAATTCTTAAAAACGACGCTTAGCCTGTTCTTAAGTTATTACAAGTTTTCCACGTCCCTCTGCTAAAGATATACAACAACTGAAGAACCTTGTAAAACAAGCATAATTCAGAATCATAAAAATGTGCACATTCCCTTTTTTTTCAATTCCTTCTATTAGCTCACACTCTCCCTATATATATCTTGTTCAAATTTTCAATCGTTAATAAAATACTTTCTATCCATCCAATCAAGTTCAAATAAATTTTTTTAAACTTGTAGTGGATGACACTTGATGTTAATACAGTTTTTTCAAATATTAATTCATTAATTAAATTTAAATGATTTTTTTTTTGCTTTCCTTTGGTGTATTTGGCGATTAATGCTTGCCGCCAAATGTCGCCAAAATTGCTTTTCGCAATTTTTCCCTTTCTTCCCTTTTATTTGAGCAGCGCATTGAAGGAATTGACTTTAAAAAAAAATTTTTTTATTATACTTGTTTTTGTCAACATCACCGCATTCTGGAAGAGAATCTCGTCACAAGCTAGGGCTTTATATTCTCTTCCATTTCTAACCCAAAGTTTAAGATAATTTAATATAGATCTTCTCTAACACTGCTATAACTTTTATACTTCTCAAGTTATGTATCATGAAATGCACATTGGGTTGAATAAATTATTACTATGAATTCTCCAACAAGTCAAGGTTTGTGAGAATACCGATTTATGGGATACAGAACAAGACCAATGGATTAAGATGACATTTTTAAACAACCCAATCCAAACCCAGCACCCCCCCCCAAATATTTTAAAACCAACAGATTGGCAGTTTTATTTTTTTTTTTTATCATATCAGTATAACTATTTTACAACAGTAGGCAGATAAAATGTTTAAAACTTACCTTTCTTCCCACATGCAATGAACTGTCCTGTGTACATGCCTTCAGCGGCAATAAACAACTCTTTCTTTTGCTTATAACGATAAGGATCACGGAAAACAACAACTGCTAAGGGAGCACCACGTCCAGGGTCATGAATGATTTCCTGTTATTAAACATCAATGCATTTAGAATTTTGCACCAAATTTTTAATACCACTTTTAAATAAACTTATTAATGCATGGCATGGGCACCAACTTCTAGAAGTGAAAAATCTGTAGTCAATCAAACACCACCATGACCATTTTTTAATTAAACAAAATCATACATAATTTATGAAAAAAGGGCACAATGAGGAAATTAAGTATTTATTAAATTAATAATAATAGAGGATTCTTGAACAAAACAGGGAATTTTTCTGTAAAATATTTTAAGCTGGAAAATGATGCATTTTCAAAATTCGATATTTGTGTAACCTCTGCATGATGTAACACTTCTAACTCAAAAGGAAATTTATTATGCATGTAGTCACATGCTATGAAATAGCTTCTGACGTTTTCTAAAGGTCATTTTTTATCATCGATGTTAAAATCTAGGATTACTTTCAGTGTTCCATTTCCAATTAAGATATCATCATCTTTTTGATTACTCCTCTCATGATAGTGGACTTTCAAAATATCACTACATGAGTTTATGATGCTTGGTTTTACAAATTGCACTAGCATTTCTCTGTACAATCAGATGTCAAGGTTACATTGGAGAATGATTGTATAAAGCTTGAATCCCTGAAGCATTCCCCTGGACCACATTTGAAAGCCTTCAGTGATACAAGTTACAAGAACAGTTTCTTCAAAGGAATCAAGTTGCCAAGCAAGAAACGTGAAGTGAATCGGAAAACTCTTATTGATGATGTCATGAAAGTGTGAATAATAGGTTCCAGATGTTTGCCACTAAACCTCTCTCTTCAATGTTATTTGATTTTAAGATGTGGCCATTGGATACCAAATCACTATCAACATACGGTCAAGAAAAAACACAGATCTGTAGCACATTTCACGCTGTATTGGAAGAGGAGGAAGCCTCAGGTGCCCCATTTTTCATTAGTAAGGCCAGAAGAATAAAATGAATAAAGAATCATATTTCGAAATGCTGGTGCAGATAACTGATGATGAATGAGAGAATGCATGCAAATAATATTCTTCCTTTGGTATAGTCGGTTTTCTGGATGTAGTCCTTTCTGTTCTTCAAACACGGCTACATGATTTAACAAAGTTCGTGCAAAGTATTTCACTTGCCGATGGAATGTCGTACCTAGGGGCTCGCAGAATTTTGTGCAATGTTTCGGAATCACCTTCGATGTGCATTTCGGCTTACCAAAAATTTCATCGAAATGAGCATCATCATGGTTTACATCGACAAGACCATGAATGAATCAAAAGAAGGAAATCTTCAGTTAAGTATCTGCCCATTGTTTCTTCAAGATACTACTCGTATATGGCTGTTGATAATTTCCCTTAATGTGCTGCAAGTTATGGTAACGTTTGGAGCAGCTGCTTCTTGCAAGGTATTCATTCGCAATGACTTTGGGACCAAGCTTTCCACTGACTTCTTGCAAACATAAAAATACATTTCCACAAATTTGTCCAACCAAGTTTATGGCACATTGCACAATATGGCTATACATTGCATACATGATATGTATGTACACGAGGGCACTTGACGTGCCTCATGTCAAGGCCATGTAGCGTGGGGGTTGGAGTCCTCACCTTCCCGATTATAATTTCGTAGATGTAAGTATCCATCAACATGGAGTTTTCAAAATTATTGAGGAGGACGTGTTAAGCACATATTATGAACATTTATACTTTGCAATATATATGTAAAATTGTAATTTATTTCAAATCATTGAAGGGCTGGGATCTCACGGCCCCATATAAGCGTAAGTTATACCTACTAATATCTACTGTGCATTTGCAACAACATACAGTATCCAGAGAGAAGCAATTGCAGGGGTTACTAAAAACAAATAGCAGGGAAGCCAATCCCAGTATGTTATCACCCAAACTGCTGGTGGTGGTACCGTAATACTGGATCTAATCAAAGATTATTAAAAAATTCCAAGTAATAAAATATTTTATATGTTTAAAAATAAAATATTATTACATGGAAGTGCAGGGCAAAGAAACGGATATTTGACTGTGGGTGCATTTTTTTTCTATTTTTCCACATTAACAATATTTTATGAATGTTAAAATAACATGATGCTTATTATTTTGTTTTGCAACTTGTTTTCATTTTTCTGTATGAATATGTTATTTTTGTTAGGGAGGCATGCTTTCCTCTGCTTACCACGTCTATGGTTAACGTTGTGATGTATCATCACATCGCGATGCTGAACTGACAATGTATCAAGATGTCGAAGTTTAACATCGCCCAGGCCTAGCTCTTGGTAAAGGTTAAACAAAATGCATGGTCGCCACTGGCCGCCTAAACATCAAGGAATGGCAATTAAAAATAAGCCTTCAGTCACCATTACAATCGCCACTTTATTTCCCAATGCAATCCTGCAGAATATAGATTGGTAGTCACACATTCAAAGGTTTGAGTTGAACATTTTGATCCCATACTGGCAATTAATTTCTGGTGGTGGGATTCAGTGAAAAGCTGGCGACCATATTTTAAACATCAATTAAAAGTGTGAAAAAAAACATGTTTTTGCCCTCTTAATTTTCAAGCATTTATATACAAGCGTTATCCGAATATTTAAAAATTAGTATAATTTTTAGGTAGGTGTAAAAAAGAAATTTAAACTATCATTTTGAAGTATATTATATATGAGAGTGATTTATCTTTCATTATATTAATAGAATGAAGATAATAATTAGAACAAAACATTTAGGGATATAAAAGATGCAAGACTAGTTAGTCGAAGTTATTTTTTATTTATAAAATCATGTTTATTTAATATATAGACAAATTACATATGAATTTGTGGCCACACGAAAGTGGCAATTAACTTGAATGAAGTGGTCCCTAATAAAAAGGATACGACCCTGACCTGCAACAATTCAATTGCCCTCATGTACACTTTTTAAATACGGAATATTGTAGTCATAGCTCCAATAGTAGCCTAGAAAAAGGATGGGGGGCTCCAGACCCCCTGCAATACAGCCCTGCCTTGCTACATTTCAAATATTCTCATGCACACTCTCCTACCTAGAAAAGGATGCCCCCCCATGTGACTTCATTATTATGTATCTATACGAGAGGGGCTCGTGTAAAAGTGACCCGAATCAAGTTCTGTACCAGTGAAGTCTGTTACTGTGTTCAGTAAATGTAAACCGATTTCCATAGGCATAGAGTTATATGGGCCAGTGGGGCCCAGAGATCCCCGATGGTTTGAAATAAATTACAACTTTACATATACTGTAATCCATAAACGTACAGAATGTGTTTTTCATTGTCTGTGTTTGCTTAATTTGCATAAAACGTCTCAGTATGACGTGTGAGCGCCCTCTTTCAGTTACTTTTGGAATTTTTTTTTATACATGGAAAAAAATCCAATGTCCCTCTGATCATATTCGCGTAAACCGAAATTTTTTCCCCAGCATTACTTCTTTTATTATGAATTTTTGAAATTTGCACGAACTTATGATGCACCCTGTATATATTACCTTAACAATTCCTTTAATATATCCATGCCCCTCAGCAAAATCTGCAGCACACAACTTTGGTGGTCCTTTATGCATTGATCATTTTGCGCCAATCGAAATGGAAAGTGCCGATATTGACACGGGGCACATTGGTATGATATCACGGATGCATACATCGTTCAATCTACATCATGATATATGGCCGAATCGAAAATCGGTATCATGATGTGTATTTTATATCGATATTTCACCCAGTCCTACCTATGATAATAAATACATATATATTACCTTAACAATTCCTTTAATATATCCATGCCTCTCAGCAAAATCTGTGGCACGTAACTTTGGTGCTCCTTTACGATGCTTCACATGACTTTTAAATACACTTCCGGCACCTTTCCTTTGACTTCTGATCACACGACCCATGTCTAAAAAAAAAAACCAACACACAATTCACATACAGAGATAATAAGCTCATTATGGAAACAAAAATATAAAAGATATATTAATTTCAAGGTGGTAATACAGATACTGTCCCACAAGATCAATTTTCCCCTAGAAACATGAAGGAAAGTCGCTGTAGGCCGGGTTTTGACATCAGCCATGTGAACACGTGATGTTAGACAGGGTGGGACATCATAGGGTGTTTGTGTTTGGCATCGATTAGACATATTGAACGTGCTTCATTGTCCTTTTGACTTTTTTTGGAGTTGTAGCGATGTCTGAGAGGTTGAATTTGGCATTTTTTGTGGAATTGCATTTGAAAGGGAAGAAAAGCGTGTTGGATTGGGTTATGAAAGAAGGATTAGTAGGTTCTGAGTTTAAGTGTCCGGTGTGCAAGGAGAACATGCGCTTGCATGCTAGGCCCAACATGGATGACGCCTTTCACTGGCGGTGCAAGAAAGGAGGAGAAAATGCGAATGATAGAGCGAGGTCAATACGAAAGGGTTCTTGGTTTGAAGAAAGCCACCTTAGTATGACTGAAGTGTTATCTCTTAACGTATTTATGGGCGTATAAGGCTACGTCAGATTTGACACGAGTGGAATTGGGTGTAAGCAGCAATAGTACATTGGTTGATTGGAGGAATTTTTGTCGAGAAGTTTGCGTGGATATGTGTGTTCTGAAGAAAGAGAAGATTGGTAGCGTTAGAAAAACTGTTGAAATAGATGAGAGCATGTTTGGGAAGCGTAAGTACAATAGAGGGAGATGGGTGAAAGGCGAGTGGGTGTTCGGACGGGTGGAGAGAGGTTTGAATAAATGTTTTTTTGTTGTAGTGCCAAATCGTAATGCGGATGTGTTAATGAGTGTGATTGCAGAGAATATGGAGTCGGGGTCAACAATAGTGTCCGACTGCTGGAAGTCTTATGAAAACCTGTCCAAGGCAGGTTTTGAACACTTCTCAGTAAATCATAGTCTGCACTTTAAAGACCCCGAGGCAAGGCAACACACTAATACAGTCGAGGGGACATGAAACAACCTGAAACCGGAGTTCCAACGTCAGAAACACCGACATGTCGCGAACGAGCTTCTCTTTGACTCATATTTTGCAGAATTTATGTGGCGGAGGTGGCACAAAAATCGGCCCGAAAAATTATTTCCATCGTTTCTGCAAGCCATAAAAACCATATCTCGCCACATACATCGGACCGAGGATTAAAGGTTAGTATGTTTATTTTTTGCTGGGGCGGGTAATGTGACGTAAGCAACATGGCGGCAAGCCAGGACAAAGTTGCCAAGTGTGTTGGAAACACTTCCCACTAAAAACGAAATGGGACAGTATCTGTACTAGCGCCTAATAGGCAGTAAACTCAGTATAAAAGGTAATTACTCCTTAAAAAAGTATGGCGGCCGGGAAGCGAGCGCACGATGACGTAATCCGGAAAGGAGGTTGCCGCGACAGGGTTGCCACGTCTTGACGACAAATCGCACAGGGGATATACGTGTAGTATAGCCGTATGTATAATTGTATGCAATTTTATGACTCATAGGCGTTAACTTGAGGGCTAAATATAGCGTAAACCGTGGTGGGGAGGGGACAAAAATCCCAAAAATTTGGTGGAAAAAAATACGATTTTGCCTTAGTTTTAAAAAACTTGGGGGACAACGTGCCCACCCTAGATTATGCCTATGATATGACCGTATGAAATTTTAGAAGCAACAACATATAAATGCGAATGCATATAATATTACGACTGATCGCGTGTTTACAAATTTGCGATGCAATGAATGATCGCATGCTTATCAAACTATTACAAAAGAGAATAAAATCTCGGCTGCAGAAAGAAAATAAATCGCAATCATTTGACGTTAAAATTTGAAAAATAAGTAAAATAAATAATCCTCGATTTTTTTTATTTTTTTTTTTTGAATATATTCACACGTTAACAATCGATAGACACCTGGATACTTTTAACCAAAATAGAACTTTTGAACAAAATTAAAACGCAAACAAAATCAAATTTCAGTTTCTTTATTGTATTCACTTTTTTAATTAATAAGATTATTAAAGATTAAAATTCACAAAAACCACTCACCGAATCCCGAACACCTGAACACCAATAATTCACGTGGTTGATTTTCTTCGTTTACTTCAGAAGTTGACCGACGTGTTGCCAGATTTTAATGAAAATGTTTTATACATTGATCATAACAAAAGGAACTTCTTTCCATCCGTATCAACAAAACATGTCCGCCTTCTACACCTATGTCTTCCGGGCTCTACAGTTCTGTTCGTCAACGGACTCCTTATCTGATGAAATTTCTTTGCTTAAGACCATCGCTCGCATCCGTGGGTACTGTCCCAGCATTATCGATGCTGCCGTTTTCAAATTCTCAAAACGTTCTTACAGTACATCTCTTAGTCGAATATCTTCAAATAATTACATTGGCTTCGTAACACTCCCTTACGTGTACAAACTTAGCTCCGCCATTGCCAAAGTCCTTCGGCAAGCCAAATTCAAAGTTACCTTCTCGCCTATTAACAAGATTTTGCCCTCTAGACTCAAAGATAACATTTCCACACTCCAACGCTGGGGCGTGTATCAAATTTTTTGCCAGTTCGGACTTTCCTACATAGGACTGACAAAACGTGCCCTCATGCATCGGTTGAAAGAACATCGCCGATACGTTGAGAAAGGTGAGGTGCACAAATCATCCATTGCTGTTCACAGCCACGAACACAACCATCGCTTTAACTTTTTTGACGCTCGTATCATCCACCAACCTCATTCACCACTTGAACTGGACTTCGCCGAAGCTTTCTTCATTAACATGTTTCGTGATTCCATTGTGAATGACCACAGCTCAACTCCTTCCTTCAGCTCAGCTTGGCGAAATGTACTCCACCTAACTCCTTCTGATATTAATCCATAGTCCCGCCATAATTGCCACCTCTACTAACAGACAGCCAACTTTTCCACAATTTGGTAATTTCTGGGAAGAGTGGCCGCACCACAAAAACCACGTAGTACTTGACTTCCTACTTTTGGAAGTCAACATTTCACTTAATAACTCAACTCTAGTTACATCCGCGAATCAACCTCGTTTGTTGACGATATTCCACGTGTTCACTCCCGAAGAAGGGCGAACTTTTATCGCCCGAAACGCGTAGCTCGAACTCAATCTTGACATAAATACGCTTCTAAAACGTTGTTTTTTGTGTCTTATTTAAAAGGAACTTTTTTCGCAATTGTCTAAACTAAAAATATGTGCTACGGAATGATGCATAACCTAACTGTAGTTTTGTCTAAATAAGTATCTGCGTGTTTTGGATTAAAATTTAAGTATTGATTAAATGTATGAGTAGTCGGCCCCAGCCTTTTAAAAGTTTCATTAACGTTTTGCGAACTCACACGCCGCAGCCAACTTTATCAAAAAAATTATTCAATTTTTAGCAAATATTTGATTGTCTTTTTTGGTGAAAATCTCAGAAGCGATTTCCTTTTCTTGTTTTTAAATTTTGGAAGTGACTGCGTAGCCGGCAACACTAACATCGGGTCCCGAGGAAGGCTCAAAATAGGAACTTCGTTAATTTTATGTTAATGAACGACGTTATTCGTCCTGTGATTGGCTGCATAATTTGACAAGAGGTAGCTGTTTTACCGAAGGCGGTCGGGACAGATGCTAATCCCTCATTTCATTGGTTGCAAAAGTAATCTGTTTCTGATCCTTGTTTTTGGAAACACTACTAGACTAAATTTTAGTGCCAACTAGATTTAGAGGAATATTTATTAAAAGAAATACAAGGTTTATGTTATAACCTTCATTTATGAAAGAATTCATGCACAAAAAAATAAATAACACTCGGGATTTTATTTTTTCATAAAAAAAACAAAGAAAGGTCTTCATTACTGTCTTTCAGCATACACATATTACCAGTTGTTAGATTGCAACCCTATTTTCTTGGGGTTTTTTCTGATCGTTTGGCGATTTTTTTCCGAAATCAGTTGCATGTACGTACGTATGTTTTCTCTCATTCCGTGGATTTGATTGAATAAATACAATACAATCAATTTTTTTTATATGGTAAGGTTAAGTAGTTTTTGTTTATTTATATATTAGTCTCTATTTAACGAAGTGCCATCGTTCCTCTGAAAAACTTCGTTATAAGGAAAATTCGTTAAATAGAAATTAACATAAATGTTGAAACTTAATTTCGATAAAATGAAAAAGGTTAAATTTGGACAGTAAAGACTAAATTCAGTAGACTCTTCTTTTCTTACGAATTTAAATATTTTTTGTATACAAGTACGTACAAATTAATAACAAAAGTAAAGACTGAGGATTACTTTATATCTGTATGATCCTCATACAACATATTTGAAACAGAGAAATAATCACTAATTTTGCTTTGTACAGGTTTCTTATAAAAAACGTTTTGTTCATAGAAATTCTCACACTTTTGTAAATATCGGAACACGTCATCTATAACATTTTCTTCAACAATGCAACACGTATGTGCGAGAAGCAAATTTCGTGGCTTAGCCACACCTGCAGAGTGATACATCCCCGCCGATTCAAAGTTCCCAGTTTAGAACAATAGAATTATTTATCACAACTGACCCTATGTCTACTATACAGAAGGCTACCTCACCTCCGTCCGTTTTTGCTTAAAATGCTCAACTACCCCTTCTACCTAACCATCCCGCTGAAAAATTGTTAAAGGTAAATTAAAAAAAAAATCAAATTCTTTATAAAAAGAACTTCGTTATATAGAAATTGTTTTTCGTAATATGGAGACAAATTTACATGTTAGTGCCATTCAAAGTCAAGGTTCCGCCGAAAATTTCATTAAATAGAAAACTTTGTTATATGGAAGTTCGTTATATGGAGACTCTACTGTATATATATGTTATGTCATTTAAAGTTTATATATATGTTATGTTATTTAAAGTTTATATATATGTAACTGCTCTATCTTTCGCATGTTTCTAATAGTTGTCAGTTAAGCACGTATGATTATATTCTGAAAATTGCCGATAAGAAATAAAAGTAAATTAATATTCGCCAAAAGAAGGATACTTCAAATGATCTGGTAACCCTAAAAAGTTAATTTTCTTTAGTGCCTTTTAATCTTTAGATTTAGTTCATATTCCCCAATACAGGCAAAATTTAGTGTCCCTAACTTGTATCATGACGTCACGCCAGTTAACCAATCAGATAGGGGATTCGCGTCTGTCCCGACCGTCTCGTGCTGTTTTACACCATATGGTTACTATACTCATAATGCCAAAAATACAAAAAAAATTTCCTTGTCGCCGAAGGTTAACGTCGCTTAACCCTATCGTTTGGAGATGTTTGGGAAAATATTTATTTATTTTTACGGATTGTTTTCCTTTGTTTTAGTGCGGTTTTCCATAACACGGATTTATTTATTGTGTTCATTCATTTTTTTTTTTTTTTAACTTTAGAGAAATTGGGGTATTTTAATATTTCATCGTGCGTGTTTTTCAGTAGCATTCACTGTTTTGCGTAGCACGTGTGTGAAAACTATTTCACCAGTATAGATTGAGACTGGATTATTTTTTCTTGTTTTACTGTTTTCAGTAGCCTAACATTAAGTTTTAAGTGCGTTGTAGATTTCGAATATAATTTCTGCACGTATTTTGGTTTTCTATAGTAACTTACGTGGAGGAGACGGGTTTTCTTTAAACCTAGTAGTAGTTTAAAATTAAACTTTTAGTTTATCCTATTTAATTTAATTGTGTAATTAATTTATGCACGTTCCCCTTTTAATTCTCGTGGCGGCGGTTATTCCACACCACTCCCATAAGGTGCAGATATCAGAAGTCCTTCGCCAATTTTATTGCCACGTACCACCCCGTAGCATAACTCCTCCTCTTACACCAATGTAACAAGGCGGGGTTTACTGAATTCGGCGGGAGTTAGTTCCTCCTACGTGTTCTTACATTTTACGGGACAAGTCACGTGATGCCCGACGCTCGCCTCAGGCGTCACGTGATTTCCTATGCTTAATAATGTTACACTTATTACTTAATTATTATTACTATTATTTAATATTACCTATTATTACTATTACTTAATATTACCTATCCGAGGTAAATAAATTATAATATTTAACGTTTAGTTGTAAATTTACTTGTCATACTCAACCAAATGCTTACGTTCGTTATTTTAAAGTTGTCGTATGTGCTCAAAGATACAAAAATTTCGAAATGAAGCATTGAAATGTAATATTTCAGCCACTACACAAAGACCCCCTCTTTTACAAACAAATTTTTCTGTCCGGCGAGTTTCCGCTAATGCGAGGTTTCACTGTATTACGTTACTAAATAAGCATTATACAGTATAATTGCCTAGGGCCGGATTTAGAGTATGATTCGCCCTGGGCACAACGATTTTTGTCGCCCCCCCTCCATTGGCGTAACTAGGGGGCTAACCCCCAAGAAAATTTCTTCTAAGCATTGAGGTATACTGTTTTTCATCCCCCCCACCCTAGAAAAAAATTTAGCCATCTAGACTTCGAACCTAGTTACGTCCGTGCACCCCCTTTCTCACCAGCCTTACTAGCAGAATAAATAAAATTCGGTCATGCCACCCACTCAAATGAGACGAAAAATCGCAGACGATAGGGAAGGAGCGACATTTATGATTAGCCTACCTTATGTGCATTATTATAAGATATAATAATGATATTTTTACAAACAAATTTAGTTTATTTGACGAAGAATTTTCGGATTTTATTTTTATATATATATATATTATGAGAGCGGGCAAGGGCAGATGCAGAACAAAATTTCAGGGAGGGCGCAAAGCTTGAAAATTTCACTTGTAAGTTTAGTATTAAGTATTTTTTGCTTGAAAATAATTATTTTTAATGTAAATTTATTCTCAGACGGTGCACGCCCCTGCCTGGATCCGGCCTTGTGAGGCAAGGGTTGTCTCACGCAGTTTTTCAGAATTTCAGATTTAGATAAAAGGTGGAGGGCTCCTTCTCGGGGAAAGCTGATCGACAGAATTCTACGGTAAATAATTTGCAATTAAAAAAAAAATCCGCAGCCTCTTGTGTCTCTAGAGGTTTTGCGTCCTGGGCAAGTGCTCATTTATAAATCCGGCACTTAGATTACCGTATCTGTGGGTGATACGTTTCAAGAGCAACAAAGGATAATTGTGAACCCTAGCTTACCTAATAATATGGCAAATTTAATTGTTTTTTTGTTAACATATATATTTATTAAGAAACAATTTTTATCACTGTTTTTTAGGCGTAGTAATAGTAACGCCAATGTTATGGCATGGTTAGATGGTGAAACGTTCGTAAAGAAAAGAAATGTTTTCTGCGTCTGATGGGGCGCGATCCCATGACTTTCTGCAATCCGGGAAGGTGCTCTTACCAACTATGTTACAAACACTCAATCCTTTAAGAACGTATTTAAAGCGCATTTTCCGAAACCGGTTATTGAGCGGAATTGGGCAGCACCATGGGCGCTCATGCGAGAAGGGGGCTAAAAACATTAAGAGTGCTTCTAGGGGTAGGGCTGAGAAAAATTATTACCTCCTTCTCAAAGCTGTTGAGAAGTTTAGTGAATGTACAAGATACCAAAACGCTACAAAAATAATTGATACTGCTTGACAATTAGTAATGAGCTAAAAAGTACCTTATTTTAAAATGTGACTGTAAAACTTTTGAAAGTAAATGCATAGCAGAATCGGGCGAATCAAATTTTTGAACGGCTAAGGGGGGACCCGAGCCCCTCCCTTCCCGATATGGGCAGTACACAGACTGCCTTTAAACCAAACTCCGGAGAGATTGGTAGTAAATTCATCGAAAAGCGGATATATTTATACAAGTAGAACGTTACACAAATTGAATTAGAAACAATTCTTTTTTTTCAATGAATTTAATACCGATCTCTTCACAGTTTGGTTTAAAAAGCAGTCCATGTACTGCCCATTCCGAGAAATAACCGGTTTCGAAAAGTACGCTTTAAATACGTTCGTAGGGAGATTGAGTGTTTGTCGTCTGTAGCTCAGTTGGTAAGAGCACCTGCCCGGATTGTAGAAGGTGGAGGGATCCCCCACCAGATGCAAAACACATTTCTTTTCCTTACGAACGTTTCACCATGTCATAACATCGGCGTTACTATTACAACGCCTAAAAAATGTTAATAAAAATTGTTTCTTAATTTAATCTGCGTAGTGTTCGACTTGTATAAATATATGCTTATGAAATAATGCTGATAAATTACACCCAATAAGCCATTAGCAACATTAAGTAATATCAATACACATAATATAATTTATCGTTATGTAAAATTATATTACCATCAGTCAGCACGAAAAGGAAGTAATGCAAAATTATATAGCCACCGAAAGGAAGTAAAATTATGCAGATGTTTTAGAAAGGAGTTTTTTTTCTTCTCAATTTTCAGACAGAAAAACATTACCATGTGGATCATGTATTGTGTCTTTGCCCTTATATTATTATACTAATGCCTTTTTATCGAATAAACACATTCTAACGTTTCAGTTTAACCTTCACGATTACGGTGGGGCAATGTAAAGTATATTGTACATACATAGTTTAAATACATTTTTTTAGCAAATTCCACCCAAAAGATTTTCTGATGATAGCAGTAGTAAAATTATTCAAATACGAAAATCAAGAAATCACAATATAAATTAGGCAATTAAAAAAAAAAACAAATGCCGAAAGCGTCGCGGAAATTCACGCTGCGATAGAATTACTGCCCTACTTGTAATTATAAAGACTAAACAAGAAAGTTTAGCCCAAACATTGAAATAACGCGTACTGTTCGTTCACGAAACAGTTAGAAATAACGGGAGGTGACGTCACAAACGGCCTATCCCATTACAGCAGAGGAGGAGGACTCCAATTTCAGAACTCGATTTTGACGCTGACAGACGTTCACCAAAAAACTAGTTTTGAAATTGTAGTTCTATTCTGCTTTAATGAACTAGCCTGTTTGTGACGTCACCTCCTGTTATTTCTAACTGTTCCATCGGACTTCTTTTCGTGAACGAACAGTATAGAGCAGGGGTCTTCAACCTTTTTCAGTCCAAGGGCCAATTTTGCTTATTCTTGTTGGCCCGCGGGAAGAACTATTGTACCGGCAATACTAGATCTATATATTTAGAATAGAATTCAATGAGTTCTAAGTTGATTTTTTTTTAATCACTGTTGCACTGCAAATCAATAAAACTATCTTTACTGACCCTATGCGCTGGAAAATTAAAGTAAAACACGATTGAGGGAAGACCGTGTGTTTAGTTTTCTAGCATTTTAAAATATTTATTGCTGAATGTGAACAGAATAAAATACAGACTTAAGATTCACAGGCAGCAAGAGTGTATTTTTGTGTGAAACAATTTGTATTTTTCATGAGCCAGCAGGTTGAAACCCCTGGTATAGAGCACAGAACTTTCAGTTGACGTGCAAATGTATAAATAATACGAAGTTTTAGGACCAGAATTAAATTAATTAATAAACGGAGGGACCCTGGTTCGAATCCAGGATGGGGAAAGCGTCTCTTTTTCTCCAAAATTACATAAGCTCTAGTTTGAGCTGTAATTAATACGTGGGTGGCAAAAATTATAGTATAATAAATTCCCCCACGAAAACTCACAAAATTCTCGCCCCGGAGGCTTTCTTGTGTTGACCATATTTGGCAATTGTGTTATCCCTGCGGAGGGTAATAATACCTTAACATCTTTACATACGGAGAAAGAGAGCGTTGTTTCCTGTCCTCATTCGTCTAGCGGTCCAAGACACTCCGGGCTAAACGGAGGGACCCTGGTTCGAATCCAGGATGGGGAAAGCGTCTCTTTTTCTCCAAAACGAATAAGCTCTAGTTTGAGCTAATTAATACGTGGGTGGCAAAAATTATTGTAAAAAAACAAACAAAAAAAAACAGAATTAAGATTACCTTAGAATTAAATTAGCACCAGGCCTTTGCAGGGGCCTCCAAAATGGCGAGCCTTAGGTCCGGGCCTACTCGACCTATACCTAAATTCGGCACTGTATAAATATAAGCCCACGTAAGTCTACAAAAGAAAGTAAGTCACAGTGTTCAAATTAAATATTAATATATTCTGTTACAGACAGACACGTAAGGTCATTGATTGGATAGGGTTAGTATTTAAATATATTTTTCATTTTATTTTATTAATTTGCTTCTTTCCCCCATCCTGCCCTCTCACTCAACAGTATTTGGAAAAGCTTTCAAATACAGTAGAATTCAAACTTTTTAATGAACAAGTTTTTTGTATGTTAGTTATAGAGAGCAATCTTCTTTCTGTTCCAAAGCTCGTCGTTATATAAGAGTCCTCTTATATAGAGCCTCGTGCAATACACCCAGCCTTGAACTTCGCAAGCTCTCAAACCGCCTCTGCTTGTTATTTAAATTTAAGAGTCATTTTAACTCCATTTATTTAAAGGTACGGGTTCCATCTTTAAAATTCTTAGAAATGACGACGAACTTACAGAAAATATCTCATTGAACGACAATAAAAGTTATAGTTGAAATGTATTTTGTATTAACAAGAGAGACTTTGCAATTATTCGAAGCCTGACAAATTATTTAAATGCTCGCTTCTCACATAGTATACTTTTTGAAACGTTCATACCTTAAATCAAAATCACTTTTTATTAAATCCACTTTAAGTTCTTGTCCATATTTTGTTCGAGAATGAGGATTAAGGAGTGAGTTACAAATTATTGATTGCCAAAATAAACAAAGGGTAAATGAAAAAAAATTGTCCTATCCATTAAAATTGTTGAATATAATACGAAGTTCATCTCCAGCCTTAATTTTGTCCGAGACTATATATGTGAAAGCGTGATTAATACATATACATACACCCTAGTTATATCAAAATTAAGTAAAAACGAGCAAACCTATTTTTCTCCATTTTGTGGTTACAGAGTTGGACCTTGAAAGGGTAAAGAGAGAGGGATTTTGCACCCAAACGTCTTTGTGAACACAGCCCCCTTCCCGACAAAGACAATTTAGTGACCATATGATGACTTGCGGTCAAAATATCTTCCCGTTTCCCACGCCGTCCTTACAAGGAAAACTATTTCTTTCAAAAACCAAGTTAGAATATGCAAAAAAATTATACTGCTTTATATTTTTTAATCAGCGAATGAAAATAACCATAATTAAATCGATACAAGAACGTTTTACAAAGAGATTCTTACAAGAATGTAAAACAATTAAGATATTTTTATTATTTTACTTCAAATTAACGAGTTACTGTTTCTGTGATATTAATTTCATTTAGTATACGAAATTAAATATGTTTACAAATCTTTACTGAAAGAAAATTAAGAAAATCTGCCTTTTTTAAAGTGAAAATTGTATGTATCAACTACCTTTTCTAAATATATATTATACCAATATCAATAATTTACTGTACATATGTGTTAACAAATCCCTGAATAAAACCACGGATTTTAAGATTGATAGGGAGCAAAGTATTTTATGCTTATACCCAAACAGCAACAGCTGAAATCACGATATTTTTCTTTTTATTCATTTTTTTTTTTTTACAGATCGGAAAAAAAATCATGTGAGACAAGATCTAGAGCGTAACGTCATCATGGCTATTTATTAGCACTTCAACTGATATTAAATGCGCATCTACTCTGCACGTTTTTAGACTGTTGACGGATTGGTGAAATAATAATAGTTGATTTAACTTGTAATACACGTGTGTTGCACGGTTATATATTATGAACGTTTCATTAACTGTACATTTAGAAACCTTTAGCTCAACACAATATTTCGATTATATTTCACAGATTAGAAATGAGGAAGAGCGTAAAAATGTTTGCTTTCAGTAATATTTTATATCTTAGTATTTTATGATGGCTAATTTTTTAATTACACATATGCCTCCAGGGGGTGAGAGGGCGTGCTGATAAGAATTTTGGCGGGAAAATCATGTGATGTAGTGATTGTTTATAATCAGGGCTGTCCCCAAAGGGTACGTGCTGTGTGCGTCGCTATTTCGGAAGCAAGTTTAGGCTTCCTTCACAGAACTAGGGTTCTGAAGAAGGAAGCCTAAACTTCTAACTAAAGCTCTGGACATAATATATTAATCTGGATTTATGCCCATACATTTCTTCCTCCCAAAAAATTTGCAGAAAACGAGGAAGGCGTTTATTAGAATTTTCTGCTAGAAGAAATAAGAATTCGGCCGATCCGCGGGCAGAAAATCGCGGAATACTTGGGGGTCTGCATTACTGTATGTGCATTATAATTAAAAAAAAGAAAAAGAAGAAAAAAAAATTGCAGACCTGATGTCACTAAAATTCGTTAAAAAAAATGTTGCATGATGTTATTTTCCTTTCTTCCACACAAAACGTATGTTGTAAAACTTGAACAGTCCAGAAATACCATTATCCAAACTAGACATTTTAGTGTTTCTAATTTCCATTGGCAGGGGATGCCAGATGAATAATTTATGTACTAAACAGGTGCATTTTAGTGGAAACAAAGATTTTTTTTTTTTCTTTTGGTGCAGATTTGGCACAAATTTCATTAAAATTCCCATTTTGTAGCAGGACAGCGCAAGAGCGGTCATTTGGCACACATCTAGTATCACTGTCTATAATGTATATTAATATATGATGTGAAAGTCTTTGCGAATGAAATAGCCCTTTTCTTTCCTTTTGCCAAAATTTTAAAAAAGGCTTTGAGAAAAATTCAAGGACTTTTCAAAGACCAACCACATTTTTGGCAGTTTTCAAGGGCTCCGACTTAACAAAAAAAAAAATTCAAGGACCATGGGAACCATGTTTTAGGTACACCGACGCACCATTATTTGGATGTACCGATTCCGACTGAGGAAATAGTATACAGGGTATTGTTACATACTGAGCGGAAGTCCCATAAGCTGGGACAGCCATAAACAGTGCACTGTGGCACTCATCTACCGAGGCAGAGTATATGACATTATCCGATGGTACAAAAGAGGCCATTTACCTTTCCGGACTAATTAATGAGTTATGTAATAGCCATTTGAAAAATATAAATGTGTTTGTTGATAACATGGGAGCTATAAAATTGGAGGAAAACCCAACTTACCATAAAAGGACAAAACTTATTGAGGTTTGGCACCATTTTGTGAGAGAAGCTTTAATTAAAGATCAAATCGGGCTTAACTATGCACACATTGAGAGCATGGGAGCGGATGCCTTAAGCAAGCCATTGTCTTCTTCCAAACATAATCGTTTAAAGGCAATTGGTGTCGAAGATACTGATTTGTATTTTGGGTAACTACATATACAGTGTGTGTGGGAGGGTGTTGGGTTTTATGATGTATTTATTCACTATATACTTGTTACCCACATGGTGTAATGATGTAATGAACTGAACCTGGGTGTGACGCATGTGCACAGTGCCTTGTGACATGCTACTAGAAACCTGTTCTACGGTATCTCACTTTGCTTGTAAAACGTCGGGCTGTGATGACTCTCCTGCCCTTCTATGCTGTACATATGTATGTATGGAATGTGGACGACCTAGCTCGCGGAGCTAATGCTGTATCATGATTACATTATGTTAATAAATTGTTATGTTTCATGCCCTCCATCTACATGGACTTCTGCCTAACCCAATAATAACATCGTCATTACTCCTGATGAAGGACTGCTGCTGATGCGTCCGAAAGCTTGAGTGATCTTTTTCATTGCTATTTTACCAGTGTTTAACCTTTTGTATGTAAATTTCCTCCCTGGTACCCTGCATCTTATATAACACTGGTTGTTTTGGTAAAATAAGATTGCTGACGAATATTTGTAAACAAAACACTTACCAGGTTTACCGACTTTTAATCACAGGCTGCTTCAATAAATGTTAGCGGTTCAACGTATTTTTCAGGTCAAAATTTTGTTAAAATCAATTTAAGTTCTGAACTAAGCATGTTTAACATCCCTATTTTATGACGCTTATTTGTCATATAGTACAGGATATTGTTTAATTAAATCATAGTTATATTAATGTAATTGTTTTGTATGAAGTTGTGATTTTTTATTCTTGCCATCTAGCTACACTGCAGTTAAATTGCAATCAATCACACTTTCCCCACGCCTTTCACATATACTTACCTTAGAAAAAAAAAAAAATACTTACCTACAAATGAAAACTAAAAAATTTAAAGCAATAATAGGAACTAAGTCAAGACGTTGTTTAAAGGAGTTAGTAGAGGTAAAGCTGATGTAACCACGGATGTTCATCATGAGATATATTTAGAGCAAAAAAAAAAAAGACCCTTTGACAGGCCATGCAGACTCATGCACTAATTTTTTTTCTAGATGAAACACTACTCTAAGATGTGTTCAATTCTGATCTCCCACAAAAGTTAGTTGAATTTTTATGGTACAACAGTAATAAGCGACCCAGTTGAAGAACGTTGCTTTACATAGTTATATTTCTATGGCGCAAAGACAGGAAGGGTCCTTCTGCGTCAAACACCGTAAGGTCATACATATAGTCACTAGATAGGTACAAATTACAAAATCACTAGTTTCTTTATGGCCAAAGGTTGTACAATCTGTCATTAGGAAGTGTAGCATGACCAAGTCAGAATGGAATTAAAAACAACAGATTTCGTTGTAATTTTAATCTAACCTTATGAGCTCAAGACCCATAATTATAGCTACTACTTATTTATATACTGCAAAGAGAGATAAAATCATATTGCATAAGGATCTGCCCCACCGGAATATGAACTTCTGTTACCAAGGAAGTCAAACCCAGAAATACACAATGGTAGAAAAACCAGTGAGTGTGCAGTAGTGATGATCCAAACTCTTTATTTGTATGGCAGATACACACGTTACTTCGGCATCATTGTACAATGTTGTAGCCACTGGGTCGTTGCAGTGTTACAGCAATATTAGATCGATCCAAATCAACATTCAGTTTAATAGATATGCAAAATATCAAAACAGCAGGAAAGATTCGTTTTTAAAAAAAAAAAAAAAAACCGTTTCATACCGCTTGTATCGGAAAAGTTTTCATCCGAGATTCTGGTGTGTCAATATCGATGACGTGTTATTGCTGCATTAAAGGCAAACATTAAAAAAGATGCATAAATTTGAAAACGAGAGTATTTACTAAACATTTATATTTTTTTTACATAAACGTATTTTGCGACTGACACTTAAAATGTTATATATGAAAGAAAAGTAATTTAATCTCTTTAAACGAAGTTTTCATATACTACAAAGTATGGAAAAAAAAATTACATGCCCAAGTGTGCTATCCAAAGAGGGGCAAAATTAACTTTATTTGATCCAACAAAACCCCACCAAAAAGCATAACGCTACATCAGTCTGCATCAAGACCAGAAACTAATTTGCGAAACAAGTCATGATTATGCAGGTAGGAAACTTTTACTTATACATGATTTTTTGTTTCTTTTTGCATACAATTTCGATTTGAGTTCTCCTCGTGCATCCTCATATATATCAAGCAACTCAGCAAGATCTCGAAGATAGGGGGGGAAAACAACACAAGTGTGTGGACTCAGACTGTTCATCAAGTAGATGCTGCGACATTTTCCAAGGTCCTATACCATCGGTTCAGATATAAACTACACAAATAAACTGTCTTGATCCGTAAGCAGCTGCAAACCTCACTTTAAGAGCAAAAGATTAGCCATTCGTTTCTACAAGGGCGATTTCTTGATTGAGTGATAAGGAAGGAAAAAAAGAACCATCATGCCTGGTGGTGGCCCCAGTTCTGCCACGCCTGCAAATAAAAATATATCTTTAGATTTGTGATAGCCCAAATACAAATGTTTTTATAAAATGGTGAGTATTTCTTTTAGAGTAAACAAATTTTGAAGTAGGACTAGACAATATATTCAAGCAGTATAAACATCGTTCCACATTTAGAGTTTATCAATGAAATTGTATACAGTAAATTCTTGTTATAATTAAAAAACCTGTTACAAAACTAAGACTATTCCCTGTTTTAAATACCAACAAGACAATGCATCAAAATTTCTGATTTAACAAACTAAATTTTTGAAAATCACAAAACAAATTTATTCAAGTTAAAAAAACCTTCAAATGCAAGAAACAGTTTTCTTCCCACTCCCTACCACCCACCTTGTGTGTGGTTGGGGGGTTGGTTGGGTTGGCGTTGGGGTAGTCATGAAGGAATAAGTGATATTTAGCCCGTTTTTTTCCATCTTATTGACATTCTTTTTCCTACTACTCTTTCCCATCTTCACTTCAGATTGAGTATGAGGTAAATGACTGGTGGGCAGAGGGATAACAAGTTAACAATGAAAGGAACGTTCAGTGTCCATTCTGCTATTGTGTATGTCCAGTGTCAATTGTAATATTTGGGGGGGGAGGGGGGGTAGCGATATGAACAAGTGAAATAACAGCTTTCTGGGGGGAGGGGAGAGAGACAAGAAACAAACCGTAATTTCAGTGATTAATAAAGGGTTATAGAAAAGCGATGTGGCCAAAGAATATGGCACATCCCTATCAACTTTTACATACATTTTTATTATTTTCATTTTTTGAATTCACTTGCACAAACAAAAATTACACATTTTCTGCAGTTGTGTAAATAAAGGTTAGTCTTTAAATTTCATTTAACTAATTTATTCTAGGTTAATTTAATTACTTTTCAATCAAAATCAAATTTGGTTAAGGTCTTTGTATCATATTTACGTGAATGCATTGCGTAATATTAATTCCATTGCAATGAAATTTTATTTACAACTTAATTTAGCAATTCTGTGGAGTGCATAATAATGATAGATAATTGAAGGTATTTCAAATAGCAAAAGCCTGTTTTTTTGTCAAACCCCTGCCTGAGCCATCACGTAGCGAGCAGACGTGAGGAAATGTTTTACCATAAGTGGAATGAGTTTCTGAGAAGATAGTGTGTGTGCTGAGGAAAGCTGATTATAAGACCTACAAGTCAGCTACTACTTTATGTAATTTATTAACCAGTGTGAAAGACACGATGAAAACTCGACTGGAGTTATTTACCAGATACCATGCAGAGACTAAGAAAAGTGTATATGGGCAAGACAGAAAGAACTGTATGAGGAAACAGGAGCATCAATGTGGTTGTCATAAAGCGTGAATTATCCAGTCTTTTGGCAGAACATGCTTGGAAGGAAAGGATATGGCTCCTGATTAGAAGGCTGCGAAAGTTCATAAAAATGTTACTTATCACCCTTGTAGACCTTTTCTTGAATCTTTGAAACTTTCCAGTTGAGGAAATGGTCCATTAACATCTCAAAATCTATGCTTGAATCATATGAAAATTGTGTAAAAAGATGATTGGGGGGGGATAAAAAGTTTGGGGAAAATCTGGGTGTGGGGCTGCTCCGGGGAAACCCTAAAACTGGAGGGAATAAATACAGGACATTTTCACTTTCTCAACACTTCGTTTGACAAAGGGAACAGTAGTTCTCGAAACATCATGAAATCCTTTGTTAGAAAATATTAATAATGACATTAAATAAATTTTATGTAGGAGTTCTCTTGAATATGAATATTTTTTCAAGGGTTTCACAAGGCTAAGAAATGCTGTTATGGAGTAAATGTGGAATGAGTTGAGAACGCAGTAATGCGATTTAACTTGCTTTCAGAAAATGGTGGTCGCCACATTCAACATGCTTTGTAACACGTTTTAGAAACGATTAAAAACGTTTTAAAACGATGTCTTAATGTCTTATTTCGTTTAACAATATTGCATACAGTGCCATTTCCGCTGGTGGTGATTTTTTAACTTTTATTTTTATTTTTATTTATTTATTTTTTTTTTGCGGAAAATAAAATCCCATGACCACTTGTAAGCTATTACCAAGTTTGATAACATTTGGTCCAGTAGTTTTCATTTTATGGCCATTTCAAAGTGGAACTTTAATTATAAACACCCTGTAGATGAATGCCTTACCACTATGCACCAGTAGGGCACAGCGGCATAAAGTGGGTTGCCAGCACCAGGGGCAGGTTAAATATTGTACCCGCTAAAATCCATTACAACTGGTCCCTTTCACCAGTCCACTATGGAAATTTTTCGCCCCAGTGCCATCCCTGCATGCTACGCCAGTAGTAGGGCAGGAAACCTACATTTGAACAAGGAATCTGAAACTTCTAAAGGCCTAAGGAGCCAGCTCCTAGACTATAAACATGGATCCCATTTACCCTGGGGAAAAATATTCCCTGACTTTTCAGACAAAATTCCCTGACTGATTGCAAACAACAGTTTAAATTGAACTTTGGTTTTGAGGAAAATAGCTTTACACTTGCATGAAATTTAGTTATTTAAAACAAGACAGGAAGACTTTCCCAGGTTTAACCTGAAAAATTTCTTTTTGTCTCCCATCCCTGACTTATAGGGTACTTTTTAAATTCCCTGACAATGCCAGGTTCTGTGGGAACCCTGTATAAAGGGCGGTTAGTCGGTAAATGTGCTTTTTTGGACATGATACGGAGCCGAACCCACAAGTTAACAGCATGTTAAGTCAACTCATTACCATTGTGCGACCATAGGACTAATCTGATATTATTGATAAATTCAAACACAAGCTCATAGAATGAGCTTTGTGCTATTTGGTGAATTGGCGGCATTCACAGAGTCTATATGTTTTGCAAAAATGTTTTCAGTAAGGTTTGGCTTCGCCGACAACAAAACAGCATATCAAATGTCGAAGAGATATGTAAAAAGTTAAAAAGCATGCATTTGAGTAATTCACACCATTTGTTATTTGTAGTCCTTGGACATTTTAAAATTTCAAAATGGGTTTCAAAAAACGTTTCTCTTAAAAGCTGATGTTTCACTACCGTTCATAGGATAATTAAAGTCCTTGTGTTTTATGGTGAAACGTCAGTTCAGGTTATGCTGGGTATGGCAGGGCCAACAGTTTCTTGAAGGATCCAAATCTCTCTCCTCTAGGGATTATTTTATCTACTATTTTTATGGCACAAGGACAGCAAAGGATGTGCTGTGAAAGGACCTGCAACTTTTGGAGGAATGCAAACCTCTAACAACTAAGGGTAGCGTTTCTTAACTGTCTGGGCCCTGGCATCGATTATACCCAGTCGCAATAGAGAGACCTGAAATTTCTCACTGAGTTTGCTAGGCATCTTTCACGAATGTTTTATAGTGGACATATTCCGAGAATAATATTCACAAATGCTCAAATCTCGAACGCCTAAAATAACATCAGTGCAACAAATATCAGTGAATAAGCCACATTTTTAACTACGTTAATTTTTATGAACGATTGACAATTTTCAGACATCCAAAATTTTCAACGTTCAAACAAGGAAGATATTCCACTCATTATGACCTGTCATAAAAAGTGCCTGCATGCCAATTACAATCACATGTAATCAACAAATCCTCAGCTCTTAAAACAACATTTGTTACAAATGCTAGTGACCAATCGGCGAAGCATACTTTAACAGAAGGATCTTACTGATACCCTTTATGATTATGTCATAATTGTTTACATGATAATTTAAAGCATAAATTTTAAAAAATTAGAAAGGTATTTACGAGTGGATTTGTTCAGATCAGGCCCCGGCCTCATAAGCATTGAGAAACACTAATTTAAGGAACGAAGCCCGCCCCCGACTAGTATGCAGGGTTTTTTTTTTCGTTTTTTTTTTACCACTAGGGAATGAAACCCCAATGTGTTGATCCACAGAAAAAAAAAATTCCACAAGTATTGGGTATTAGTCGAAACTAAATCCAGATTATTCGTATGGTATCCAAATGCATTACCACTACGTTACAGTGGGATGATAGGGCAACATAACAAAACCCATTCTCCAAAATTCCCGGATACCGAGGCTGAAAATTAAAGCAACCATATACAGGTAACCCCAATTCACATTGGGATATGCTTTCTGAAGTGAAATGGAGTAAATAATTTTAGAATGTAAACCAACAGGAAGACTTACATATATATGCCAGTGGCACTCAAATATTAACACTGAAACTCAAGCTACGGAAAATTAAATACAGGGAACTTAAAAAAATCGTCAAGTTATCTCACGATTATATATTTAGTGAGTGAGTGTGATTCGTAAGTCCTCATGTGAACGGGGTGTACAGTCATCTCAATATACATCATTTTTGTTTGCATGATTTGAAGTACCATAAGTTAAATTTACTGTGTGTTTTGCTTTATATTTTTGTCTCGTTAACTTTCTAAGATGGCACTTCAGATTATCTGGTTTGACTATGTTTTTATGGCACGAAGACAACAAATGCCACGGTACTGTTCCACAATTTCCCGAAGAATTTGAACCTCCTAAGACCAAGGGAACCAACCCCCATACTACCGTAGACAATCGGTTAAGTATTTTTTTGGCAACCGCTGAGAGGTGAATCCGGGTTAACAGCACACTAGACAGACACATTACCACAACAGGGTCTTTTAAGAATGAGGCCAATCATGTAAGGTGACCTGCGAATCCAGTGGAACTAAATACTACCGTAACTATATAGATACTTCTCTCTTCCACTTATATTTCAAGATTGCAATATTGGACGGGAGCAACATCTTAATGTGACCTTTAAACCACAACATATTCACACACAACCAAGTTCATTCAAGTTCACCTCCATTTGTAACAATATCTGTTAACTAAGTTTTTGTTCATTGTTCAACAATGAGAACATATTACGTATGCAAATGTCCACACTTTCCTCTATTTGTGGATGCCTCTAGTTGGCATGCTCAACTCTTTATGCTCAATTGGGGTTTATTAAAAAGTTTTGGCCTTGTTTCTAGCACAACAGGGTTCCCCCTCTATTGAATCTACATCTTGAACCAAGACTGTCCAACAACCTAAAAAAAGCTGTTTAAAGAAATGACGCACAGAAGAGCTTTACCATTTTGTGTTCCATATTTTGAGGTAACCCATCACCGGAGGAAAGAGGTATTTTATGCTGTTGCTGCTGCATGCTGTTCCACATTTCAAGCTGCTGCTGTTGTTCCATTGCACTAGCTGCAGCATTATTTGGGTTTGGATATATATGAGTTGGTAGCATATGTGGTGGAAGGCCATTCACGAAAGGATAACAGCCACTACCACCAGATACAGGGCCTCCCTAGAAAGAGAAGTAATCGATACTAATCATGCACAAAATTACAGGAATACAATTTTCGCATACAAAGCATCCATAGTGACTTCGCTTATGCTGTACAAAAGCAATTTAAAATACGCGATTCAATCAAAATCTGATCTAATCGGAGATTATTTAGCGCACTTGAGATATTTACAAACAAATTTATGGTTAAGTTACGCAAAACCTCTGGATCTTTAATATGGTTATATGTGTTTTGAAGAGTGAAGGAATAGCCAAGGTTAAACTACATTAGCAATCTACAGTTCTGCCACATAGGATGCAAACCAAGTTCAGGTCTGATCAGTTGAAGAATCGGCAAGCATTAGTTAGTACTTGGATTCTGACCCAGATTTTCTTCATGATACATAAAATGTATTATTTATATACCACTGTTGGGCAGATTTAACGTAAGAGGTAAGTTAGCTTTGGACACTGAAACTAAACACTTACTTGGTATGAATGATCGATAGGATGGCTGTTTTCGGAAGCCAACATATCATTAAAACGGTTGCCAACGTAATTATTGTGAAGTAGGGGAGGGAGACCAGCCTCTTCCTGTGGTAGCGGAGGTCCAGCATTGAGACCCTGCATATTTTGTATCCAATCTGCTGTCGTAGGCATTTCCACTAAAATAAATGTTTTTCTGTTTTCATATTCATGTTTCATTCATAATTGAATGTGATAGAATTCAAATTATATTATCACGAAACAACTACGTAAATCAGCTGGTTGGTTGGATTTCTATAATGAAAGCACAGCAAAGGTCATTCTGTACCAAACAAAGCGAACAGCAATTCAATTATAAATGTGTACTATTCATAATACTTCATGTTATTAATCTGTTACAGTACAGCGCAGTAATGCATACAGTGAGACACTAGTGACTACTCAGAGGTAAGGTACTCAAAATACGGACTGAAAAATTAAGACTGAATGAAAATGCAAGCAATCACAAGCTGAGACAAATGGCATACAGTACAGTCTATCTTGAAATTTACATATCTCACTGTATTTTCAGCCTAAATCCAATGTGTTTTTCCATATCTATCTTGAATAAAGTTCCTTAAAACTTTTTGTTATCTCCAAGTAAGAACTGGAATGTCAATTACAAATTGAAAGACTCGACACAGTCGAGAAACGTTAATTACACGGCAACAATTACATCACATGGATTGTAGAACAGGAACGTAACAGCTAAATTGCTAATTTAGTTAACAGTTAGATTGCTAATTTCTCACAAATCCACAAAGGAATTTCAACCTTTCTGCAGGAACTGGGGACTTTGGACAATGAGGGTTAGTGAATGATAAGCAAGTGCCCAGTTTTACGTTTTGCATGAAAGTTATAAATTATCATTATACTATTAACGGATTATTTTTGTTGAAATATGTCAAAAGTATTATATTTACATCCATACTTAATATGTGCAATTTCAAGCAAACCTGTATATATATTGCATACAGAAATCTCTACGTCACTGTTTCTCAAACCTTGGTTATTCATGGCCCACTTTTACCTTTAGCCTACAGGGCTGAAAAAAAAGATTTCTTCTATACAGGGGAAATATCCCTATTCCCCCCCATACAAATCAACCTAAGTGGTACCTGAAAGCCTCTCTACATGAGGTCAGGGGGTGGTTTAGCCATGTTCGAGTAGAAATAAACAAGGACAGATAACTTTAGTATTGTACGTTAATGAAATAACTTTAATATTGAAGGTTAGTGAAGGGCATGTATTGTACGTTAGTGAAAGAGGTAAGAAACTTACTCATAATCTAATAGCAGATAGTTAACTTTCTTACAAAGCAGAAAAGGCGGGACAGGATAAGGTACTGTTTGTACAATAGGCCTTTATTTTGTCCCCATTTCGATACTAGGTGGGGGATCAAATCATTTGTACTACTAAACTGACCACTGACTTGGGAGGAATACGTAAGGCAGGAAAAATCTCTGGGATATACGTCATCCCACGTAAGCTAAAGGTTAAGCATTTCTTTATTGTGGACCACTGGAGGTGGGGGGGCATCCCCCATAACAAAATTAAAAAAAATGTATTGTCTAAAACTATGTTTGCTAACACTGCATCATGATCAACTAAGTGGGACAAAAATTAATTTTAAACCTACTTCCAAACATTGGGTTCTTTCGCTGTGCTCTTTCCATGCCAATAGGCCTTGGTAGTTTGCGATCTTCCCCAATTGTTCCCGCAGGATTAGGATTTTCTTGAACATTAACGTTATTCGGTGATGGTAAATTGCTACTTTGAGGTGATGCAGCCGGCGTAATGGCCACCATTGGAGAACCCTCATCTAAAATATAATACACAGAAATATATATGTAGTAGATATTTATAAACATTAAAAGTAAGTTTATATAAAGTAATAGACCATGTGAAGCATGGCAAACATAAAAAGCAGGTATGATTTATCATAAAAATTATAAATATATGAAAAGGGCATTTGAACAAGGTTACTTTGGTAAAACGTTTTTATTTCAATCGGGGGTATTTAAAAATAGGGTTCCCACTTAGATTAGGGGAAAAAAAAATCCCTGGCAGCTGACCGAAGCTTCTTGGAAATTGCTCTGATCATCCATCAATCGAGGTTGTAAACTGAATTCGAATTTTTAGAAGCCTTTTTTACAAATTTCAATTCAGAAAATACTGTTAACGATGAAGCTCAGTTTCAGCCAGGTGTAGAAAAACTTATATTTCTGTCATCCAAGTATAAAATATCTCATCTTCCAGTCCACCATTGTCACAAACAGATGTATAGCTGACATCGCACAAATCAGCAAAACAGACATGTAAACATGAGAACACTTCAGTGCTGTTTAGTTTTGGACCACTCGTATTCCTGACGTGAAAAGGCCAACGCCCGCCCAAAACGTACAATGATTAACATCCTTTATTATTAAAATTTCAAGCCTAAAACGTACTTCTCTTCCTTCATAAAACTGTCCAGTCAAAGAAAGTTAGGCGTCAGACTATTATCCAACTATTTTTGTTAAGACATGCCAAAAATTTTTAATTTACATATATACTTGTTATTATGCATCAATAACTGCTTTCAATTAAACCTTTCTTTTACACTGCATACAGGAACCTCTATTACCTCCCCCCTCCTGCATGATTTGAAATAGACGAGTTATACTGTATTTATTTGCTTTTTTTCTTTTCTTTTGAGGTTTTATGGCACATTGTACAAAGAAAAGACAAAAATTTTAGTGTATGAATTGGCTAAAGCTGAAGTTATTTAATTCATAATTTGGTAAAATATAATTTAAACTGCTTTGGGGGAATATTTCCTCATAATCATAAGGGCACTTTTTATAAATACGTAGCAAATCTTCCGGTGGCTATGGTGTGGAGGAATAGGGTCAAAGAATAGTCTACTGGTGTCTATAACAGACATACAAATTTTGCAACTGTCTGCTCATATTCTGTAATTGCTGCAATTTCCTTTCTCATGCATATTCTATTAATTACAGGTATAGGAGATTTGGTCAGCCATGCAAGATATGAAACCTACAGGGGCATTGTGGAGAGAAGATCACATGATGGTAAATAGCGTTTGGAACGCATGACAACATACGCAATATAACTGGTTGAGACAGAGAAAGAAGCATCTTTACAGGTTACTTAAAGCAATGACCGTTAAAAGTCGTTTTTATCAATGTAAGCGACTCCTTATATTGGCATGCAGGATGCACTCCAAAAATGCCTGGAGAAGGTATAAAGGATGAAATTTGAATTATTTGCACATCCAGCTTTCTTATTTTAGGCTTGGTCTTAGTCAGATTATCTAGTCTGAATGGTATTTTCTTGAGACCACCCACGCATATGCATGGTGAATAATATGTATATATAGAATACGTAGCACATGTGTTCATTAATGTATATGTCATGGATAATAAAATACTATAATAATAAAAGACATTTGACACACACAGCACTTTTTTAAGCAGGTACACCCTTTTTGTGCACACATATGAACTTAAAAATGACATTGGGAGCCTGTTTGACACAGAGGATGTATTTCTCAGAAGGAAAGATATACAATTCATCGCTACACAAAGCCAGCGTATTCACAGAGTGTATGGTACAGATTGATTCATTAGAAGACCAAACATTTGATGCAACAGCGACCACCCGTAAGTAGTTTTAAGGGTGATTTAGAATGAGAACTATTATTATTCTCTAACTTATTAATTAAAAAATGCTTTTCATTAAAATCATAAGGAATCATTGCCCTGGAGTTTGTACGTAACTTTAAATACACACACATTCTAATCAAAACCCACCTTTTGATGATGCACTGACAACCGGTGTTACATTCACAGACCTTTGGTTTGGCCTGATCATCATGGAATGCATCATTTGAAAATGCTGAGGCAGATTCCCATTACCAGGCACAACTTGGGAAGGATGGTGGGGGTAGCCACCCATCATATTCAAGATAGGCAGTGCGGTGTCTGCATTTTGTGTGAGACTCCCCATACCTGGGGGGAGGCTGCCGATGGGTCCAGTTGGGGGGTTGTGATTGTATTCGGCTCCTTGTTGTTGCTGACTGGGGTTCTGATGCATAGCGAAGCGATTTAGTTGTTGAGGATGATGGTTAGGAATGGCATGTAGGGGAAAGGTAGGATTGATGCCCCCACTCGATGTTAAAATAGGTCTGAACTGCGCCAAGTGTGGAGGCACCGAATTTTCTTGGAAGGAATTAGGACCTGAAGGAAGGCGAGGTGGTAAATGATGCATGGGCGGACCGTGTTGAGCCATCAGGAGAGACGTTCGACTAGAGAAATCGGGGGCGTTGGGATTTAAGTTGCTCTGCACGACGTGCATATTTCCGTTGCTGGCTCCTTCTGGTACAATAGTTCCAACAGAAGATAAAGGACTATGCTGGCTGAAGGTGGTATTGGTTCCAGAAGGGCCAGAAAATGTCGATGCATGTTGGTATGACTGCATCCGATTAAGATGGGAAGACAAATTCATGCTCTGATGATGGAACATACCTTCAGGCATCTGAGAAGAGGGATGTTGCGCAGCACCCTCTGGACCATTATTTGCGGCAGAATGAGATATATCATTCATCGGTGGATTATGGGACTCTGTTGTGGACCGAGAATGCGTTAAAGGTGGAGAACTTGGAACCGCTGGGGGAGTCGACCGTCTAGTGCAAGTGCCTGAAGAAGCTGGTGGACCAATGGGTCCTAACGGGGGAGTGCAAGGTGCACTACGAGGCCCACTTCCAATAGGACCAAAGTTATTTCCAACTATCCCTTGTTGGGAAGAAATGGAAGATGTTGAAGAATTAGAAGAGGCACTAGGTGAAACATGAAGATTTCCTCGATAGCCAGGTGCTTTGGCGGCATCAACTATGAGTTCATGCTCAACATTTTGCGGAAGAGAAAGCGTTAAATTGCTTTGCACTGAATTTGAGTTCTGAACCTGACAGGCTACAGAGGTCACACCAGAAGCGGCAACACTGGCAAAATTTGGTTTTGAAGCTTCCTTGTCCTTTTGTCCCCAGACGCAAGGTTGAGCTACTTTGCTGAAAATATTATTAAAAGGAGAGTATTCCTGGGCAATAGTAGATTGCAATGATGTTCGAATGACAGATGATGCCGTGGACGTGGATGGAGGATTATTCGTGGGGGAAGTCTGGTTTGACGCAGGGGCAGAATTTACAAAAGGTTTGCCTTGTGTAGGTGTTTGACATCGATGCATTCGAGACAAATGTGGGATTGCCGATGATGGCAAAGGGGCAACCGCTCCAGTCGTACATCGGGAAGTCATTGAAAATGGCTGAATGGACGTAAGACCAGTCCCTGAACTGTGACCCAAAGGCATATGCGAACTTATTACCGCAGATGCAGGGGGTGCACTGCCCGCTCTTTCCATTGATGTTGGTGCAATGGTAGAGACTTTAACGTCTGTAGAGGTCGTCATTTTAGTATTGACTGAAACAACACTGGGTGGGACCGTTTTTGAAGATTTGCTATGAGCGATGACAGCCATTGTGTACGATACTGTTGTCTTTGTTGCTGTGGTAGTGTTGCTAACTTGCTGGGCAGAACTACTCTTATCTTGAGGAAACAACTGTCTAGCCACAGGACTTTTCTCAATGGTTGTTGTTGCTAAGACTCGTGTGGTAACAGTGGTAAGATTTAGGGTTGTGGAAGGGACACTCAGGGGCATTGCAGCCCGAGGTACAGCATTTGCAGGAACTTTGCCCGTTACGACCACCCCTGTCCAGGCATTAAGAGTATTGTGCAGGAAAGGCGGTGTGGCAGACGTACATACTGGAATGCCTGGCCTCATATTACTCTGGTTTCCTCCACTAAGCCCTGAACGTGACTGATTGGAAAATGGGGGTGCAGAATTTGCTGGTAAACTAGGTGGTGGAATGGAAGAAGGCTTCGAAACTGCACATGTGATCATGCCCATAGACTTCGTTGGTACCGGAACTCGAAGACTCCCCTTTCCTTGGGAAGAACTGATGACAGCCTACAATTAGACAGAGAATTAATACTTACATCTACTAAAATATATTTTTAAAAAGATGCTTTTAAATATATGTATTTTTAAGTGTAACATTAGTTTAAAATAGATGTAAGTAATGTGATTTATGATTCACTGCTTGATGAGATCACTATGGTAGTATTGATCATATCGAACACTAGTATTTATGCTATTAAACAGGAACCTTTCTTACTCAAATTGCACAAGTGAACATAACATCATTCAAAGTATAAAATAACCAAAAACATTATGTACATAATTAATAAAAATTATGAAAAAAGCAATTGTTCAAACCTGAGTCGACAGTGTAGGGTTGGCAGATGAGATAGTTGAACTAGTTTTTGATGGTTCTGTTGTTGCTGTTGAACCAGACGCACCGAGGCGATTCAGTCCACAATGAGCCAAAATTTCAACCAAGTCCTTTTCCGGTTCTTTGATGAGAGCGGAGATTAAATGTTGGGCAAGTCGAGTAGATTCTGCTGAACCCCTATTTGAAGGAATATAAATTGCATACATTTAATATAATACAAGTTCTAATTTTTTTTACTTCTGCCTGTCTCAGCATAAGCACATACCCAAGAAAAAAAAAACTTGCATTTATTCAGGAATAAAGTTTCACTCTGATCCCCCCCTTTTCTCTTTATTTTGCACGTAACCAAAGAATTACTTTGTAACTGAAAAGTAGTGCAGAATGTTTTCTCTATGAAGTTGTTTCTCCTACATTTCCTTTTAAATAATATTTCATGTAATTTACTAAAAATGTCACGCATATATTGTGTAAACACTTCAATATTATTACTATATGATTATTTCAAACAAAGAAACATGTCAGAATTAACATACATGTTTAAAATGAGCAATATAGATTATTTCATGAATTATTGAAGAAATAATGTATTGTATAATGTGAAGTGTGAAATCCAATGTTTTATTCATTTAGTACAGATTTATAACAATTGTTTAATCTATTAATAGATTGCAACTATTAAAAGTAGTTCATTCATATTTGCCCAATTAATTTGAAAACAGAATCAAATTAATTCATATTAAATTCCAACATTGACTAACTTAGAGGTTCATAAAGTCTAAGATCCCATGTCATACAAACACAAACTGATTCCAGGGGGTCTTATGCAAATTTTGTTTCAAACTTCCCTGACTTTTCCAGACCAGTTATAAAAAATTTCAAGGTGTAGTATTTTTGCAAACTATAGATACACTAAACGTTATTTTTTAATCAATAAAGTTGCTGAACTACAATAAATAAGAAATCAATTTAAACTATTATTATTATTTTTTTTTTACACTTTTTAATTTTAAACTTGAATCATAATTGTAATGTTCTCTAACCTGCATATTTTAACCTTTCATGCCTCACTTTAATCATTCCATCATAAGAAAAAAAACCCTATATAAACTCGTAAGAATCATAAAAAAACTGCTGTAATTAGTTGAGTAAGGATAAATTCATAATGATGTAGTTCTGGCCAAATTCAATATCAAACCGATTTTTCCAGACTAAATCTTAATGGATTTGGAGTCACTAATTTTAATAAGCAATATATTACAATGCACTAAAATTTACATAATTAAAATAAGTTTTAAGACCATAAAATCCACTAACACAAACCCCAAAGCCATTTATAACTCAATTACAGTGAATTTACAAATACAAAAATTGTATTAAGCAAACCTTTTTTTTCTTTTTTTTTACACAAAAAACTTGCATTAAATATTTGCAACATGTTAATTATGCCCCTTTTATGATCATTACAAATAAGTTTAGCTACATAATCACAAAGCTAATGCTTTATCTTTTATTCAATTAAAAACTGAAAGACAATAAGAATTGATTTAATCTCTTTAATAATGTTATTCCAATTCACAACCATTTCTGTTTAACGATAATATTTTGTGGTTCTAGATTACGCTGCATAGAATTAATGAACATAAATTAATGTCTCTTTATGTTTAACGGTGTTTTCCCTCCATCCTTCGATAGGCATTGATGGGCGAGATTACTGTAGTTATTAGTTCAAGGAAGTTTAGACTCTAAACTGTAAATGAGTATTTAAAAATATTTTTAAATATAGAGCTGCCATAGACACGCTATAGCACGTAAAATATGCAGAATAGGAAGGACTCGTTATTAAAAAGATAGCGCATCCTAGGGACTCACTATTTAGCAAGGAAAAAAGGTGTTTTGTGGTTTAAGGATCCACATTTTTAAACACAGTGTCTCTGGGACCAAGTTTTATGTGCACCCAGCGACATCCCTGTAAATGGGAGTTATAAATACCTTTTTAATAACACTTCTAATTATTTTACACCTTTTCAGTGTAAACCTACATAGTTATGTTAGAAAACATGAACAAATAGTAAATGCCTCACCGAATTATAACCGTCCGTTCACCTTGACCCTTCTGCTTCTCAACTTCAATATGGGCTCCAGATCCTTCCCGGATTGCATTTATATTGCAACCACCTCGGCCAATGACTCTACTAATTGCAGTTGATGGTACTGAAACCTTTTTTGACCTAAAAATGGTGAAATGCCTGTAGATGACAAACTACATTAAAGAGATCTGAACCAAATTAGTGGAAATACATTTTAAATGCTTCAATAAATTACGGGACTCTAAAACACTGTCTATGCAAATGGGCAGTTTTGCAAATGTTCTTATTGAAAACAGCTTATATGTTAGAGCTTTGTAGCAATTCGCAAACAGGTTGCAAAGATCACTGATACTTCGTTTCTTGTTTTGAAATAAAATGCATAATGTTCAGATTGTAGTGGCCACACAGTCATGAGTTGTTTATTACATTACTGGATCTGTTATGTTGTATAATGCAAGGACCTTCAGTTCCCTGAGGAACCTGATTTTGTATCAAAATCAAACTGCGAAATTTGCTTTGTTAAAAATGTATCTGATTTTGTTTATATTACATATATATATGTATATGTGTGTAAATATTTGCAATTCTTGTGTCTAATTTCTTTTTAATATAAATTCCCGTTTAAAAATATTAAAGATAAACTGGAGCTTTCCAGTTTAAATACCACATGCAGTTGAAACTGTATATAAAAGGTTACCTTCGTACAACTTCCTTCCAGCCTTCGTCTCTTTTTTGCCATTTTTTCGGGGAACTACTACATCCAACAGGAGATTTAAGGCTATGACTTAAGGCCGCTGTAGATGGACTTTTCAAACCGGGTAAATAAGGGACATTATGCGGAAGATCCAAGGCTAATTCTCCATACGTATCTCTGAATCAAAATGAGGCGCAATATATTATGACATGTACACATGTATTAAACTTTTAGATACATCATTATGAAGTTTTAAGTGCTGAAAAACCTAAATTCTAACTCTACATAACTTTCTTAGCTAGAACTAGGGCAGTAATTTTAAGCAATAATGAAAAAATTCGTGAGACAGTCACAAGGAAATTCTCGAATTTCGTGAAAATTTAAAGAAAAATTCACAGTAGTGCAACGCTTAAAAAAAAACAAAAACCACACTTTCTAAACAGTAATACAAACACATGTCTTATTCCTATAGTAATAAAAAACAACTATTATATTTCTAAATAAGCATTGTTTACAGTATAATTGCCCATCTGCAGGTCTATACGTTCAGAGACCAATATGATAGTACAGAACCTCATATTAGTTGTTTTTCACTTACACATATGCTTATAAAGTTTAATAAATTAGGCACAATATATATTTTATTGTTAAAGGAAGTTATGTACAATCGTGTCGCCATTTATTGACACCAAAAGGAAGTAAAATTTTATGGAAGTTAAAAAAAAAAAAGTTTTGCACAATTTTCAGAAAGGAAAACATCTAAATATAGATTGATTACTGCGATCTTGCCCTTACATTATTATACAAATGCTATTTCCTACCACAGTAGCAGGATTTTAATGCTTTCTCTCTTGCATTAATGGGATTCTAATACTTTAGATTAACCCTCAAGGTTATGGTGGGGCAGTGCAAATTAACTTGCTCATGCACAGTTTAAATACATTTTTCTGCCAATGTTTGTATCTAATGCTAACTTCTAGAAGTGAAAAATTTGTAGTCAATCGTGCGCGCGCGGGCAGGCCACCATTTAAACAAAATCATACATAATTTATGAAAAACAGGCACAATGAGGAAGTTAAGTAGTTATTAAATTAATAATAATAGAGGATTAAACTGTATTAAACGCAATATTAATTCTTAGAATTTACAAATGCTGTAGTGCAAGATTTTGCATTTGAGAAATTTTTTGTCAAATACATTCTCGTAACATTTCACATGTTGTCTGCATTTAACTATTAGTAAATTTTCTAATGTGTCATCAGACATGGTTGACCTGAAGTCAGTTCTAATTTTCTTCACTTGACTGAAGACTCTCTCGCATGCTGCATTACTGTGAGGGATCGTAAGTATTGACAGCATAACCTGAGAAAGTCGTTTAAATTTTAATTCACAAGTATCATTTTTTATTTTACCTATGGCTGCCCATTGTGCATCAATGCTACCTTCATTACTCACAGTTTGTGGAACTTCGAAAGCCTGGAACTCACTGAATTCTGTTTGTAAAGCATCAACAGCTTCATCTTCTGTATTATTGAACAAAAGAACAGGAAATTTTTCTGTAAAATATTTTAAGCTGGAAAATGATGCATTTTCAAAATTCGATATTTATGTAACCTCTGCATGATGTAACACTTCTAACTCAAAAGGAAATTTATTGTGCATGTAGTCACATGCTGCTATGAAATAGCTTCTGACGTTTTCATAAAATTCATTTTTATCATGGATGTTAAAATCTTGGATTACTTTCAGTGTTCCATTTCCAATTAAGATATCAACATCATCTTTTTGATTACTCCTCTCATGATAGTGGACTTTCAAAATATTATTACATAATTTTGTGACGCTTGGTTTTACAAATTTCACTAGCATTTCTCTGTACAATTTTAAGAGACAAGATTTTAGCATATAGCCTTTATTGATATCTTCAATAGAAAATAAACATTTCTTCAGTATGTGAAGTTTTCAGTTTTTTGTTTCTTAGAAATATCCACATAATTTTGAGCTTTCCTTTTTAATTTCTGCGATGCTTTTTCTGAATTAAACCTTTTTTTAAACATGAATGTCTTTGTTATCCAATTTATGTTCCGAATTAGATGAAATGCCGATGTGCACAGCTTCATTGTCTTTTGAAACGGTGATTTCCGAATTAAGGTCATTTCGTCAATGAAGAAAAGTGCAGTTTACAATCTGACATTATCTGATTACTTTAAAAATTGGCAGAACTATTGTACATTATGACCTACAACTACCTGCCAAATTTTAGATCGTTTTCTCCTTTTCCCCACAAAGTTACGAATTTTAAAAAAATGCATCGCCCAGCAACATAAAATATTATGTAACTCCTCTTCTAATTAGGCTACTGAGATGAATGATGCCTCGTTCTGAAGCTCTTGATGTGAGGTTTTTGGAGAGGTGTAACATGGATAGGGTACCGAAGGTCAAAGTCACATGAACTTGACCTTTAATATCTCAAAACATGTACCTTTTGTTTTGCATGATTTTTTTTTTATATTTAATGGTCAACGACTTAGTTGATTGCTAATTTTCAAGTTGGAACTCTCCTTCAATTTTAAGTTATTAGTTTTTATGTATAAACAATAAGCATAATTTCCACTAATACGATACCACACACATTGCTTAATCATTGCAGATATGTTTGAAATTGCAGTTATGAAAGCATTGATTTATGGGTCAAGTGTTCACAATACTGTGCTGGACAAAAGTACTATATTTAACACTATGTATTTACTCGCATAGTAAAGCGATTATCAACGAACACAGAGAAGTTCTTTGGTTTGTTTACACTAGAGAATCAAATATGGCATATATATATTGATTTTCACTAAATGTTTTAATAATTAAGTACTTCCATAAATTTAACAGAATAACTTTCATTAAATGAAGTGAAAATATTACTTTCATTAATAAATTGGTTCTTGAGTGAAAAAAAGTTAATGAAATGGAACACACAGGTGTTCAAAAGTTGAATTTTTTTCTCAAAATGGTCTTAAAAATTAAGACATATCTAACTAAACTACATCACGTAATAATGAAACTAATTATCGGATGATGCAATGTAAATGAAAGTGGTAGCAGAGGAATTACAAAGTATATTGTTAAAGGTTAGTGTTTATATTATTAAAATTATGTGAAGTTTTACTATACTTCTACAAGCAGTTTTTTTAAATTAATCATGTTCTAGACTTCTAAATTTGAAAACTCATTATCAAGATGCATTTTCCTAGTTGTTATAAGACCTCTCCAGGTAATAAAGTTTTGAGCTCTTGGTTCTAACAATCATTTCCTGAAAATAAAAATTAAAACAGGCTACTACTTAAAAAAAAAGAGTCCAGTTTTGGCTGAGATTGAGTTTTCAGTCATTTGTAAACCAAAACCTAACATCTTTAATTTTGGTTTGGATTTCAGCGATTTATAAATTAAAACCTTTAGTTCTGAATTTCAGTAGTTTGTGAACTAAAACCTAAAACCTTAAGTTTTGGATTGGTTTAGATTTGCACTTGGGAACAGACCAAAGGTTATGTGATAAATGTCTCAATACATATTCCCTGTTATTAAATGGAGACGTTAATGAAAGTAACTTTTTTTCGTGCAAAGTTGAAAATGAATGCTCTTTTCAAGAACGATATATTGTGGCAATCCATTAAACGTAAAAGGCCAAAGTAAAGTTTAAAAAAAAAAACTTACGTAAAGTTCAGAACTGGATGACAGAAAAAATATCCACCCTTTCAAGGGATTGGAAAATATGTGCAAAATGTCGAATAAAATTGGCTAAACTGCCTATTTGTACTGTTGAAGAAACTGGGTTGCGAACAGGAATTTCTGAACCACAGTCTAATGACAATGAAGATGCTGTTGCTACAGATGTAGCAATGACTTCACTAAATGAAAGCGTTCGATGTTTAGGGGAAACGCCAGTCAAAAAGAAAAGAA
>QLNU02014176.1:87626866-87655426 GCA_006491805.2 Dysdera silvatica
AAACTTTGCTAAACTAGCAAATGAACGCATGGCAAGTAAGTACCACTTCATGAGCTGCATACCACCATCAGTGGTATTATAAAATTGTATCTTTTTTTTAGTTGAAGGAATGATTTGCTTTATAACAGCAACAGAAAATTTTAATTTCAGCCACATAATTCTTTGTCAACAACTGTTAATTGTCAAAAGTTGCATGCTAACAAACCAGAGAAAATTACAGTGAAATGGAGTGGAAACACTAGACTCAAAGCCACACTTTGGCAATGTACAACCCAAAAATTTTTTTAGCTCCAATAATCACATGTAATCTGTGAACAAGCAGCTTCTGAAGATTCTGTGTTATTGATTTCTTATTACGAACTTTTAGTCCTGCGTGAATTTTTGAATTTTGTAAAAACTTGCAAGCATGCAGCCAATTCCCAATTCACTTCTATGCACTCCTACTTTTCCTACACTCATCCATCTACAGCAGAACAGTATCCACTATCTTGCTTATCTCATAATTCTACTCGTTGCACATGCACATGTTTAATCTATGCTTAAGGCTTCTTCACATGTCCTGAAAATGTTTTATGAAGGATTAAATTTTATTAATCTTGGAATTTCCTTTTACAGGGTTCCCATTTGAAAAGGGTCTGAATTTGGAAAAAAAAAAAAATCTGAAAGGAGGAAAAAATCTGACTAATTACAGGGACCCAGTTACACAAACATGATTGCAAAATCTAGTTTTGGAGAAAATGGCTTCATGTCCATGTGTGATTTAGCTATTCAAAACAGATATCTGGAAGATTTTACCCGAACCTTTCAAGGTTTGAAAAAAACCCTTGATTTCCAGTGACTTTCAAGGACGATTTCAAATTCTCTGATAATTTTAGGTGCACAGGAAACCTGTTTTAGATGACAGGAGAATAAGATTAAGAGCTAACAACACTACAATTTTTTTCACACGCTAAAAACTTCCAGCTGATTGCATTTCCTAAGATGCAACGACCATGGCCAAAATTTTGATTTTGTAGTATATTTCCACTAATAAATAATGGAGAAAGTTGCTGATATTTTTTACAGGACAACTGCTATTTCTGTAATAATGAAAGTATGCATATTATTAATATAGAGTCATATCATTAATGTATCAGTCATCCACAGAAGCCTGAAAATAGCCACTACTGTCATAAATGTAAGTTTGCATTTTAAAGAATTCTGTTTCACATCCAACTAATTATATATATATACAGTACAACCTTTATTAAGGGACACCTCTAAGAGACGATTTCTCGGGTCCCAGTCCCTTTGAACAGGGACCTTAATGTGTTTACCTCTGATTAAGGGACACTGGAGAAAGCATCCAACACAGGAAAAAAGATCAAAAATCTTTTGCTAGTAACTTGTTGATAAGTGAAGGACAACTTTGAAAAAATTATGGATTACAAATTTAAATGAAAATTCCAAGGCTAAAATTTAGAAAAACCGAAGCATGTGAAATCGGTATAGTCGTATTTAATTGATTTTTGTGATGAAAGAAAACATTTCTGTAAGTGGAGTATTATTGCAAGAAAAGGAAAAAGTTGCTGAAAGTTTGAGATTTCAGAACTTCAAAGCAGCAAATGGTTGAAAAATGATGATCTTGGTCTTCAATCTTAATCAAATGGTTGGTTGGAAAATTTTAAGCTAAACATAGCATTACTTTTAAAACCATTTGTGGTGTAGAAAAATCAGTAGACTTTCAATGTATAAAAGACTGGACAGAAAGCCTGAATGAGATCTGTGATAGATATGGTTGGTTGGTTGTAGTTTCATGACGCAAGGGTCATTCTGTGCCGATCACGGCGAGATCGCATATACGGTATAATCTATGATGAATATGAAGCTGAAACCATCTACAATGCAGATGAAACTGGATTGTTTTATAGTATCTTGCCCAATAAAACTCCATGTTTAAAAAGAGAAAAGTGCTCTGGTGAAAAAAGTTCCATAGAACGTCTCAATATATTACTTTATTGCAACTAGAAGTAGAGTTTGAGGTACAACTTGTAATTGGGAAGGCCAAAAAATCTAGATATTTTAAAAACACATGGAGAAAAGTGCTTGTAAAGTATATTTTTCCAGACAAACCCATATAACAAATTATTTCAAATGAATTTCTGTAAGTACCAAACTTCGTCTATTTTATACATTTTTTTTTCTAAAATTTTAACTTTTTCATTAATTAATGACTTTCTTTCATTACTTTTACATTTAAATACATTGAATTTAAAATATTATGCTAACTTATGTATACAGCATTTACAGTATTTAAAATTTAATGTTAATTACATTCCTATTAAATTTCTTATACTGTATATGCATGTATCAGCACATGTACCTCCAAAGAACGGACACCTTTATTTAAGGGTCAAAGAGAGTGGTCCCACGGGTGTTCCTTATTGGGAAGTAACACTGTGTGTGTGTGTGTGTGTGTGTGTGTGTATATATATGGGTCAGTCTAAATTTACTCACAGATTTCACGTCCTGAAAATAGAGTATTATTTTCTTGTCAGCCTTTCTTTTGCTGCATGTTGCTATCATTTTTGAAAATACCTTATTTACTCATGAATAAATATCAAATTTGCTTAAAACTTTATAATATATGAACAAATAAAAATTTCTCATCACTGCTCATTCTGGCTGTTCGTGGTGAAGCTTCTTTGTGAATATATTGTTTATTCAGTACTATGATATTCTTTTCTTATTTTTAAGCATTTTATTACAATAGCAGATACTATGATAAACACAATATTACATAAATCAATTCCTGATGTCTATTTCCTGTACATCTTTTTTGCTGAAAAACTGGTGTCCCTGATTTATGTAACGTTTGTTACCATTTGGGCAATTTTTTTTGTCACAAGAGGGCAGCATTGGACAGAAGTGAAGTTTGGGAGGGAACAAACAACCACAGTAGCCGTTTTAGAACCTTTGTTGTGAATATCAGGTACAGTTGGTGATTCACATTATTTTGTAAGTTAGTGTTTTTTCTCTGTAACTTCTGTTATGTTAAGATTTTGGAAAACTTGCAAGACACACAAGTATGGACTTTGTACCACTATGGGATAATTTGATTGATAGCTTGATCAAAAGAATAGTGCTTTCAAAAAATGTTTTTAACATACTGAATGTAACCTCTGTTACCACCTACCGATAACAGAGGTTACAGAGCAATAACAGAAGTTAAGAGTGATAACAGAAATTACAACATCTTAAGAGTATATAGGCCTATCTTACCAGAATTATATATTTCTTAAGACTTCATAATGGGACCCAAAAAGAAGAGTGAGAAGCTAACAAACGCAGAAATGCAATGCCTTTATTGTGAACGGAGAAAGAATAACCCAGAAAAAGAGGAAGATAAAGGGAAGGACCGTGAAAGGTATGAAAATTATTAAAGGTGTTTTATTACAGAATAATTTTAATGCCTTCAGAACAGGGATTAAGCTGCCCCTAAATTTTTTGCAGTTTTTTGGCTAATTTGCACCTAAAAGTTTCAGCCAAATCAGAGAAGTTATAGCCAAAACCTACATTATCTCATGTCAGGAGTAAAAAAAAAGTGCTAGATAAAACATAATGCGCACATGCATAACATTTATTACAAAAATTTTGTAAATTTAAAGTCCCAAATAAAATTGAGAAAATTTTATTCGAGGTTTTTAGGTGAATTTCCCAGGATTTTTTCTAGACAAATCTTTGTTATTGTAGACTTTTGATGAAAAGGGTAGTGTCAGCTTTATGCCTGCTTCAAAATATATTGTTGTATAAATACATTATATAATGTTATTTTTTGGATGAACTGAAAAATTTGATAATGTTTAAGTATCTCTCAGTGTGTAGACACGTAATATTACAGTTCGTGTAACCATCGATGAATGTTAAAAAGTAATTTGCTTTTTTATGGACATTATTTTGTTTGTAACACTACATAATATTTGTTTTTTGCTGCAAATTTAAAGCAAAGGAAGGAGCGATTGTGGGTTAAAATCCCTCCTGAAACAATAGAGTATTGAAAAATAAGGCTGACAGCATATATGTTCGAAGTGTATGTGTCGAAGCACAAATCTCTTATACAAGTTTGTAGACTTACATAATTGTTTCCATTTCAGATACCACACCAAGAAGAAGCTGGTTCATCAGTTGTCGCAAAGAACTTTGCAAGCGTGTCGAAAGGAAGTGAGTGAGTGAGTGTGTACAACGGTGCCGGAAAAATCAGATTCCGCTTCCTGAGCCAAGGTATATATACCCAATAGCCGAGATTATGATCAATTCCTGCCTGAAGTCCATGACTCTGTGCCTGAAAGCAGTCTGAAAACTCCACCTACAGCAGTCACTTCAAGACCAGCAACACCTTCTGCAATTGGTTCAAGAAGACATTCAGAATTTATGCCAGTCCAAAGACAAAACCAGTAGAAAGAAAATGAAGGACAGATCAAAACCATACCGTGACAATGAAAGGCTTATCAGAGAAAGTGATGCTGTCAATAAGAGAGCGGAGAAGTATAGAAAGCGTGCTGAGCGTTTAGAGAAGATGGAGTTGCTTGGTAGTGTTCTTGAAGATAAAATGCCTCTCAAGTCACTGACAGAAAAAACAGTTAAAGAATGTCTTCTTGGAAAACTGACTCCAAGAAAGAAGGAAATTTCCAAACAGCTGTCTATGCATAACACTACATCTGAAGTGATGAAGAAAGTATATATACATCTTTTCTTAAGATTCACCAAGGGTCTCTAAAAAAGCAGTTGCACTTATATTAACGAAGTATTGTATTGCTCATCCAACCTTAGCTTCATCTTTGGGAATCAAGAGTGGAATTAGAAAGCATGTTCCAGTCGCCTAAACACTAAGTGCAACTAGAAAAGCAGCAATTGAATCATTCTTTCTTAGAGATGGTAACAGTCTAGCAACTGCCGGGAAGAAAGACACTCACCAAAAAAAACAGGAAAGAAGCAGAAATAGTTCCTTTGTGATTCATTAAAGAATTTATATTGCAAGTATTTATGAGAAGGAGGTACAATATATCATATGCAACATTTACATCCTTTCAACCATTCTATGTCATAATACCAACAGCCAAAGACCGAGAAACCTGTCTATGTAAGTTTCACACCAACTTGCAAATGAAAGCAAACAAATTGAAACACTTAAAAGTAATAGCCACTGACAACATAAAGCATCTTGCATATGCCTCTGTCTGTGATCCAAGAAATGGTAAGTGCATGAATGGTGAACTCCTAAGATCTTGGTAGCAGTGGAATACAACAACTGTAGCAAGAAAATCTAAGAACAATGAAAAGGCAGAAACAAAAGCTATCAAGAAAACTGAAAATAGAGAAGGAAGGTACCATAACAGATTTAAAAATAGTTTCCAAGAGCAAATGAAGATATTCTGTAAGCACATATTCAACGTTCGACAACAGTTTCTTGCATATAGAGAATGCCGTGACAATCTTCAAGAAAATGAAGCCTTAATCCACACTGATTTCTCAGGAAATTCTGTCCAAAATTGTTGTCCAATGGTAAAAGGAGTTGCCTGGCTGCTTGATTTTATAAACAATAGAAGTGCAGGCTTCTGTCCGGTAACAGAGGTTACAAATTTTTACACTTATGCATGTTCTAAAAGGCCTATTAGTCTGAATAAATAATATATAGCTCTGCTTTCAGCTATTTGCTTTACTTTAAACCTTCCACATCCACAAAATGTAATAATTGTGTCTGAAATGTTTAAAAAAAAATTACTTCGGTAAAAGCTGAAATCTGCGAGTAAATTTAGAATGACACATATATACACAGTCAAACATTACGACAAATTACTTTTAATATGAACACCCATAAAAGTCCCATCAGCTTCTATTGCATACTATCCTGTACACATAAGACAAATTACTGTTAAATGAACAGCTTTTCTGTTCCTCTTGGTGTTTGTCTTGGCAAGGTTCAATATATATACACACACACATCGGTGGTCACAAGGAATAAGTCGTTAAGTCGAAAAATGGCAAAATGAGTTTAGTGAACCGTGATCATCATCTCCCAAGCCTTCAGCGCTCTGTGAAGAAATCGGTAATTCCAGGCTTTAATATTTTCCGAGTTATAAAGATGTAGGTTTTGGGATATCCTGTAAAACAGTGAGGTAGGATTCTAAACTCATCTACATTTTATAATTTTTTGATATTGAGTTCAGTTTTAAAGGCAATGAAAACAGCTAACATAAATATGCGTAATGAGTTTGCCACAGTTAGGAATGGTTCGTTAAAGATTAAAAAAATATCCTTATTAACTAAGAAATTATTTGTTTACTAGGACATTTTTTGAAAATAAATGACAAAAAAAAGGCCCCCCCCTTTTTCCTAGAGGGCCCCCACCTTATGGAGGTTGCAGTAGTTATCAGTATGCCACTGGTAGGGGCATCTTCTCGGGGAAAGCTGATCGACAGAATTCTACGGTAAATAAATTATAATTTCAAAAAAAAAATATCTGCCGTCTTTTGCACCCCATAAAAATTGGCACCCTGGGCAAGTGCCCATTTATAAATTCGGTACTGACTAATAATAGATAATATTAAACTAACGCAGAAAATTTTAGCATTATAAAACATGCGGTGAATAATTAGGTACGTGTGATTAAATACTATAACTAGGTAAGTATGGTGATTAACTGGGTAAGTTCTTGTGAATAATCAGATAAGTATAGGAGAATCGTAAAAAAGAGTTTCAGAAAATTAATTATTCTTCAAACCATTAAATTTAAAAAGGTATTTAAAATCACACTGATGTTAAACAAATTTATTTTTTTCAAAAATTATTTACAGGGAAACTTCAAAAGTAAAAAAGTGCTACCTTGAAAAATAGCAATTTTAGACTTAACCACTTGTTCCCTGTGATCACATTTATTGTAATATATTACATATATTGATCACATATTGTAACGTCTTTGATTACCATCACAAAACATCTCCAGTGTAGAAAACATGTAAAATACTAAATTCCACAACAGAAGATTTTAATCTTTTACTTTTGAAAACATCTCTTCTCCCCTCAAAAACCAACTCTCAATCTCAAATATATACAAAAATTAACTTTTTCTCTTTACTTTTCTTTTTTAGCGAACACAAAACAAAAAACTCTTTTCTTCTCAGTACATTATTATTCTAACATAAAAGTCAATAAAGAATATTTCGTATTATCAGACGATGTCACAATATATATATATAGACACCAATAAATTTGTTTTATTGTGAAGGACAGTTTATTATGCTGTGCTACAACTAGGGATGCGACCGAATATTCGGCTAGCTTTGAGGACGAAAACCGAATATTTGACAACCAAATATCAATTTCCTTTGAAATTCACTGTGAATATAAGCAAAAACGTATTTGCTATGTTTTAAATTGAAGATAAAATTAAAATTTTACATAGTTGAATATTAAGGCTAGCTTCAAGGTTATAAAAACAAAAAAAAAATCAACAACCTCAGTTTAAAACATGAACAAAATTTATATTTATAATGAACTTTTAAAGAAATTGGTATTTGGCTAACGAATTTTCAGTATTCAACCTCAAAGCAAGCCGAATATTCAGTCTCATCACTATCCAGAACCAACATTTTCCCAGTAAATTACACCTGTCAAAGAAATTACAACTCTGCACTACGTATTAGTAGAAAAACTGCACAAAATCAACAACAGGATTCAAACTTGGGACTTTCTGCATAGTAGACAAATGCACTAACTCCACACTCCAATACTGATAAGATACAAATACACACAGGACTTATTTCAATAAGACCTATTTATTTCACCGAATGTTCACTTACTGGAGTGTTTAACTTCATAAATTTTCTATTATTGGACTATGGTTTAATCCCAACTACTTTCGATAATTGAAGCTCTGCTGTATTCCATAAAAAAAAGATATTTTTAACATACCTGTCATAATATCTCCTAATGCGTCATGAAGTGTCCGTGCTGGAGCAGCAACCATGAGCCCTTCATCCAAAGAAATATTATGAGGTAAGGCAGACCCACAATTTGAAGCCATAGATGCCTGAGATGACAGGGATACTGGAGACACTGCGAGGGAAACGGGAAAGGAAGGGGTAGCCAACCCGCTTAGTGCCAAAACACCAGAAGCATCCATTTGAACACTTGCAACTAAAGGACATGTTTCTGAACAGGTTGAAGTCAGATGTTGCTTGATTGTTTGCTGTGAAGGTTGAACTTGCAAAGGCTGAAGCTGCGTTGTTTGCAACAGTGTTTGCTGCTGTGCTTTATTCGTCTTTCCTTTCACGCTTTTTACATTTTTATCAAATGGAACTGGTGGTGGTTGCTGTAGTTGTCTTTTAGTTTCTTCTTGAATGGCTTGTGTCAGCTGATGTTGCTGAATTTGCTGCTGTTGCTGTATTTGCTGCTGAAGTAACACTTGGCCTACACTAACAGGATCAAAAATCGGAATGCCATGTCCCTGAGTCCCATCCGTGGCAAATTTTATACCACCTGTCGCTTGCATGAGAGCAATGGCATCACTAGCACCCTCAGTCAACTGACTATTTGCTCTTAAAGTTAAATTTTGCGTAAATTCGGAAAGAACGAATTGCTGTTGCGGGTTCTGCTGTAGCAATTGTTGTTGATGGAGTTGAGGTTGTTCCGATAGCACAACATTCCTAAGATTTAATTTGTCATACTCTTCAGCTAACTGGCTAGTAGAAAGCAGCTGTTGAGATGGAAGCTTTATCACACCGTCTTTCTTTGGTTGTGTGCCATAATGGCTTTGAAGCTGCTTCATTATAGCCTGCTTTGAAGAACTTTGCTTGCTTGTGAGGCGTATTTTCGGCTGATCCAAGGCAATACCTGCAGAAACAAGTGGTGCTTGAAGAGCTTTTGAATGCTGGTATAATTGTTGGGCTGATAAATTTGGGATGGTCATTGGAGGTGTCATACTCGCACCTGAAGTCCTGAGATTAAACCCAACATGAGTGGAGAAATCAGGAACAACAGTGGAGGACAATGACTCAATATCGAGGATAGTATCATTATTTATCAAAAGCTGTTGCCCATGAGCACCAGAAACTGTAGGAAACATGACGTTAGTATTTCCAGACACAGGTGGTATTCGTGCAGCAGTGGCAGCAAGGGTGTTGATATCTTGCAGGTTTTGTTGGTAGTGATGATGCTGTTGAGCTGTTATGTGAAGTTGAGCCTGAGCCTTTTCTTGGAGCTCTCTCTCCACCCTCTGTAACTCTTCGAGGATTTGTTGCTTTTGCAATATTTGCTCTTCAGGACTGGGATGTAGCAATTCTGCTTTCTTCATCATACTGTTAATACATGCTTCAAGCCTGTGGCAAGATTTCATTTCTTTGTCTTCTGCAGATTCAATGCCCCCTCCTCCCCCTTCTTCACAACAACTGGAATGATCATTGTCGCAACACTTAGGACTTGTTTCTGGCTGAACAATAATTGGAGTGGCTTGAGCAGCCACATTTTTACTACGATAGTGATAACGAAGATTCTCGCATATAGAGGAGGAGGGGGCCTCAAGACTTTTTGAAGAAACTTTCCTTTGAAATGGCTTCTGCTTTGGTACAGCTTGAGGTGTTAATCCTGGTAGTGCATCTCGGACATGTAGTAACTCTTGCATTCGTGGTACTGAAATATAAAAATGCTACCTTATAAAATTTGCAAGTACACTGCATTGTCCAAAGTTTGGCTGTGGAGAATGGTTAGACAAATAATAATTTGTTCTTAAAATTTGCATCTATAGTTAAAACAAAATAAACTCATTTGTTTATACACACACCTGATTGGCTGACATTTGCTAAATTTGCTAAGTAGGAACTCTCTGCCACAAGGTTTTGATCTACTTCAGGAGGAGCAAATACCTGTAGACCATGTGGTGGAACTCGAGGAGCCTATATATAATATCACAGAAAATTAATCTCTTTCTGCAACACAATTTCATCTTCACTACATTGCACAGATTCATTGAAAACCTTAGATTTGTGTATTTAACACTACAAAGTATATGTTTTCATTTTTGTGATGTGTCACTGGAGAAAAGTAAACCTTTAACTTCTTAACCACTGTACCTAAGTATGCATATATGTCTATTATAATAAAATGATTTTTGATTGACCAAGGTAACATTTGGGGTTATTTTTAGTGCTCATATTAAAACATTTCGAATTCTCAGGTACTTTATGCTTCAAATTAACCACGTTCGACTGTATATATAGGTAGATTTATATTCGTATTTTAAAATGTTTTCTATTTTAGAAAAAAAAAAATGATCTAATACAATAAAAAATCAAACATTTAAATATAATGTAATTAAAAAAATTCCATATACACCAAATTTTATAAGACAGTATTCCCACTCATCGTCGAGAAAAAAATTCCCTGACTTTTCGGACAAAATTTGATGACAGATCGCAATTGAAACTTTCAACTGAACTTCAGTTTCAGGGAAAATAGCTTCATGTTTGCATGAAATTTAGCTATTCAGAACAAGTTAAGGTTTACCCTGACCTTTCCCAGGTTTGACCAAAAAAATTTGTTTTCTCCCCTAACTTTTCGGGACGATTGCAAATTCCCTGACAATTCCACGTTCTCCAGATTGTGTGGGAACCATATAAGAGGAAATCAGTAATATTCTTTTAATTTTTGACATAACATCAGAGCTTCTGAAAATTTTTATAATACCATAACTGTTAACATCGTTGCATAGAATTCTTCTCTGTTGTGTGTTTCACTGTATGTAAAAATTTAGCCTAGGTTCTTTTCCACATAGTCTAATCGTGAAAAACAACTATTGGGCTTTTAACAGCCTGCCCTATAATTAACTGTATGTTGTATAAAGTACTTCTCTCTGCTTGTATTTTGTCTTCCCTTTTCTCATTTTAATTCACGTATACCATATTATCAGATACTTAACACACAGCAGATATATCAGGCTTGAATAAACTAAGCAAGAAAATTAACAACGGGAAGTAAATAATCGGCCATCCAAGTCCGTAACATTTAGCACCCTCTTTATCCTAAAATAATTGAACTACATGGTAACACTCTGATTCCATATTTTGTCTTTTGCACGTACACATATATAATTTTTTTCTTCTCACATACACTCCACGGCATCCATGCGTCTAAGGAAATAAACTTGTTCAGCTCCTTCCTTGATTCTCTTTTTATCTTTGTTCTTCCTACTTCCTGCTTATAACCTATCCCAGTACCTGTGGCATCACCCTCCTTTTCGAACATCCTCGTTCTCTCTGTCACAGATGCTCTCCCCATTCAGACCCATTCTCATCGCCACTGTCTTCTACCTTGTCTATAATTTAACAGTGAACTACTAGGTTTCCTGATTGTGTATTTGAGCAGTCGGTCTATGTATCCCTTGCTTCCCAGACCAGTTTTCAATGGGCATAATTTCACTTTTAATGGTCTAGCAACTATTCCGAAAGGTCTAGAGGACCGTCTACAATTTTCAGGTCCCAGTTTCAGCTGAGGAGTATAAAGACATTTCCAATCTCTAAATTCAATTCCATTGACTATGACCTTTTTCCTTTTTATCTACAACAGCCTTCAGATTCTTATTCGTAATCTGGTACACACATTGCAATCAAGACACTAAATTATTAGCATAATTTCTCATTTTTTGTTGGGTAAAACAGTGATCCTCTATTATTACACAGGATATGTCCAGGTCTTTACCATATAATTAGGCTTTTTGTTAGTCGCACTGTTACATGTCGAACAATATGCCATCAGTATAAATGGTAATACCAAATCTCAGCCCTATGTTTATTCACCGCAATAATTAAATCCATCATGTTCTAATTTGCCGCTTAGCTCGATTGTTTGCAATTGGATGCATGACCATTATGTTCAGCCTGTGAACATTTAATATTTTATAGAGTTCCAACATGATGTCTAATAAGGAAATGATCCCTTTATCTGTGAGAATTTGATGTGTCACTCCATGTCATGCAACTACATTCTGAGCATTTTGACATTTTGTCGTACAGCATCGATGATGTCTTCCGCTATATTTTGTCTGTTAACCATTCGGCTCCTACAACTAGTAGATCGAGATATATCAAAATTATCCAGATTACCATGGCCTGCTTTTACTATGGCTGAAATTATGATAGTGATTTGTGTGTCAGATAATTTGAGGCAGTCAACAGTGACATTTATCTCTTCACACTGCATCATCATCTTTGGAAGATTGAGAGTAACAAAATCAGATCATGTGTAACTTTCACGAGACTGAAAATCAACATCACTAGCACCTACAGCCGATTCGTACTCCATTGTACCTGTATTGTTAGAGGAAGCGGGTTACGGGATAGAATCCGTTGACCAACTTGACCATTAATAATGTGCCTGACGCACAGTAATACAAATGATATACTAGGAGTATGAATAAGAGTTGGAATGGTGATTATTATTATTATTTTTTTTTTTTTTAGTCTTTTGGCTTTAAACACCACACAATGCATTTAAATCAAGCTGCATTGCATACAGGAGTTATAGATACGGTTAATACCTATATAAGAAGTCTACTCTGAGTTCTGTGTTCGTATGTTTGTGAAAGTTATGAAGTTTTTAAATAAAAAATTACTTCGTTTTGCCGGTTTTTTTTTGGGGAATGGAAGTTCGAGGGCTTTGAACGACCTCGGGATGACATCCAATTTTCAAATAAAAGGTGTTTCTGAATTCAGTGATAATAGTAGAATGGGAAACTGTCCAGTAGGCACAAGTTTTTGGTACTTATGGTTTTTTTTTTTGGACAACCCTACTGCATCTCCCACTTTCCTCTTGGTGATGTTAGAATGTTCTCTTCACCTATTACTTTGTGGAAGAAAACTACGGAATCTTGATCACAGTACCAAAATAATGTCAAAACTCGGTTTGATAGAATCTTTCTTCTCCATAGTATATTCCATGTTATGTAAAGTTTAGTCCAAGGTCTTTTCTATAGTTTACTCGTGAAAAATATTTAACGGGTGTTTAATGACCAGATCCACAAATAACTGTACAGATAATGTATGAAATACAAAAAAAGTCCCGGATAAGTAGATCATTTATTTAAATACTGATTTATAATTGGTCAATTTCTTGATACAACTTCAACAAAACCAAAAAGTTTCCTCTTCTCTCTGCTTCTTTTCTTTCCTCCTCTTGTTTTAATTCACACACTCCGCATTAGCAGATATTTAACCCACAAAGAAGATATATCAGGCCTGAATAAACGATGCAAGAAAAATAAACAATAAATGGGAGGTAAACAACTTGCCATCCAACTCATAACATAACCAAGGCAAAATATTATTCCTATGGGGCTTGAGAGGGAACTTCGGAATTTTGACACAACAGTCGAATTGTCACTACAGCCCAGGCTGTCACAACGGAGTTCTATACTGTATGTTGCGATATTATCAAATTATTGTAATTTCATAGGTGCCAACTTCTAGAAGTGAAAAATCTGCAGTCAATCACTACACATGCGCCGTCAACGCCAGATGAATTTTTCTTGTTTGCCGTTCGTATTTATTTTTTAAATACACACATATACACAAAAAGCTTAATGAATATGCACCAATAAAAATAGGTATCTAAAAAACAAAAATAAAACAAATTTAAAGTTTTCAGGGTGTCTACCCAAATTCTATTTCAAACTTCCCTGACTTTTCCAGGTTTCCAGACCAAATCTTAATCGATTACCAGTTACTAATTACAGTAAACAACATGCAATGCACTCAAATATGCGCAATCAAAATAAGTTTCAAGGCCATGAAATCGATTAACGCAAACCCCAACGCCATTTATAACTCAATTATAGTGAATTTACAAATTCAAAAGCTGTATTAAAAAGTGTATTTCTTTACACAGAAAACTTGCACAAATTAAATATTTACAGCAACATTTCCATTCCACCCTTTTCAAGTCCATTATAAAAGAGTTTAACTATATAATCGCAAAGCTGATGCTTCATCTTCCATTCCATTTAAAATGTGTATGACTATATATAAGGCAAAGGAGATTGGTATGACCACATTCCCACACAGATTAAATAATTTAGCTAAAAACACTTTTTGTTTTTCAAGTTTTAGTTATATATTTGGCAAACATTTTCTTCTGAAAAATATATAGGCTTAATAATTTTATATAAATTATATTAGTTTTGGTGCAAAATGGTAACTTTTGGAAGAAGTTTAGTCAAAAGTACAAGTTTTTCAAATTTTTCAGTAGGTAATGTGGTATGAAAAGCACAGTTCAGGAAAATTATTTTAATAAGTTATTTATTATAACAATGACTTTAAAATTTTCCTGACTTGGGCCTTTGTATTTCCCTGACTTTTCCAAAGTATTCCAGGTTTTCCAGATGAGTAGACACCCTGGGTTTTATACGAAGTCTTTAAAAATCGGAAGAATTAGTTTGTATTTTTATGGCACAAGGACAGCAAGGGTCATTCTGCGCCATCGGAAGAATTAGCACCTATTTAATTAACAACTGAACATTTAAAAAAAAAAAATCCATGCACTATTAAGTTTTTTTTTTTACATGCACGAATTCAATCTAACTACTACCTGTGCTTTTAACCTTAACGTAATGTATACAATAACGGTATATATATATTTTTTACAACAGCACGCCGTAAGGTAAGTTGTTAATAAAGCGGATTTGTTTAAACCAGTGAACAAATATCCTGTATACGAATTGGTGTGTTTCCAATTTAATATATAAATGATACTTCAAGCATATAAAATTTCTCTTAAACACTGCAAGAGATGCTTTTAGATACAAAGATTAACAATACTAATAGTTAAATAACTGTAAAATCTTGCAATGAGCAGAGGAACTAGTTCTTAATCGCATACATTTCTATCCATAAAAAATGTACAATATATATGAACATTAAACAGTTCCTTCAACTGAAACTCTAAGTGTATAATACGTTATATAAAAGGACAATTCAAACAGTAGGTCAATTAATAAATAGAAGATAATTAAAATGGCACAAAAACGCATACATAACTGAAGTACTTTTAAAATGAATTTTGGGAAAAAATAATTGTATATGTGTTACCTCGCTGGTTTCTATTACTTGGGCTGGCATCTGAGACAATTCTGGTGGCGGTGGTGGTGGTGATGAAAGAAGGCTATTAGGATAATCTAACAGTAGTTGCACAACAGCTGTGTGTCCACCTTTGGAAGCTTCAATGAGCATTGTCGAGTTGTCCTATAAAGAATACGAACATGTTACCTACAGTAAAAAGAAATAAAAGCAGGAAAAGATTGCTACAAGTCATTGTACCAATCTTACTTTTAATTTATGAGTTGGATCGGCACCATGTGCTAACAGCAACTCAACAATAGGAAGATGTCCTCCAGCACAGGCCAAGGAGAGTGGGTTGTGGTCATTATTTGTCGTTTGCTTATTAACATCGCTACCTTTTGATATTAAAAACTGTACAGTATATAAGTGTCCGGCTCTCGCTGCTTTCATTAAGGGTGTTCGTCCTCCTTCTGACTCGTGCTCCTAAAATACGGAACATGGTTTAGTGTTTCCAAACTCAGGCAAGCATTTTGGAAGATGCCAACTATTAAGAAACAATATCCTTACTAATTCGGCTGATGCTTGAAGGAGCAAATCGGCTACATCCGTATGACCATTTTCACACGCATACGTTAAAGCCGTATCTCCAGTAGCCGTTGTTGCATTGACATTAGCACCTTTCAAATAAAAAACAAAATTATAGAGCATTTACAGACACATGATTTCCATAAATTATGTTAGGCAATGGGTTAAATTTTATACTGCCATTTTTTTTTCTTTCTTTTTAAATTTATTGTGCTTTTCTGAAAGTCATTGCGTTTTTTTCTTCGATAGGTGGCTATATTTGTATAGTTAGTGTATTGGATGTATCTATAAATTAACGAGTGCATGCACGTCCCAACAGCTGGCATCAAGAAAAGAGATGTGTGCATTGATCAACAGTTATTCTCTGCATGTTTTGGATTTGGAGACAACACATGCATTTTCTACAAAATTTACTTTTATTACTTCCAAAAAGGAAAGAATGCTATGTAGGCTTGTAAAAAATTTTTATGGAGACAAAGCCCTAAAAGTTCAAAGTTTATGGAGCAAAGCCCAAAAAAAACAGTATCAATATTGGTTTGCTTGTTTCCATTCTGGTGACTGCAGCATGAAAGGTACACATTGCTCAGGTGGAATATTGATGGTTGATGATAAATCAAATAAGGGCATTAAAGCTAATCAACATTCCACCATTCGTAAGTTCACCGAGGCGTTAAAAATACGGATTAAAAAGCTTCCCATTATTTGTAACAATCTGGTTACGTCAAACTACGTTCGAGTCACGCATGAATTGAAAGTAGTTTACCTTATACAACACATAGATGTCTGTGATCAACTTCCAAAATGTGAACAATCCAACACACATTTGAGACGCATGATCATTGGTGATGAAAAATGGATTATCTACAACAACATGAAGCAAAAGCGATTGTTGAGAAAATACGAGCTGGCCCAATGCACATCAAAAGAAGACATCCACCAGAGAGAGGTGATGCTCTAAACCTGGTGGGATTGGAAAGATGTGATTATATTTTCCGAGCTTTTAACAAGGGATGTTATGATGAATTCTGATGCTTACAGTCAACAGCTTGACAAACTAGAAAAAGCAAGAGAGGAAAAACAACCAGAATTGATAAATCGCAAAGGAGTGGTCTTCCATCAAGACAACACTCAACCACACATGTTTGATGACTTGTGGAAAATTGTTGGAACTTCGTATGTTGGAACATCATATTTGCCACACCTTGCATCATCAGACTATTTGCTTTGGTACAAGCGAAATTCTTTGAGTAGAAAAACATTCGCTTCAGATGATGATATCGACAGGCACTTAGTTATATTCTTCGCTAACACAGAAGCTTTTTGAGAATAAGTTTATGAAGCATACTGAAAGATGGCAGAAGGTCATTTAAAAAAAAGGGGGCATTATATCATTAATGTTCATTCCTTATATAAAATAAATGAAAACCTTCAAAATCGCCAGAAAAAGTGCAATAACCTTTCTGAATAATCCAATCCAAAGGGTTTTAAGAAACTGAATACTTTTGTAAATTAAGGGTTACATATATACAGTCAAACTTCGTTATTCAAAGGACCAGCAAAATTTCAACAATGTAACCGATAAATAATTTATTAAGTGTTAACACGCAACATTAAATTTTATAAATGGTCTTATTACAATGCATTTATCAGGCAGCCAAAAAATCACATAGCATGATAATTAAAAAAAAAAAAGGTTATTTGAATTTTTATAATGCAAAGGTAGCAAGGGTCAATCTACACCAACCAAGGTGAGGCTTTAAAAAAAAGGACTTCATCACCAGGTAGAAGAATGCACCTACATAAATCATTTTTGGACCGAATGCAACACAATTCACCAATGGACTGTGGTCTTCCACAAATCGCAATGTAGTTTCACAGTTAACACAAGAAATTTTTAAAGAAATATGTAATTCAGATAAATTTTTAAGCAAAAACTAATTGAAAAAACAGCAAATTGTGGTATTACTTTCTTCATTTTTTAAAGAAGTGCAAAAAAAGGTCTTTCTGAACAGAGCTAACCAGTTTTTGCCAAGTAGGTTAAAACCAGTTAAAACTGGCATGGCAGAAATTGATATATGGCATAAAAGTGGCAATAACTGACATCAGAAAATTATTTTGTTCATTCAAAACTCATCAAAATACCAAAAATTGTGAAAGGGAATGCAATTTTAAGCAAAATAGGTTTAGTTACTTTTCCAGCACTTATTCAAATGTTGCATTGTATTCACACACCAAATTCATTAGCATTCAAGTTCAGGCTCATCTTTTTTATGAAGCAATCTATAGCAGTTTTCCTATATAACTCAATTTCTTAATTATCACTAAACAAAAAGCTCAACAGAAATATTCTGCCAAGCCCAACAGAACTTGCGCACAACACCACTGAGTAAACAAGTAACAAAATCTTCATTTATAATTGTTTTCTTTATACCATGTAGAAGCCGAGACATTTTCTACGATTTCATTGGTATATATTGTGGTTATATATTATGTGTGGCTCATTGCTGTAATACCGCTTATCCGATTGGTTATAAGACAGTGAGGCTTTTTCTTACAGCCAGTTTGCCAAAATGGTTTGGTTTTATAGTCAAAGGTCTAATAAGGTGGAGAAAATGAGAATAAATAGGTCAAATAAGTTAAATAACATTGGACTCAAAAGATGTGTTTTCATAACAAATCTTTGATTCGCTTGGTATTTTTTCATTATGGTAAACTACTTTAATTATTGTAATAAAAGTGTATATTTCATGGTTCCCACTCTTTTGTCCTGATGAAATTCAAGGACTAAATGTTTTTCAAGGGCCTCACATTATCATAACACAATGTACATAAAAATTAAAAATGCAAGACATTATAAGCATAACACTGAAATTAGAGTGTTTAATTATATTGTTCTTTTCAACTTAACACACTGCCATCAAAAGCTACCCTTTTTGCATCCCTTATATTAGCCATGCTCAGTGGGTGGGGGAGGAAGTGGGTGTGTCCAAAGCACTACTGGCTTTGTTCCGAAAATGAGAGGGAATCCCTTTTTTTTCCTTTTGCCAAAACTTGAAAAAAGATTTTTGAGAAAAATTCAAGGACTTTTCAAAGACCAACCACATTTTTGGCAGTTTTCAATTACTTTTCAAGGGCCCTGACTTGGCAAAAAAAATTCAAGGATTTTTCAAGGACCGTAAGAACCATGTATTTGTAATCTTTCTTTTAATAAATGATAAAATAATGTTTTCAGTACTTTTATTAGTTTCTCCAAATAAAACTGGTCATAACCAATTTCTACAACTGGCACGGCAAAAACTAGTTTCAGCTGGAAGATAGCTCACCCTGTTTCTAATGGACAGGTTTTTCTGATCCTGGATTTTGTCTGTGGATGATTCTGTTCTACTTCAAATTAATATCGTTTTCATAAAATTAAAACGTCTTTTAAAATGCTCATTTTTAAACTAGGAACAATTCATTTAAAACACCAAGTTTGTACAACTTCAGCACTGCTGTTATGTCCTGCAGCAAAAATAACATTTAAATCGTGTGCGATTTTAACTGAATCCCACATCAACTACAGTTATAAGGACTACCACATATATAAGCTGCCTCACAAAGATAATTCAATAAAATTTTATGATTAGCGATGATATGCAATTATGCATTATTTTCATTTACAAACGAATGAAAATTGTACCAGAATTTATCAGATATCGGACTAATTCCAAATGGCCTTCTTGAGCAGCTTCCATCAATGGTGTACTGGCTCCAAGTTCGATATCAGCACCAGCTTTTATTAAAAAATCTGTGACGTCAAGGAAACCACCACAACACGCTAAGGTTAATGCAGTTTCCTGCGTTTCTTCAGTTTGTGCATTGATATCAGCCCCTACTCCAAATAGATTAAAAAAAAAAAAATTAACACTCATGTATTTATCTAATATAAAGAAATACTGAAATGTACTTTGACCTATTTAAGTTCCATTTGACGATGTTCAAAAATAAATATGATCACCAGGAACATACTTCGATAAATTTGCTACACAATGTGCTAAAAAAATTGTTAAATGCATTTTATTTTTTTGTTAGTACAAGAAGTTTTTCTACTGAAGAATTGCTCCTATTGCACACTGGTACCCAAAACCCAAGAACTAACACTATTTCTATGTCATATTCATGAAATCACATTAAAAAGCTTGTAGCAATACAATTGGAATAACTGTAGATGAATTCAGTAGAAAAAGCTGATGCACATATAAATTTTCAAACCACACAAACACGAGACTTAATATTGTAGCACTTAAACATTAAAGGTATACAAGTGTGGTAGGTAAATTGGGTTCAAAGGAAAATCTTGGCATGAACAGTTAAGTTACAAACATAAAATGCTCACCATGTCTTAAAGACATTATTCTACACTAGTGATTCCCATTTGCGATGGCGCGAACAACCATTCACCTCGCTTTCTCTTACCCACTGCATATCACTGAGCATGCACATTTATGATTCCCGTTCACGGCAAAGGACTGCAGGCTTCACAGCTAAAAAAGAAATGACTTTCCAAATACTTTGAGGATAACAATCAAATTTCCTCACTTGTTCTGAAGGCCTTCAAGTAAAACTGAGGGTGAAATAACCCAGTTTAAAGCATCCTTACACAAGAGAATTTGTACCCTTTCGGCATTCTTAGAAATAGGAGTCAAATGATTTTCTGATGACACATGCATATTTACCAAGTATCCGTTGGTTGGACTGGCAAACAGCCTTCATTTAAATAAACATAGGATAGGCAAATACAATTGAATGGGAGATTAGAAAAAGGATACCATTCCAGTCAAGCTTATTTCTGGGAAATCAAAAAGAACTGTTTTACTGTGAAATCAAAAAATTTAGAAAAAACATTTTAATTAGTCAACCGTAAATTTTGACAAAAGTTATTTAATAGCAAAGTATGAAAGTCCTCCAACTGTTAGATAATTAAATATTAGTATTTAGAAGTACAGGAATATCATCCTTTTTCTACCACGCAACGAAATAAAGCATTTATGAAGACTGATTATGAAGAAACTTCTCCCATTAACGATTTCCAAGTGACGGAAAAAATACATCGTTAAACAGAAAAGGACGTTAATGAAAATGTGTGCTGCATAGAATTAAACATATTCTTACTAAATTATTTTAACTGTATAAAGAAAACTATCGATTTCCATGAAACGGAAAAAGGACGTCGTTAAATAGAAAACGACGTTAACAAGAATGAGTGGATAAGAATGTCTTGTATTTTTCTTTAAAGGAGAAACATTTTAGAAAATAACATTTACGTAATTTTTAGTCTTCTGGGTCATTGGTTTCTCTATTTGTAATGGGATTCCCAAGGACCTCATCATAGTAGGTCCTGTAGTTTTCAGATATATAATGTGTTATTTTAGAAACATCTAACTTTTTGGAATTGATAAGGATTTTGCCAATGTATGCTTTTAAATTCAGAAGATGCACATTATCCTGTTTCTTCATATTGAAAAGCACATGGGTCAAACCATCAATGAATTCAATTACCTTAATATAGCTTTTCTTCTCTTGGGTGTCTTTAAGTTGCCTGTATTTGCTAATGCTAAATGACTTTTCCTCAACATCCCTCCCTAACAGTCTTAAAATATTGTGGCCACTAGCCTTTGAAATCAAGTATGTCATTTATTAGACGTTTTACTTAGAAACGTGGGTTTTATTTCTTAGATAACCGAATAATATCGTTCTATTGATTAGGTGAATAAATCCTATGAAATTTTCTTAAAGAGCACTTGATAACTGAGTAGTTTCTATCGCAATACAAGAAAAACAAAACTGCAAGATAAACCGATTCACATCTGTTTAAGACGCTGACGCTTGTAGGCGGTGAGTGGAATCAAAATAATATTCCCTGAATATTAATTCTTTTTCCACTCAACGACAGAAAGACTACTGAATTATTATATGAAGTGAGGTAATTTTTTCTTTTTGTGCTCTACGGACAGATTGCATAAATATTTGTCAAATGGCTATCTTACTTTAATTCGCCATATTTTTGGAATCTTACCCTTTTTCCAATCACCCACTCAATTGGTTGGTGAACTTTTGGGTTTTACGGAGCAAGGGTCATGCTGTGACAGGACCTACAGTTTCCTGAGGAACACAAACCACTTGACACATTAAGTGCCAGTCATTTGAGATTGTGCTAATAGTGCACCGATCACATGTTGGCACAAGATTGGTAGTAAATGTGTTAGGACCTAAGGAACAAACCCCTGAACTACAGTGAGCAGTTCATGATTTTTTTTGGCATAGTTGGAAGACAGGATAACTGCGCAATACGCAAACATTTTACCACTGCTGTTAATGGAGCAAGGACAGCAAGAGTCATTCTGCACCAAACAAGGCGAGGTGTTAAACAATGGTTCAAAGTAAAATACTAATCAGGCCTCATACAAAGGAAGCTACCGAGTTATGAATATATTCCAGAACGAGAGCAATGGCACAGTTTTGCCGTACAGACAAATCCAAACATCAATTCAATTTCCAGTATATTCAGTGCTCATTCTAGGCTTACTTCATGGAGCAGAGCACCCTACCTGCCCGTTTACTAAAATTTAGTGCCCTGTCTGCCCACATAAAAAAATTTCCACCCTAACATGCAACCCACGATTAACGTTTGCACCCTACTGGATATCTGCTCTTTTCCCCGAAAAACACTACCAAAAATATATCTTTGGTTCTATATGTCTCGCCTGCTTATAATGAATGATTTTTTTTATCTCATCCAATTTCCTATAGTTATGTAATCAGATGTAACAAACCCGCAGATATAGCAAACCAGAAGTTTGGTCCTTTGAGATTCGATATAGTGGGGTTCGACTCTAGTTTAAATTCAGTGGTTAGAAAAGTCTCGTTTTCTATCAGGTAAAATGGTTTGTTAGAAAGTTTTAATTAGTAATCTAGTCAGTGTTTACTAGTATTAATTAAAGCCTGTAGAGATTTTTTTGATAAAGTGCCCCTTTTTCCAATCGAGAGTGTCCTGCCCTTTTCTGATCCTAGAATGAACACTGATATATCAAATATTTAATACATTTCCACATGCACAAGAAATAGCTTTCTTAAGTCAATAAGCCTAACCCTGGCTCAGCAGAAGAGCGACCATCTCTTCATGCCCTTCTCTCGCAGCTTCCATCAACGGAGTATATCCTTCATCGTTGACTTCTTCGATATTAGCCCCTCTGTCTAACAGTAAGGTAGCTAATTCCACATGCCCCCCACATGCAGCCAATGTTAACGGAGACTCAAAGCTGTCTGCTGGCATATTAACCTAAAGGACAAAAATTCATTGTAAATTGTCTGAAAACTTCAATTTTTTGTTATCATAAATACAACTCTGCATTTTTTAATTAAAAATTCAAGATTTTCCAAGCCAAACTAAATTTTTATATTTCTTAATTTTGCTTTTTGAAAAATTCTAATTGGAATAGTTTATAGCTTTTATTATTATTATAGTATACAGACAGCAGGGTTCATACTGCACCGGAACCTACAGTGTTTAGAAGAATCCAAATGCCTTAAGACCTAGGGAGCCAACCACCAGACTACAATAAGCAGTTAATAAACGCTAAAAAAAGAGTGTTTACCAACTTTTTTGGGGTTTTTTGGACAATTGGGAGTTGAACCTGTGTTAATGACATGCTAGGCAAACACATTACGATTGCAGGGCCCTTAAAGATCGATAACGACATTGTAAAGTCAATTTTTTTATGTTAGGTAGAAAGTATCGAAGCATTTCAGATTAAAGTAGCCGTCTTATGAGTTCATTTGGAGTTTCGGATGAAAGACAGTAACAGAGTTCCTTCCCCCTAACACTGGAGAAAAAAATACTCAGACTTTAACAGATTTTTCACCTAACCTTTTCAGAAAAATTCCCTCACTTTTCCAGCAAAATTCCCTGACCAATTACTAAAGTTTTAATTAAATTTCAGTTGTGGGGAAACAGCCTCACGTTCGTGGGAGATTTAGTTATTCAAAACAGAAGTTAAAGTTTTCCCAGAATTTTCCAGGTTTTGGCGAAAAAATCTTGTTCCCCCGCCCCCTCGACTTTCAGGGGCAACTTAAAATTCCCTGACAGTTCCAGGTTGTGTGGGAACTCTGTAGTAGTCTTTCGGAAATTTGTTGATACACTCAAATTAATATAAAAAAACCCATGTCCAGCATCACTGTTGCTAACCTTTAATATATTCTATGCAATGGTACTTTTTTTTACGTGTTTATAAATTAAAATGATGGGGAGATATTCAACTCTTCTCATTCACTACTGGATAATGGTATTTTTATGTATTATTTGTGTTCACATTCACTGCTGGATAATGGTATGTTTTACATATTATCTGCGTTCATTCTATGGTGAAAGGACAGTCGACAGTCGGGAACTAACAATTTTCCAAGGAACGAGAACTTCTGATGTTTAGGGAACCAAACCCTGAACTACAATGGAGAAAAACGGCATGCATTCCAACAGTACCATGAGAACTGAACCCAGATTACCATGACAATGAATGAATGTGTTACCATTACTTCACTATAGGGTCTCCCATATACACATATCTTCAACTATTCATCATCCACATCTGAAGTTACATCAAGTCTGATAGTTCTGTAAGATCTAGTTGCAAATTTCGGATGTCCATCATTAGTTAGTTTTAATATGATACAGATCCATCGTATCGTTAAATCTGTCACCTTAACAAGGCCTTCAATCCTTTTCTATTCTTTTGCCCAATGATTTTTATTTCTTACAACTATAACATGTTATAACAAGCAACGGTTACCTGGGCACCCGAGTCAAGGAGGAGCCGAGCAACTTCAACGTGTCCATCCATTGAAGCTTCCATTAATGCTGTATGCATTTCGTCAGTCTTATGTTCTTGATCAGCACCAGCATCTAATAGAAACCTCACCATTTCTAGGTGTCCTATAAAAAAAACAAAATTCTACAGAACAGATCCCCACAAACTTGAATTTAATTGATGTGCAACTTGCTTATAAGGTAGGGATTGTGGATACGATAAACACTGTCAAATTTGTCCCTCGCCAAAAACAACCTTTGCAGCATCGGACATCATTAAAACCAAATTGCCAAAATCATTTTGAAAATACGTTCTTTGGGAAAACAATGAGTACAAATATATTATTTTGGTTTTATAGTTTTATAAATGTAATTAGATTATGTGCAGCAGTTGAAGGAAAAAAGAGTGAGTGGAGGAGGCATGACGTAATAGAATTCCAAGTTCCCAAAACCATAAGATATGCATGAACAGGGGAAAGTTAGGAGGAAAGGAGGGATCAGAGAGAGCAAATAAACGAAATAACTAGCAACAAAGGAAAGATGAGCAGGACCATAATATTAGGAGAAACACACTAGAAATCACTAAACGGCAACATCGCATACAAGCGAAGGCATAATTGACTTAGAAAAAAAATTATTTATCGCACATCCAATATGAATGCGCCACATAAAATTACATAATTTTCCATTTATTAACATCAACTGCTCTTTAAAAGAACATCAAGAACTGCATAAGCTATGAAAGTATAAACAAACCAAAATTAATATTTACCATTATTGATTCAACCTTTAACATGTAGCTTAATTTTTACTAAACACAATCTATGCATGTCTTATGATTATAAATTTCTTAATTGAATGAAGTAGCGTGATTTTTTTTTTTTGTTTCCTAGTGCAAATTTAAGTTATATTTACACTATACCGTGATCTATTAAGCATGCAATATCGTTGTCTTAAAAATGGTAAACAGGCCTTAGTAAATTCTTCATTGCCAAAAATGTTAACCATTAAGCATTGAGTGAGTTGTTGGAGAAATGACAGAGACTTGCTTGGCACAGGGTTACCAAAGATGTTTGTTTGTGGTTTTACGGTTCAAGGACTACAATGGTCATGCTGCGCCCGGACCTACTGTTTTCCGAGGAATCTGAACCTCTTAAGGCCTAGGGAACCAAACCCCGGACTACAGTGAGCAGTGCGATCTTTATGAGATCTCTGAGTAAGCATTCTTTGCACCGTTGGGAGTCGAACCCGAGTTATCAGTGCATTAGGCGAGTGTGTTACCACACTGTGCCACAACAGGGCTAGTTAGCAAAGAAATTCAATTCCTAAAAAAAAAATACACATCTGCAAATTGAAATAAACCAAGAAATGCACGTATATCCTATTTACCCATTGTCAATCCACTGTCACATTGTCTCTTGGATGGTGCCTTCCACGCAAGTTCTTTCCGTGTTACTCCAATTTTCTTATTACGCCCATCCCCTTTGTCTCAGAATAATAGTGATCTTTCGAAACTCGTTAAGAACTTTGGTTGTCCCCTGTTAGCCAGTTCCAGTCATATATACCCAGCCCAAACACGCGTACTTTTTAAAAAAACCTTTAATAATGCTCTCAATCCTTATTTGCTTTAAGTCACTGGCTTGTTAATCATCTTCACCTAGGTTCAACATGTGGAGTTTCGTCTTCCTATTACTAACCCTTTTTACAAGTCACAATATATATATATATATATATATATATACAGTCTAACTTCGAGTCAATGACTTTCACAGAGCTAATGAAAATAATAACTAGCTAAATGGAAATCGCCAAATCGGGGAACAATTTATTAGAACCAATGAGGGACCCACTAGGGTGGGGATAAGCATGATGGAACCCTCACGTTGGGCTGAAAATTTATATGTAAAATGCATTAAAAGTAGCAACTACTCCATTAAAAAAATAACATTTTCACGTTTTCAGTCTTGCCTCAAGCAAAAATCATGGGTGCTCTATTGGCCACAACTGAAATAAGAAATCAATGAAAAGAAAAGCCATAAAAATGCTTATCAGCATTCCGAAGAATACAAGCTAATTTTAACGAACATAAGACAAGCATGTATGTAATTACTATTTCGAAAAGAAATCTTTGGTGTTTATGTTTTTCTTGGAAGTTGGCATTTAACATTGTTTTTTAAATGCATTAAAAAGACCATCGCTGACTTCAAAATTCAGTAAATACTTCTTCACACACTGTAAACAAACATTCGCTTCAATTGAGTAATACGCTTGACCTCAATGCAACTCAATCCGGGCCAATAAAATCAATCATTAAATCAAAGTTAGGCTATATGTAGGAACACATCAGATATACTAAGAAAATCAGAATAAAAACATTTTTGAAGCAAACAAGTAACTGAAAAGTAAAGTATTATTTTGTATTTAGTTTCCTTTTCGAAAACAGAATTCTTCATGTGGGTGCATTACAAAGGACAAGATTACTTGTTTAACACAACCTTTACGTCGCGGCACATTAATAATGCATAAATTCGTTCATTCATATACCCCAAGAGATCACATAATGGCATGAATAGTTTAGCATGATTTCCAAAACACAATTAAGCATACTGAGAACTCAAAGTAGTCTGGCGAGTTCTATAGCCACTGCATGGTTGAAACTAGGATTCAAATAATGAGAAACCGACTTTAACTATGATACTTGGGTAAAAAGAAAGGGTAGTTTTCATATCTCTCGCCTCTCCCCAAGCATGTGTTCAACTAGGATCATGTCGAATCAGTATGCCAAGTTTTGGAAAGAAACTAAGGATTCAAACACCAAAATACAAATCAGTAGGAAAAACAGTAAGCATCATGCATTAGTAGAATGCAGAGCCTAGATTATCTGCATAACAGCAAAATGTGCCACATGTACCACACTGACTCTATAATGTTGTAGTTTTCAGAGCTTGAATATCGCCTTTTAAGCCTTTAACCACAGGGTAATGTATTGTCCAAACAGTCAGTGTGATGTGAGCTTAATCAAGGGTAGTGCATGCTGAGATGTTAGTAGCGAGTAACAGGCTGTTTAGACTAGACATGTACGTACATTGGTAACATAGGAGAAGGAACTACTTGCTAACGTGCAAAATTTCAGTAGCAGTAAAATAGAGTTACAAGGAAAAGTACCTTTATAACACGCCAGTGTGAGGGCACTTTCTTTGAATTCGTTTGAGTGGGTATTGATACTCGCTCCTCGTTCAACAAGAAGCTTGGCAACTCCTACATGACCAGAGCTTGCAGCTTCCATGAGGGGAGTGTGACCATTTTCGTTGTGGTCTTCAACATTTGCACCAGCGTCGAGCAAAATCTTTGCAACCTCGACATGTCCTCCAGCAGCAGCAAACATAAGAGGGGTATTTCCTTCAGGGGAAACAATGGACGGTAAGTTGGCTTGGATGTCTTGTTGGGATTTGAGCTGGAGTTCTTGGTTTTTGTTTTTGGGACCTTTCAGCCTTTTTTCTATTGGAAGAGTGAATATGAGTGAATATGAGTATGAATATACCACAATTTATCGGTAGTGCGTTTAAAATGCATGTTGCTAAAAAAATAGACTATACATTTAGTTAATCATTTAAAAACTTTAAACTCAAGTATATATAGAATGAAACCATAAGTCAATTTGTGTTTTACACAGGGACAGCTAATGTCATGTTGCACCGAAACTGAGTTTTCAGGCGCATGTTCTATGGTATTGAAAACAAGCCTGATTTATCAACGAAATAGATGAATGGTACCTCTGCCACCGTAGGTCGGTCATAAAATTGGTTGGTTGAATATTAGGGGCACAAAGATGACAAAAGTTGTTCTGTACTACAAAGTCATAAAAACGAAAGTTTTTACTTTATTCAAAATCGTTAGTAATCTTACAAATTGACAAGGTACGCTATTTTTAGAAAAATATTAGTTCCTAGAAAATGTCACTCTTTTCAATACACACATATGTGCAGAGACATCCGTATAATGATATTCAAGGCACTGGGAAAAGGTATTCCTATAAACACATTATTACAG
>QLNU02014176.1:87655526-87696912 GCA_006491805.2 Dysdera silvatica
TAGCATATAGCATATAGTCACTTTACTATACCTATACATCACGTTCATACATATAGCTCTCTCCGTTCGACAGTTATCTGCGTGTATAAGGACTTTACTAACCACCCTGTATGTATATGTACTCTGGGTCAGTTGGCACCAGGAGGAAACAGTTATAAATAAATTTCAGTATATTTAAAAACGGCAAAGGAGCTACTAAAAAAAGAAAATCAAAATCCATTACGTCGTATTAATGGCCCTATACTTCCTTCAATGCACACAGATACAGGGTGTCCATAAATTATCTTTACAACTTAAGACTTTAATAACTTTAAAACTATATGAGATAAGTTTTCAACACGTGACAATGTGACAAAAGTTTTTTTTATTTTCCACGTGACTCAGATTTAACGAAAAATGTAAATGCCACAGGAGAAAGCTCAATATGTAGCCTGGTTCATAGAGACAAAGTCCGATACCCAACTGCAATGAACTTTTGGACACAGTATGGAAGGGAACCACTGTCTACAGGACTTGAAGACATAAGTTCCTAATGCATTTGAACGTGTCACCATGTAGATATTGGAGCATACATGGAAAGAAATTGAATATCAACTGGGCATTATCCATGCCACCAGGGGTGAACATATTAACGTGTATGAATGAGGGGACAACTTTATGAGTTACCTTGTCACATGCCGGAAACCATTTATTATCTAGTATAGTTCCAAAGTTACTAAAGTCTTAAGCTGTAAAGATAATTTATGGTCACCGTGTAAATCTAGCACATGGTCCCAATTGTTCCGTTTTTGGAGTTACATACACCTAAGCCATGTTTTACACAACTTCAGAATGCATTTCCATAGTAACTACAGTTAAACCATGGCATAGCGAACAAAAAGTCGGGTCCCTTGAGGTTCATTATAGCAGGGTTTGACTGTATTAATAACCCGCATAACAATGCCATACATCAGAACAGGGACAATAGAGACAATACACAATTTAACACTAGTAACAACATCCTTTCTAGTCCATAATATTAATTGTATATAACCAGAGTGATAAAGAAGCAAGTGACTACATACAGCAGAACCTCCATATAACGAAATAAATGGTTCCTTGAAAAAAAATTTGCTATATAGAAAATTCGCTAGGTGGAAACGATGTATTCATGAACCAGGGTATTACAATATAATACCACAATTAAAATCCCGCTTTACAGTAAAGGACTGTTTGTCATAAATGACATTCAACCATTTAAAAATAGATGTTTTTAAGTGTACATATTGTGTTCTCATGGTATGAGGGAACCCGATGTCGTTAACGTGACCACTCGATTTTCTGTTTTGGTAGTTAAAGTTATTTTGTTATATAGAAACACTTTCATATGTAATGACCATGGGGATTTATCAAAACTTCGCTACATAGAGAATTTCGTTATATGGAGGTTCTACTGTACATATATAACAGTGAAAAAAAATTTTACTTGTGTAAATTAAGAGCGTTTGTTTGTTTTTTGGTTTTACGGCTCAAAGACTACAGTGGTCATGCTGCGCCGGGACCTACAGTTTTCCGAGGAATCCGAACCTCTTAAGGCCTGGGGAACCAAACCCCGGACTACAGTGCGATCTTTTATGAGATCTCTGAGTAAGCGTTCTTTTTGCACTGCTGGGAGTCGAACCCGGATTAGCCGCGCAATAGGAGAACGCGTTACCACACTGCGCCACCGCAGGGCTAAATTAAGAGCGGTTGGAATTAAAAGCTAAAGCAATTTTTTAGTGTTCTTGTGCACATCTCTTTCATGAATTTACAAGCAGCACAGTTGAAGTGTTATTGTGACACAAGGAGACCACAGACCATGTTGAACTAAACAAAATACATGCATAAGGAAATGTGCAAAATGAACAGACCTTGACACGTTTGAGCATTTACGTCTGCACCGTGCTGAATTAATAACTTGACGATGTCTGAATTACCAGCACTGGCAGCTTCCATGAGAGGCGTGGTATCTTTAAGTCCCCGTTCTTCAATGTTTGCTCTCATAGCCAGTAATAACTAAAATAACATGACACTACATGACAGGCACAGGTAAAAACAAGACACTGACACCACCAGACAATGTTTAGAAAATAAAACGTTCAGCTACAGAAATGGTAATTACCTGTGCTAATTCATAGTACCCTGAAGAAGACGCTAGGGATAATAAGCTGTCTCCTTCTTCAGTTATTTCATTTACATTATGACCTTCATTGAGCAACCTTTTTACAGTGTTAATGTCGCCATCATTACATGCTTCAGCTAATGACCGACTAAAAGAAAAGAAACATTTCTCATATCGTCCTCTCAGTTTGTTTCAACTTTTGCTGGGAAACCCCAGTGAAACTGACGATCCCACAGATTAACCGATCAATAATTAGAAGATGATTAAATAAAAAGGCTTCAAATTATACATAGGGGGCCCAGAAATTAACTGACAACTTTATGACTCATTTTAACTTTATTTTCAAACCTTACGTGTCGAATTAGCTGTTATGTAATCTCGTGGTGGAATTTCCTATTGCTTAACTAGAATGAAGTTCCATTCCATAGTTAATCAGTTAAAACTGTATTACCTTACAAATACGACAAAAATAAAAGCAAAATTAATAGACTACGACTCCCTTTTAATAAAAGCCCCTCTTATCCACTTTACAATAAAAAAAATTGAACTGGGTCATACAATAGTCTGAACTTCCATAATTTGAAAATGCAATGTCTAACTTTTATACGGATTTTTATTTTGCATGAATACCATGTTTAACTTGAATATTTACAAATTCGTACATTTTATACTTGATTTGCACAATAATGCAAAATTAAAATTCACGTGGGAGAGGGGGGAGGGGGAAGAAGTTAGAAGACAAACAAGAATTCTTTTAACTAACCAGTCTTCTTGATCTGACGGAGATGCGGGTAATGGCTCTGATCGCATCCTACTCAAAGCAGCTGCTGCTTCGTCTAATGCGCAACTTACAGACGATGTCAGTCTTCGCAACACTTCACGATCGTGATTATGGTATTGCTTTCCGTCTGAAATGAGCAAAATTTCAGCTATAAGTAATGCAAGAATGACAAAATGTGTCAATGTGTATAACTAATATAAATAATTAGTATGAACAAATCTCATACATTCTGATTCCACAGAGAACTTGTAATTTTCTACTTGCTCTGAAAAATAAAAAATAAAATACATTAAAATATTATTATAAACTTACATTTAATGCTAAGACCTCGGTATGGTGCATATTGATTCTTTAAAATGTTTTTAAATTACATACATTTTTTAATTGGAATTTAAAAAATAAAAACTTAAAATTTCCTAGAAGGTGCCACCACTACAATAAACATTTAATAAGCCAGAGTGTTATTTTTTCTTTTTACATTAAACTTTGCCGGGATATTACAATTACCAAATGGTTAATGCAGACAGCCACATGGGCAATGGCTTTACAATTCTGTGTAGGAATAATTAATGTCTTGGATGGTCAACAAAACAATCCATCAGAATGCTATGTGATATGCTCTTTTAATGTTAAAATGTATCATTAGAATAACCCTGCATAGTATTCCGTTGTTTCTTCAATATTAGGCAAGGTCTGCAAACATAAATATCCCAGACCATCGAGCATGTTTTGTTTCGAATCGGCTCTTATGCTTCAAAATGTATCTTACAATTAAATGATAATTTAAATTATGATTATTCAAATTGGTTAACATATCCAACGATGTTATGAAAACAGTCATCGAAAAATCGTTTCCACATAAAGTGCTGCTCCACCTTACATTGTTCAATGACGATTTTAAAAGCCTCACAACCTCTATGCTATAGGTAGGTAATAAATAATCAAAGACAAGATTGAAAACTGAACAATGTCTGAACCATTTAGAAATAATTCTACAATGGACTCAACGTGGTACGATACACACACACAATAACTTAAAAGTCAAATGATGAAGTTATAGCTGAACCATCCAGTGCTTACAAATACACAAAACTAAGCCGACTGGAAAACGAACTTGGCCTAATTAGTGGACCAAAGGTAGTCTCACAGATAGGGCAGTAATTTTCTCATAAGAAAGGAAAGGGGAAAAATTCGATAAGCAGTTTTAGAATAAATTTTAAACTGTGCTAAAATTTTAAAATACTGGCAATGGTAAATAACAATGGTATCAATGCCATCTCAAGACTTCTACATGAGTGGATGGTATTTTCATATGGTGCAGACATAAATTTTCTAAAGAAATACTTGTTACCCTGTAATGCCCTTTTACTTTAAAGATAATTACTCAGGATTGACACTATTCGTGGGTACTGACAGACAACAGATGGTGACTTTGTGCAGCTTGGGAAAATGGCTATTGTTTTGTGTTCCAGGAGTCTAGAAAATTAACTATTAGAAGATAAACCTTTACCGACATGGAATTCTTTTACATTTCCACTGATCCTTGTCTCTGAACATAAGAATGTGACTAAAAATAAGCACATCTTCATCGTCTAAAAACTCCACAAACATAATTTGACTCTGATCAAACACCCTACCTGTTTGAAAAAATACAGAGTAGGCTGAGAGAAATGTGATTTACCTTACAAAAATGATGCTCTTTTCACAATGCCTTGTTACGAAAATATGCTCCATTTCATTACATATTTTATGTGAAAATTTTTTGTTTTTCAAATAAAATGAGCAGTGTGAAAATATATGGTGCATGAACCTAAATTTGCTTCAAATTTTTTTTCTTGTTTTCTTAAATATGTATCCTGATAATACAGGTTCCCACTCTTATTGATGGGGGGGGGGGACTCTCAGACTTTTTCAGAAAAATTCTCCAACTTCGTTGACTTCTAAACTTCGGTTGTGGGGGAAAACGTCTTCACGCTTAGGAGAGGTTTAGTTATTTGATACAGAAGTCGCCCCCCACCCCTCCTGACTTTTCTAGTTTGACCAGAACATCTCGGTTTTTCCCCCTCTGACCTTTGCCTCACTTTTAGGAATGCTTCCAAATTCCCTTATAATTCTAGTTCTCCAAGTACAGGGGAACCCTAAAATACCCAATAATTTTATCGGGGTTATAACTGCTACTGTTGTCTTTCCATCTTTTAAAACAAGTACACACAATTGTCGAAACTTACAGTGAAATAGTGCGAAAATTAAATAGGAAAAAATCTAAAATTCAGACACATTTGGTATTAGAAAAATTTTAGAAAGACCATAAAACACAATCATGAAATGTCGTATCACAAAATAATTACTACCCTGGTCAGAAGTAGGGATGAGCCTCGGTGGTCGATGTTTTCAAACCTCTGTTGTTTTACCACCGATGTTGAATGGCCGATAATTGTAGACCATGCGTGATGGCGAAAAGAGTGAAAGTTTGCAGCTTATGATGTACCGCTGGCATGGATCGGATCCAATACACGAAAGTTAAAAAATGTGTCCTTTTTAAGAGTGGAAAGGTTGGTAAGCTTTGATTTTGATGGAGGGGAAAAACGGATGTGTTGTTCCCTCCCCCACAAGCAGATCTGAACCTCTCTTCCTAAGGTACTTTTTTTGTTTTGTTTGTTTTTTTAGTAGCAGCACTTCGAACATTTTTCTTTGAGCCATTTATGAAACACATCTGACTTTGGACAGAATGTGGTGACATGCAAAAACAGGAAAACAGCATCAATAAGCTATCACAATAAAACATACACACCAGCATAAGACTGCCTAGATGAGCAACCTTCAATATGGCTGTTTTCAAATAGGCTACCTGAAATAAGTTTTCTATGAAATATACTCATTAACAGAAAATACTGGGCTTTTCTACAAACAAAACCTTTCATTTTAAATGATTATATATGGATTATTTATTTGGGTTTTACAGAGTAAGGACAGCAAAGGTTATGCCACATCAGATCCTGCAGTTTTCCTCAAGGGATTTGAACCATTTGAGACCTAAAGAATCAACACCTGGACTAAAGCGCAGGCAGTTGGCAAACCTTTTTTAGCACTGTTGGGAGCTGAACCTGGGATAATGGCATGCTAGGCTAAAAAGTTAAATAAAGTTTGAATAAAAAGAACCAACTCCTGACGTCATATATATACAATGCTGACGAAACCAAATTATTTTTTAAATGTTCCCCCGTAAAGAGTCTTACCCCCAAGAATGAAAAGAATACTTGTAGAGCATTAAAAAAAAAAGTCATTTTGACAACATGTTGTAATGCAAATGGGAGTCCAACTTCTCTTCATGGTGCTTAGAAAAATCCACTGGCTACACGGTTTTCAGCACAGCACAGAACTAGTGCGCTACAGATAGAATATCATACTCAAAAGAAGGCATGGATAGACTGCAATTTTCTCTTACTGGTTTCATGATAAAATTGTACTTGCTGTGAAGGAACTCGAGAAAAGAACCTCCCATTAAAAACTATCCTATTTGACAATAAGTTCTCAGTTATCCCTAAGACTAATCTCTCAAGTCAGGTGATACACAAGCTGCCTTTTTTCCACATAATATAATAGTTCTGAGTCAACCTATGGATAAGGGTATTTCGGAATCAATTAAGTACCACTACCTGCAAGGGCTCCTTTCCTACCCGGTTGGATAGATGTTAAAACAATTCCACAGAGGCTATGGTGAAGATGTGACAATTTATCAGCTTGTGTGATGTTCCAAACAGAAGTAGTATGGGAGGTTCGGAAGTACGCTACCATACCTTAAGTGTTGGAAAAGATATGGTCTGCAACTGACATAAGTTGAAGTATCAAATGACATCGATGAGCCAATCAATTCAGAATCATCAACTCCAATTGCTGTGATCAGTGGCAAGTTCCACAAGGTTCCAGGAAAAGTTGAAAAAGAGAGTATTAGTAAGTGACTGAATGAGGCAAGTTGTAGAGTAGAACAGGCTTTAATAGATGAAAACATCAAAACTGTACAGGAAGAAAAGACAATCAGTGCTAAGGAGAAGGACATTGCAGAGTCAAAGACCATGAAGATCTCACATACTGATGGTAACAACGCAAACAACATCTTGAAGTACAACATGATGCCAGTAAGGTGAGTACATGACAAAATATGCAATCAACAGGTACCTTTACGCAAGAAGAAAAAATCCCACGATATGTTTCAAAGTGACCACACTGGATAATAATAAAAATGCAGGATTTTATCTGTGCAGGTGTACGTAAATTTCCTTTACTGTGCATAGTATATAATGTACTAATATAAAAAACTCATTTCATTGCTGTAAATGAGAGAACGAGTAGAGTACAGCAGGGGTCTTCAATCCGCGGCCCGCCGACATGTTTTACGTGGCCCGCCAGCTCATGAAAAAATACAAATTGTTTCACACAAAAATAACATCCCTGCTCCCTTTGAGTCTGAAATATATGTATTTTACTCTGTTGGCATTTTCATATTTCGTAATAAATATTTTAAAACACTAGAGAACTAAAGTAACAATTGGTTTTTCCCCCCTCAATCATGTTTTACTTTAGTTTTCTAGCGTATATGGGAATCAGGTTTAGTTTTATTGATTTGCAGTGCAACAGTGATTTAAAAAAAATTCATCTTAGGACTCATCAAATTCTATTCTAAATATGCTGATATGAACATCTTCCCCACTATCTGACTGCATGCTCTGAAAACGTTACTGTTCTTGAGCACTTATATCTGCGCTTATGCTGACGTAGGAAATTCAATAAGGAGGGTTACAGGCTTACAATGGGGGGGAGGGTTCATGGGCGGATTTACCATTCTGCCGCCCCTTCCTACCCCCTCAATTAGTGATAGGAACACAAAAATTTTTACATCCAATATATGCCAAAAACTTTTGCATTGACAACAAATATGTTGAAAAACAAACTCATAAATTGAAACATAAACATTAAACAATATTAACTTATATTGAAGTATTATCTCTTCTTGGTATATAATAAATCAAATTCAATTTTATTGAAATAAATTTTAATTTTAGCAAAAAATAAAAGCCTATCGAACACTGGTATTTAAATGGAAAGCATGACGTCTAGCTTTCTTCTCGGCAAAACATCTGATTATATCATCGTATGGTATTGCTTTTGTTCAGATTCAATACAAAAAATTTTGCCGCCCTAGTCTATAGCCTAGTAAAGCCTATTGGGAAATACGGCACTGGGAATGGGGCTTACAGAGCTACAACTTCATATGTATATACACAAAATTTCGTTGCAGTGGAAATTACAACCCACAGTCCCCTGAGTACGGCAATGAATATGTAAACAACTGTTTCCAAAAATGAAGTTGATAAAATGAAAAGTTAAGACCAGAATAACTGACGTCCACCTTGGAAACAGTGTTAGGGTTACAATACCAAAAATATGATCTGATACTGACAGGACTTAAAAATAATCAGTGAAAAAAAGCCTTGCTAAAATGTTTGATAATAACTAAAAGTATTGTAAATGTTTTTTGCTTCCATACGTATTTTACATTGTAATATATATATTTAGTCCCAGAGGTAGATCCAGAAAATACTTTTAGGTGGACAAGCAAAATTAATACAGAAACCTAAGGAAAAAATAACAAAAACTGATTGGGATGGGGGGGGAAACCCCTCGAGCCTCTTTTGTTTTGTCCTAATATTGCTATTACCATAGTGTGGTCCGCAGGCCTACAAGAATAAGCAAAATTGGCCCTTGGACTGAAAAAGGTTGAAGACCTCTGGAGTACAGTATATAGTGATCATGGTTTCTTAAAACTATTCTAGTATGTTCGTCTCATGTTTTTAGTGAAAAATTAAGTTTTTTTATAACTCAGTAAGTTAGCACTCCTCTATGTGAGATATGGCAAAATTGGTCAGAGTCCACTGTACATTATTTTATATGTACTACATTGTTAGGTTATAGTGCTAACTGTTTATGGAAACTACACCTCTCATACTAAAAATATGCATGTTTTATATAAGGTGCTCCGTAAAGTCCAGTGTTTCACAAATAACTTTTGAACAAAGGCTTGTAGAGCTGCAAAAGTTAGGTGTGGGCATAGTAAAGTGCCCATGGCTAATGAAATGAGATCGACGGCAGTGCTCTCTGTGGCGAAATTAGGAAGTTATTGCACCTAATTCTGGAACTAGAAGGGATACAGGAAAATTTTCAATTATAAAGTTGTTAAGCACTAACTAATTTGTAAGAAACGTGTTTTTTTCACCACCTTAATAGGGCAAAATTCGTGATTCAATAGATTTAAAGTTATCCGTCCAGCAATGTCACTGTTGGTCAAAATTCCAACTTCAATCATTTATTCTTGTAATTCCGTAAAACTTCATGCAAGTGCAGGTTCATGTTACTACGTACAGTATGGTGGAAAAAATCGACGTTATTAATTCCGTTGTAGAAATATTTTTTGTGTTATCATGATTATTTGGTATGATGCGGTAGTGACGAAAACCCCATTCTGCCTTAGGAATACCAATGGCTTAGTTGGTTAAGGCATCAGCCTACAAACTAATTGGGTTGTAGTCGCTACCACACCATACCAAGTAATCATGATGACACAAAACACTTCTACAACAGCATTAATAACCAATTTTTTTCTACTATACCATACGTAGTACGTAACATACAATCTGTACTTACATAATGAAGTTTTACAGAATTACAAGAATGAATGATTGAAGTTAACATGAATTTTGAAAATTGAAGTTAATGATTGACGTTAAATCGGAATTTTGACCAACAATGGCGTTGCTGGACGGATACTTTAAAAACCTCTTAAATCGCGAATTTTGTCCAATTAAGGTGGTGAAAAAAATTTGTTTCTTACTAATTAGTTGGTGCTGAACAACTTTGTAATTGAAAAATTTTCTATATCTCCCTTAGTTCCAGAATTAGGTGCAATAACTTCCCAATTTCGCCACAGATGACGCTGCCGTCGATCTCATTTCATCGGCCATGGGCACTTCACTATACTCGCACCTAAATTTTACAGCTCTACGAGCCTTCGTTCAAAAGTTCTTTGCGAAACACCAGACTGTAGAGAGCACTCCATATTTGTTATATAATTGATCTTCCAGATGAAGGAAATTTTTTTCCAAAACTAAGCACATTCTATATATAAATTAGTAAAATATTTTTGGTCACTGCTTTGTTCATGTTTGTTACTTTTTTAATGCCATTTTATTTATTTCTCATAATCATTACTTCTCCAATTACACATTTGCATATGGTAAATATTGCATTCTCTTAATTTTTAGTAATGTACGTGTGTGTGTTTATGTATACATGTATATACATATATTGGTTACCCTCAAGCAAAGCTTCTAGGCGACATTGCGTTTCAACATCGATACAGGCCTCTGGGGTATCATCGGCTAACAGAAATTTAGATGTATCTAATCCTGAGTCTTCGTCCAATTCTGTTTGATCTAGAATAAAGGACTCCCCCTAAACAAAGATAAACATTTTCAGTTGTAGGCATGCAATTTTATGTGAAAGTGACTAGTTTGCAAATTCAGTGTATTTTGCTCTAACAACTTTCAAGTTGCAATCTAAAATTTATATACAGGGTGGTTATAATTAAACTTGGCCTATTTAGAGCACCCTGGAGCTTGAACCGTTCAACGGATTGACACCAAACTTGATATATATAGAATATCCACATGATGCAGGAAAGAAATCTGCAAACAAATAAATTTACTTCAAAAACATTCACTAAAGACACTTTTTAGCACAATACATGAAAAGCAACCCATGAAATGACTAACACGCAACACAAATGACATTTTTAACATTTAGTAACACTTATTGCATCGAAACATTTTAAATGAACGTTGTGCGAGCAATAACAGTACGACAGCGCTGAAGGCGTACAATGGAGAAATTTTTTTTTTACACAGATGGCGTGTTAAGGAATGTAGCAAGCAAGTAAGTGTTAATCATGTACAAGATAATGTAATGGAGGTTGCTCAATGTGGCCGCTATCATTCACTTGTAACAGTTTATAGACCTGTCAAATGTTCTGCGAGTTGCTCTGGACATTTGTTTTGCCGTAATTGAAGCATTTACATCTACAATTTTCGTGCTAGATTGTACGCACCCACATGTTACATGGTCCGTCAAAGTTTTTTTGATTCAACATTTTATCGATGAGCATGCTATCAGTCATACATTTACTAAGCATTGGCACACGTTCACTGGAACTCACTCCGTGCGACTTCTAGTTGTGGGATCATTTAAAGAATTTGGTTTATTGTGGAAGTGTTGCTATGTTAGCAGAATCCAAGAATTCCATAACGCTGCATGTGCAAAGCCTCACGGAGGATTAGTTGCGATGCGCTGTTGAAAACACTGCATTGGCTTGAAACACGTAAATGACGGCGTCCACATTGAGGAACATCCATTACATCGTCCTGTACACTATTAATGGCTGCATAATTATCACATTCTTTTACACCTGTACATAGGCAGAATCATTTTTTCACCATTGTATGCCTGCAGCGTCAGCATACTGTTACTGTTTGCACAACATTCATTTAAAATGTTTTGATGCAAAAAATGTTGCTAAATGTTAAAAATATCATTTGTGTTATGTGTTGGTTACTTCACAGGATACGTTTGCTGTATTGCGGGGGGGGACACACTATCTAGCGGATGTTTTTGAAGTAACCTGATTTGTTTTTTTACAGATTCCATTTCCACATCCTTTGGATAATCCATATCCCAATTTTGGTGTCAATCCACTGAACTCCAGGGTGTTCTAAAAAAGCCAAATTTAATTATATCCATCCTGTACATTACCATATTGCATATACACACTTGACATTCATGAATTAAAACAAAATATTCATAAAACATTTCAAAATATCTGTGAAACAATGTTTTAATATTTATAGAAAAATTGATAATGAAAAGCAAGTACAGTATTTCCTTTATTATTATCCAACGTCCATATTTTAGTTTTTCAACTATTTCGAATTTGAAAATTAAGTTGTCAGAAAGTAGTACTACCATTGGCAGCTGTTTTAATAGCATGTAGGCCATTTCATCAGAATGATCAAAACTAATTTGTTAACCCAAGTAGTCAGCCATACATTGCTAAAATGCACAGCATAAATCTGTTAACCCTTTACACTCGAGAGGTGACTCTCGCTCACCATTTGGTTTGACGCAGAAACTAGATACGCGGCAATGACTATGTTTAGTTTCTTTCAAGTGGGTTCCTAAGGTCTTTGGGAACAATCTTATGAAGTGAAAAATGATAACCCTTCAAATGGAGATAAGATTTTCTTATCTCAAATTAGTCCGCGAGCGCAGACCAGACCGCGTTTTCGGCATTAGTCCTCGCCCGGCCAAGCCCAAGTCTTTTCTGACCCGGCATTTGAGCAGCTCTTACATTGTTTCTCCTCTATCGAGGAGTGACTTGTGTATGTGTTGCACTGGAGACATCAGATTGTAGTCGGGTCTGTGGAGACCCAGGCTTGGCTCTCGACGGTAGACCTTCCAAGATCAGTTCGAACTTGACAATAGTGGCAAAAGAATTAGCAGGAGTTAGGAAGGATTGCAAAGTTTGCTCTCGATGAAATGAGCCTGGCAAACGATATCAGACAACATATTATTACGATACTTGTCCCGACAAACCGGGCATACATCTTGGCATTTGTTTTGTAAAATATCACACTAAGTAACAGTACAGAGATTAATATTTAAGAAATGATCTTCTTAGACCTGTAAAGATAGATAAAATGTTAAAATATAAAAGTTTTATACATTAATTTGTCAGTGTAATCGTTTTAAGTTAGAGGTAAGAAATTCACCAAGAACATCGAGAAACGTCTCGAGTTGCTGGTTCGCCCGAGAGAAAAAGGCCTCGAGTGAGAAGGGTTAATATTGAAAATATCAAAATTAAAAAATGCAAAATCATTAGTGACATTTCTGGTTGCAGAATCAAAAAAATAAAGTGAGTAGATTAAGATTAATTTAAGCTTGAATTGATTACAAAAAAACACCCTAGCAGAGAAACACACAGGAAACAAAATCTCAACATTATGACTAACTTAAATGACCAAGCCGTTTCTTTTAGATGTTCAACCTGCTGGTTTTGAAGCACAGCATAATCATATCTCCAATTCTTTATGTTCATTACAGCCCTTGTAAGGTTTCATCAGTCAAAATTGACACTATCTTGAAAAATCTACAGGATAAAGGTGTTCTTTGGTCTTCCTGTTCCTCATTTCCTTGCAGCCTGCCTTCTAGTCTCTCCCCCCCCCACTCTTTCTTTAGTTCTTTCGAAGCTCATTTTTATCTGCCTGATCATCCAACTTTCTCTCCATTCTCCACTAACACATTTACACAGCACCTAATATCTTCTCAACTTCTTTATTCAGAATCCATCAAGTGGAACCAAACTTTAAAAAGCGAGGAAGTGAGACTATCCTTACCACCCTTCTTTATTCGAAAAATTTTCATTTCTTATATAGTTGATTAAACTTCATACTGCTATGCAGGGTGATTTATAATTAATGGAACAGAGTGAAAGGGGTGGTAAAGGATGAAAAATAAGTCATTTGATGAAATCCATCGCTATGTTCGCAAATGAGCCAGTTGGGCTGTACGTAATTACTATTGGTGTTCATGTCGTTGCTATGTAGGCCATCACTGGCAATAAGAAATTTAATGCATAAATTGATTGGCCTAATACAGCAAAAACAAAAGAATCCAGAATTCCCTTTCCCAATCCTGATCTGTGTTACCGTAAGCATAAAACTGCCTTTTTTATCACTGGAAAAAATTATGAACACTGTCAGGTATGTGCAACAGGTGAAGGACATTAAAACAAATGATTTTTGTTCAGTGCCTTTTTAGCCATTTAAGCACTACAGTGAATTTAAGTAATTGGATCCACTGCATTCAAGGTTTCCACAAACGGCTACAATGTACACTTCAAGAATTTTTAAAATTTAATGTCAATGGACGTCTGGCTCTTTCTGAAATCAGTTAAGTGAGCAGGTCCCATTACTTGGCCACCACACTCGCCAGATCAGTCTGCTTGGGATTTCTTTTTATGGGGTCATTTGAAGACCCTCTTATACGACACTCCCACTGTTTCCAATGACGAACTAGTTGCCAGACTATGTTGCTGCTGCAACTGACAGCGAAATACCCACATTTTTTAGAACACACACAATGGGGGGAACAAACTCGAAGTGGGGAGGGGGGCAAACACAGATATTCGCCCTGAGCAGCAGATTCTTATTGACAGCAAAATGGATTTAAAAAAAACGAAATCATTTTGGAGCAGTGAAACATGTGTTCATGCCGAGCAGAATAATACCTAATGCCAGCCCCGAATATGTGTAACCTAGAACTAACCACTAACTGGCAGCTGAAAAACATTTTCAACCATACAGTAAAATTCCATTACGAAATAACAAAATGAAAATTACCGAGATTTTCAGAAGCAGTGTTGGACTTAAGTATAGGAATATGTATAGAGTTATATGGGCTTGTGAGACTCAAGTCCCCTCCGTTTTGAGGGCCCATTCTATCCTTTTGGTCTAGGGCCAATAAAAATCTTAATCTAACACTGTTTGGAAGTCATTGGTGTAATATATTTATTACATTTGTTTTCTACATTATATACTAAAGTAATTTCTATAATTATTTAATTTAAAAAGCTAAAAAGTACCGTGTATCTGACGTAGCTATAAATAACAAAAGGTGCAAACTTTAAGGGAAGGTAGAGAACATCAAAAGGATTGATAATTGCATAGGAACCCAAGACCGGAAATGTCACCGCATGTCAGTAGGGGATGCTGTTCATGATAGCGTTTTTTGGGAAATAACTGATCTTTCCTCATTAGAGCAATAGTCGTTGTAAGAAGAGCATAAAGCGTTATATGAACAGGGAGCTGGCAGACATGCACTAGTGTATGGATTGGTTAATGGCAATACACAAGCAGTTGAACGGCTGTATCGAGAACGGTTCCCAAAGAATCATGTACCGAGCCACCGTTTGTTTTCACTTGTACATCTCAGTTTGTGCGAATATGGATCTTTAAGAGGTAACAGGCATAGTGAGGGCATGCCACGAGTGATTCGTATGCCCGCCATGGAACAAAATGTATTGGATGCCACAGATAGGAATCTGAATACAAGCATACGTGCCGTCGCCACTGCTGTAGGACAGTCTCGGGCTACTGTACAGCATGTTCTTAAAGTCGAATCCTTACACCCATATCATCTTTAAAGGGCACAGTTACTGCTCCCCACTGATTATTTTGCATGTGTTCGTTTCACATAGTAGTATCTCCAAAAATGTGCCCCCGATGTTCATTTCCCCATCTTGTTTACTGATGAGGTGTCTTTCACATGAGATGGCGTGTTTAATCAACACAATGCGCATTTGTGGGCCCAAGAGAACCCCCACGGTATAAGACCTCATACTGCACAACATCGTTTCTCAGTGAACGTTTGGGCCGCTTTTGGTCAGCAACTGCTTAATCAGGCCTTACTTGTTGTCATCCCAGATGATATCAGCAAATTCTCATTTTTTTGGAACAGGTTACTTCGCCATGTGCCACAAAATGTGAGATGCACCATGTGGTATCAACATGGGGCAACTCCCCATTATGGAACGTGCATTTGCATGTGTCGTTTGGTCAACGATGGATTGGGCGTGGTGGACCGGTTGCCTGGACCCCACGCTCTCCAGATTTAGACAGCCTGGATTTCTTTCTTTGGGGGCACTTAAAGCTATTATACATGAAACACCTGTAGAGTCTGAAATAGATCTGGTCACAAGAATCATCTACGCTGCTACCGATATCCTAGAAAATCCAGGTGCTTTCGACCGTGTCTGCCAATCCATGGTCCATCGGTGTAATGCATACATTGAGTGTAATGGTGCAAACTTCGAGCAAGTCCTGTAACATTCCAAAATGGAATCACATACTACGCCATTTGAAATGTTTATACACAATAGATGTATCCGGTATAATCTCTCTTGTGTCCTTTCATTTCTTGTACCTCTGCTACCACTTTCCTATAACGTTTCCTGTCATGGGTTCCTATGCAATTATCAATCTTTTTGATGTTCTCTACCTCTCCTTAAAGTTTGTACCTATATTTATGGGACACCCTGTATACAGTAATTAAATTCATTATAATTAAGTATATTTTTATTTAATTTTGAAACCAAAAAGTTTAATACTTTTTACTATCAAATGTTTCTGTGTAATGCATAATTTCTAACTCATTAAACGTTCATACGAGGCCGGTACTCAAGTTTTTAGAATCTGGCAACACAAAAGATCATAGCTTTCATTGTTGTTGATTTTTAAAATTTCAACTTTCACGTAAGCATTGGGTGTTACAGAACCAGAATTGCTATAAAATTCTTTTTACGGTGTTGTTTTGAAGTTAATGAGGTAGTGGATTTAAGTTGAAGGGCTTTTCGAGCCATGATTTTTAAAGACCTCTGACAAGGTTTGACACAGCAACAGTGTGTCGCTTTCGCTTTCTTTTTGGTTTTACGGCTCAAAGACTACAGTGGTCATGCTGCGCCGGGACCTACTGTTTTCCGAGGAATCCGAACCTCTTAAGGCCTAGGGAACCAAACCCCGGACTACAGTGAGCAGTGCGATCTTTATGAGATCTCTGAGTAAGCGTTCTTTTTGCACTGCTGGGAGTCGAACCCGGATTAGCGGCGCACTAGGAGAACGCGTTACCACACTGCGCCACCGCAGGGCAATAGTGTGTCGATCGTATGAATTCTACTTCTGGTAATGAAATACCATCTAAAGCAACAAGTTAAAACTGGTTTAAAAAATTCCATTTTAGACATATATACGAGTCTCAGTGCTTAGTTTCGTGAAGGTCAATCAAAAACTGCTACGACACCACAAAACATTGATGCTGTGCGATAACCACTTTAGATTTTCATGTCACAGGTGATGAAATTAAGACATCTTTGGACATTTCCAGGACCACAATGCATTCAATTTTACATGATCATTTAAACATCAAGAAAGTATATGCGCGTTGGATACCAGGCAATTTAAATCAAACTCAAAAGGATGCTCGTGTCAAATGATGCAAGGAAAATTTAAAAAGATTCAATTGTGGTGCCTCAAAACATCTTTGGCATTGTAGCAGGTAATGAAACCTGGATTTATTCCTATGAACCCCAAACAAAACAATCCACTGTTTGGGCATTCCAAAATAAACCAAATCCTACGAAAGTTGTGCGCACACAACATGCTTCAAAGAAAATTATTGTCTCGTTTTTTGGTAAATTCTGCCATGTTATAACCATTGCATTGGAGGATCACAGAACAGTAAATGCTGATTAACAAGAATTTGTTTGCCAGAAATAGTTGCTAAAATCAGGGGAAATAATTCAAAGCGTCACATCGTTCTTCATCATGATAATGCAAGCTCACATACTACATTTCAAACTGTCAATTATTTGAAGCATGAAAACATTGATTCATGAGTCATTGCCCTTATTCACCTGACTTAGAACCCAATGATTCCTTTTTGTTCCCAATGATCAAAAATAAAATGCATGGTCAATGATTTAACAGCCCAGAAGGAGCAGTTGAAGCTAAAAAAACACGTTTCTGTTATACCAACGTCTGAATGGCATAACTATTTTGAAAATCAGTTTATTTGAATGAAAAAGTATTAACAATAAAGGAAAATATTTTAAAAAACAAAATGATTTTTTTCATATAGAAATATTTTGTATATTATTTTCTAAAAACTTAAGTACTGGCCCTCGTAGAAGGGTTATTTCCATCTCAAGTGGTCCAGAAAAGAAGTTCATTGGTTGCATGACCATTTTTTAAAAAATTTATTTTTTGCAGTTGATGGCCCCCCTCCCCCCTGGTTCTGGTAGAGGTTTTGGCATTACAATCTCTTAAGAAATCTAAAAATCTATTCCATTCTCAGGACAATGATATACAGGGTTTGTCCCAAAAGTTCCCGGAATGATTTTTTTTAAAATCATTTATTCAATATCAGTTTACAATCTTTTCAGAACTTTTCAAAGTATTCTCCCCCTGCTTCGATGCACCGTTGCCAACGCTTCACCCAATCATTGAAGGCGCCCTGGAAGTCGTCAACGGGAATCTCCTTCAGTGAGGTCGTCGCGGCTGCTTTTACCGCCTCCAGCGTCCCATGCCGAGTTCCTTTCAGGGTTCTTTTGATCCTTGGGAACAAAAAGAAATCCGCTGGTGCCAGATCGGGGCTGTACGGCGGCTGGGGCAGCGTTGCCACACCCATTTTGGCCAGCAACTCGGAGACAATGAGCGCGGTGTGGGTTGACGCGTTGTCATGGTGCAAGATCCAATTGTCGCGAATTTCGTTTCGGACGCGTCGAACCCTGTTGCGCAACCGTTTGAGCACTTCACAGTAAAACTCCTTGTTGACTGTTTGTCCTTGTGGCACGAATTCACTGTGAACTACACCTTTTCTGTCAAAAAACACAATGAGCATTGCCTTGATTCGCGATTTGCTCATCCTTGCTTTTTTCGGGCGAGGAGACTCCTTGGTGTGCCACTCGCTGCTCTGGCGCTTTGATTCGGGATCGTACTGAAAAATCCACGTCTCGTCCCCTGTGATCACTCTGTCCAAAAATTCTGGGTCCGTTTCGTAGCGTTCATGCAATTCCTGGCACTTCAACAAACGCTGCTCCTTCATCTCACTCGTCAGGACTTTTGGCACCATTTTCGAGCAGACTTTCCTCATTTGAAGATCCTCCGTTAAAATGCGATGAACGATTGTTTTGGGTATTCCACACTCCTCTGCAATCACCCGAACACTTAATCGTCGGTCATTGTCCAAAACTTGACGCACTTTTTGCACCGAGTCGTCCGTTTGTGATGTCGACGGGCGTCCAGAGCGGTCGTCGTCGTTGACGGACTCCCGACCTTCCCGGAACCGCTTGTGCCACATGAAAGTTTGGCTTTTTTTCATCGCCCCGTCACCGTAGGCTTTCCGAAGCATTTCGAGTGTCTCCGCCCCGTTTTTACCCAGTTTCACACAAAATTTGATTGCATAACGCTGCTCCAAAAACTGGTCCATTTTTTGATCGACGAGGGTGCAGTAGATACCTCTGCGCGGAGCGTGACCCTGCCTCAACAACTGCCCGCAGGCGACTGATACCGGTCTCGTTTCCAAGCTCAGATCCCCCACCAACTTCTCCGCCCCGTCAGCCAGCGTTGCCAACTACAAAAAATCATTCCGGGAACTTCTGGGACAAACCCTGTATCTCATGCTTCATATAATTACATTGTCAAATTATTGCTTTATCCAAAATTAATTTGTCATGGTGATCATGTGAAATCCCTGAATTAACTTCATATGCTCAGTTAGTTGGTTGTGTTTTTATGGTGCAAGGACAGCAAGGGTTATTCTGCACCAAACAAGGTGAGACATGTTCAGTGATTGTTAAACTGCAGTTTGTATTAACATGCTACTATTGGTTATTTTTAATTTTTCATAATGTTAGGATATGACCTAACTTATGAAAACGTTGCCTTTAGTTTAGGCTCTGTTACCATACAGCATTGTTTTTTTCCTTTCTGTGACTTATTTGTGTACCATTTCCTTACCTATTTTTACATAGAGGTTAGTAGATGTTAGATTAAATTTCATTTTCTGTATTATGAATATTTTCTTACCTTTGTTAACATGAACCACAAGTCGTTTTATTTTAGTAGTACAGCATTCTTTTAAATAAAATCATTCTTAGTAATTTACAATGCATATCATCCAGTCAATTCATCATCCTATTAATTTATATGTAAACGTGCACAGCATAAACAGAAAAAGAATCGTATCTTTTGATTGCCTGAACCTAGAAATGCCAAATTTGTATAAAACGTTCATCTTTAGAAGCTGCATCTGTTTATGCAATAAAAATATGGGATGCCAAAATTACCCCAAACGCACTTTAACTTTGGCAGGTTAGTTTATTTTTTTCTTACAGAAAAAAAAAAAAAAAATCCATAGGATTTTTTTTTATCACATTCTTATCATATACCACACAAGACTGATTTAATGCAGCCATTTTAAACTTCTTGGAAGCAACAGTTTAGTTATTATAGTCGAATCGAGAAAGGAAGTGGCAATGTTACCCAATTCTACGGCATACTCATATAGTTCCAGCGTACTTTTAAATTATATTTCTTTAATAATATTATGTTACTTGATTTTACCTTTTTTTTTAAATTTTTGTACATGGCATAATCTCAGTTGAATATCAAACTCAAACTTTTTACTGAAGTTTACTACATGCAAAATTCATACTTTTCTTATGTCCCCCCACCAGAGATATCCCTAAATTTTACAAAAAACATGAAAATTAGCATATTTGTGAAGCTCTGTACAAAGAAAGGAGAGAAGTATCAGGCCTCAATTGTTTATTTACATAAAACTACCCTAACAGAGGTATTTGCAAAATAAAAAAAAGAGACCCAATATTTGTATGCCTACCTTTCCCAAAAAATTGCTCTTCTGAGATTTGAATTTTTTATAAATGCAAGTGTCAAATTCGACATCAAATTTCAGACGTAAGGAAACAAGATAGCCAAGTGATGTATTTGACAAAAATATAGTTCACAATGTTCCAAGAATAACTTTTTTCCAAAGCTATATCACAAGTCATAACTGAAATATGCAGTTTTCCGTGAAAGCATCTACAAATACCATTATTTTATTTATTTCAGAACAAATCTTGACAAGAACACACAGAGTAAGAGACAAAATTAACAGTAAACATAAAATGTGCCTTGTCAAGGCGACGTGGAAAGAAATTAGAGATTTGACAAGGCCCATGCCACCCAACTATTATACAAATAATTAAAACGAGTACAAAACATTAACATACATTGACATAACGACATAAAATACATCTAACAAAACCACCAGTTCTGAGCCAAAAATAATACGTACTATGTAATGACTGTGTGCTATGTAATAATACATAGCACACAGGAGTATTCCACCCGACACACAACACGAGCCATTATCGCTAAGTTATACATCAAATTAAATAAACTGATTGAAAAGTTTCAAGCACAGGATCAGTGGTCAAATAAATAGGCAGTCAATCTAACCCTAAACACCTTTAATGAACAAGAGAGTTTAACTTCCTCAGGTATCAGGTAGTCCATTCCATAATACTGGTTCCAGTGATGAGATTTGTCTTTTACCCAATTCAATCATAGATGACGTTGGAACATAATGCATATCGAGATGTTGGATATCTATGCAAGGGTGTTCTTAGTGGTACTAAATCTGAGTAAGCATTAGATCCAATTCTCTTAAACATAATAGTTAAAATACGTTGTTCGTAGATACCAGTGAGATTGAGTAGTCCCATTCGACACCTGAGGTTAGTTCACCACGATCCGTAGTCCTTATGACACGAGTCCAGAACCTTTCTTGTAATTTTATTAGTTTATTTAAATGTGTTTTATGCTGCATTCCTGTTTGGGCTGTTGCAGCTCGAAGGTGTGATACAACTAAAGAATTATAAAGCATGATTAGTGTTTTGTTAGGCAAGAAACATTTAATTTTACCAATTATACCGATATTTCTACTAATTTTTGGTCTCAGTTCTGCTCAAAATCGGCCCACAGCATGCAACAAAACATGTGCCATTTTTAAACAAGTGAATAGAAAATAAAAATAATCTTGGTTTTACACTACCAACAGATAGGGGTCATCACCTGTAAAAAATAAAATTTTTTAAAGATGGTCAAGAGCAACCCCTGCTGGACCACTTGATATAGATTGACCCAGAATGAACAGTCCCTTCCATACTTGCTCAATTTTCATAGCTTATTTTATTATCAATTTCATAGCTTATGCAAAATTTTGTCCATACAAAATTATGATTTACATCTTGTTTTATGAAAGTTGTGCAGTAACGGTTTCTATTTTCGGTGTGAAAAAAACTGCAAAATTCAATACCCAAAAATATGTCCAATATTTAATCAAGCTCTTCTGGGATGACCAAATTACAATGTAACTTTCAAGTTTTACTACACTTCTAAAAAATATATAAAAATGAAAAAGGACTTGAAGTATCTGTTGTAATATTTTAAATTTGTATTTATGAATTTTATAACACAAAGACATGTGGATATGTTTTTTAAAAAAATTTTACTTTAAAAAATATTTTCAAGCATCAGAACTTTGAAATCACAGGTTGGCAGCAGTATGTAAGCATGTAAATGAACAGAACAGTATCCATATCTGGAGACATCACTACTAAATTTACCAACCCTGGAGCAAGAAAAAGAATCCAAAAATAAACTAAAAGAATACCTTCTGGAAACTCAGGGAAATTAAATGTGCCTTGGCTGCAAGTGTTTTAAATATTTTGTCTTGTATCCTTTGTATGTCATGTTTCTAACGTGTTATACATGAATAAATTATGATTTAATTTAAATCAAAATGATCCAATTTAATTTTAAAAAAAGTCAGATTTTTTCGATTGTTTTTAAAATCATGATTTTTCCATACCCTGAATTCAAGGGATAAAAGGTGGTTTCAGAATATGAATGGATTGGAAAGAGAAATAATAAATAGTAGCTTTGAACAAGTACAACAATTTAAATATTTAGGAGTCATGATAAGAGAGGATTGCAAGACTAGTGCAGAAGTTAAAGTAAGAATAGTAGACAGTAATAGGTGCTATGTTACATTCGAGAAAAATTAAGTTCCAAGAATGTCTTAGAAAAATAAAAGCTTATCATTTATAAAACAATGATAAGACCTGTAGTTTTTATATGGAGCCGAGACATTGACAACTAGAGGCAAAAAATTGCTTACAATATGGGGAATTAAAAACCAGGGAAACTTATCGTTTATATGAAGACTATGAGCTTGTAACAAAAATAAGGAAAGGAAGACTTAAATGGCTCAGGCACATAGAAAGGATGGGAGAAGAATCTAGAAAGCTAAGATGATTATGAGAACCAATCCAATAGGAGGAAGAAAAGTAAAGCATCATAGGAAAAGGTGCCTCGATGAAAAGTGATGGTAGTGGAGCAAGATCTGAAGAATGGAAATGGTGAAGAAAAGTCTTGAATAGAAGAAAATGGGCAATAACCGTTAAGGAGCCACAGGTCCTCCAGAGACTACAGAACCAAAAAAGACCAGGGAGTAAACTGACTGCATTAAATTTAAGAGAGATGAAAATACACACCCCATCCCATATTTAGAATTTGGATGCAACAGAAAAGGAAATGTGTTTATAGATCCTTCAAGAGGTAAAGCAGTATAAGAAAAAAGGGAAGAAATTAAGAGTTACAGTAAACACCTAGTCCAGAACCAGATACAGAATGGCACATGTTTCTGCTTGCAGTGACAGACGTCCACAACTTGCAACTTATTTACTGGCAAGAGGTTGCAGAGTACCAGGGAAGTTCTTAGCGTTGATAAGATTTTAACATTAGCTGTAAGTAAAAGTGGATGTATCATCACAGAAATTATTGATAGTTGGTTTGATTGCATTTGTAAACAAGTGTAAAATGTCCACTGCTCATTATCCACGATATCAAAGATATAAAAAAATGTGCACGATCATAAAATACATACCAAAATGCATATGTCTATGAATGTAATCAACAAAGCTCGAAACACACAGATCCCTATTTTGAAACTGCCAAATCATACCACATTTTTGAACCTCTTAACCCATTTGCATCATTCGAAAAAGTGGAAAATTGGCCCATATCACCATATACGTATGTGCAAAAACCTAGCGTGCACACTTGCGCTTTGGTGTTAAGGTCAGGAAAATTCCATGCATGTATGTGCTTATGATGCAAACGGATTAATATATGTTGTTTTAGGCCAGCGATTCCTGACACGAGAATCATAACCCACAAGGGAGTCGCAATCTTGTTTTTGGGGGTCAGCTCAGCTAATTTTAGTTACAATTATTCTTATAGGAAATTTTACACCAAAGATTTACAACATTCATATTTCAACACTGCTACATGGTAATATTCTACTAATCGTTATAACACTGGTTTTTGATAAATGAAAGGGAGTGCCTTACAAAAGATCCATCGCGGACAATGCTCAAGGATTTTTACAAAATCCTACCATTTTCATACACTGTAAATATCTTGTATTGTCAACATTATTTACTATGACAAACTTTAAATATTTTTGCATATATCCACTGCCAGAATGTTGTTAGTTGTGCTTAAGTTTGTTTGGGAAATGTGGCACACTAAAAATGCAAGCCCACATACTAATGGATCGATGGACGCAAGTTCATATCAAACATCAAACAATATTAATCAACGTTTATTGGCGTAGTAATACCAGCGCCGATGTTATGGCGTGATTAGATGGTGAAACGTTCGAGAAAAAAAAATGTTTCTGCATTTGGTGAGACCTGAACTCACGACCATCCTGTCATAATATCGGCGCTGATATCAATACGCCAATAAATGATTTATATTGTTATTTGATTTAATATGCATAGTGTTCTTCGATTTATATAAATACGTAAGTTTATGTTCATGGTTGCTTGTCTTCATGGAATATAATCATTTGGATAGCATTAAAGAAGAGTTCCTGCTTTGTAGTGACCATGAAACTACTACAAAAGATGAAGACATTATGAAGATGAAAAATACTTTTTTTAAAACCGAAGGATTACAAAAGTTAAATATTTGTGTGGTATGTGTAAATGGATATGCCCAACTCTGACCAAAGCCATCCTAGGGTTAAAGTTGGACTTTCAAAAAAAATAAATAAATAATAACTTGCTCCCCAAGAAAAGAGCATTTGTTTAAAGAACTCTGCAGACACAAATTCTGACTACAAGATTTCCCTTTTCTACGCTGCTGTATGCTGGTTAACGAAAGGACATGTAATTGTACATTTGAGTTGAAAGATGAAAAATTGTTCCTGGAAATGCAAGGGACACACGATCTTTTAGATTATTTTAACGAGGAAGCTAGAAAGAGAGAAAAGTTACTTATTTAGAGGGAATTTCAGACCAGATCAATAAGCTAAATCTGAAACTTCAGGCAAAGAAACACTACATTTCAAGACAAAAATTTTCGGACATTTCTTTCCAAACTGCAAAACTAGCATCAGAAAGTAAATATTGAAAATACTGACATATTTACAGGGAATTTTTATAACAATGTTAGTAACGTATCAATAGTATTTATGACTATAAAAATCAACACGTTTTGGGTGGACAAATCGGCCGCCCTTCTTCGGGATTGCACGAAGCTAAAGTGTCAACAATCATTCAACGGTGTTTCCATTCACCTAGTTGAATAGTTGCTATTGCAATGGTTTTCTGTAAAAATAGATTACTTTTGGAATACTGTGTTGGTTGACATGCGGCCATATTTCCAAAGATTGCAAGCAGTAAGAAAACGTTCGAAAAACACAGGAAAAACAAGTTTATCATAAAGCGAGTGGCACTGGGAAGTAGCCTGCGAGGTGGATTTAAGATTTTTCCAAGCAGAGCTGAAGGAGGGTGTGGATATGTGTTCGTTCACTATGGTGTCTTGAAATTTCTTGATGAAAAAAGCTTTAAAACAGTCAAGTTTGATAGGTGATCTGGGTTGGTGAATTATGCGAGGATCAGAGAAGTTGAATTTATGGTCTTGTTCAAGGCAATGGACCGCTATCAACAATTTATGGACCTCAGCCTTGGCGATGGTTCATTGGTGATCTTCCAGTCTATGGGCCGATGTACATTTTGTTTGACCAATGTAAGTGTTCACACTGACAAAAACCTGATAGACCCCCTAACACTGGTAAACACGGATTTTGTTCACTGGAGAAAAAACTTTGAATTTAGTGTGTCAGAGAAGTTTGAAAATAGCCCCACTTAGTTTGGGGAAATAAGGAAGTATGACCATACCAACGTATCCGTCTACGGAGGATCAAAGAGAGGGAAGAAATTGTGCATCTAGAAAATTTTATGCTACTAAACGTTATAAAAATTTCTTATATATTAGTCATATTGAATCATTTTTTACTACTTATTAGCACGTTGGTCAACATCTGCAGTGTGGTAAAAATATCTGAAGGTAAACTGGATAAAAATTTGAAAGTGGAGATTATTCAGCACTTTTAATCACTTGAAAAATAATTTCAGTGGTACTTCCCCCTAAGCTCACAGGAGAAGCTGCACACTTGTATGAAACCCATTCTCTGCTTCCCTGGATATAGTCAGCATTTCAAATAGAGTATAGAATGAATTTTTGGATCATCAGAATATATCTTCAGCACATGATTGTTCCATCAAAAATCACTGACACAGATTTAGTGTATTGTGTTCATGTCCAAATGTCCCTATGCTTGCCTTTCGAGTTTAGCTTTCATCTGCTCTTAGTTTTGCGAAAGTGGATTTTCGACACTACTTCGTATCAAAACAAAGCCAAGAAACAGACCGTATGTTAAGGATGACATGAAGTTAGTTTTATTGAATACACAGCTATGAATTTGGAAGTTGATGACTCAAATACAAGTGCAACTACTGTGTTAAATATTAGGTTAATTGTATATTAGAATTTTATATTTTGAAAATTTTAATGCTTCCTTTACTCTATTAAAAATGCTTTTATTATGTAAATCTGCCTGCAGCAGGCAAAGGAGAAGTCAGACCACTTGACTAATGTAAAAGAAGGTTACGATTTGAAGGTTGGGAAACACCGTTTTATGCCTGTAAAAGCACAATAAAATAAGACTTATAGAAGTACAGCATTTATCTAGTGAAGCAAGTGTTCACACAAGGAAAAAAAAAAATTGAGATTTTCCAACCTTAACTTCAACATTTAGTGGGATTTTAAAAATGCGAGTGTGAACTTGGGAATTTTTTAATTCTTTAAACTAACTTTAATTTCACATTCAAACTAAGTAATTACATTAATAAATGAACAATGTGAGTCAGATTATATGAATCAGCGGTCCTTCAACTATGGTCTGTGGACCCTCCCAGTGTTCCATTGGCAGCCTGGGAGAGGAAAAAAGGGGAGGGGGGAGGGAGATGCGATGGATATGAGCATTTAATTGCAGGGGAAGCATGCGTTATTTATTTTTGGATGGGATTTAACAACAAATTGCGGGAATCGCACGATCCCAGGCAGTAGTGTGAACCCTGGCAGCTGGAGTAAATACAGCAAGCTTTAAAAAATCAGTTGATGAAATGTGGCCAGCATCACTTACTCCAGAGAACCTTAAATCTGGTGTCAGGTTCATAAGGATATATCCACTGGATTGAACCAGGTATCTAGAGAATAGCTTTTGCAGCCAAACATTAGCATCCTACAATCCGCAAAATTCCCCATCAAAAAGTGGCCTACTACTTCAGTCGCCTGGAATCACTGCAAAATACCAGTAGTTAACTTAAACCATGGTGGATTTCAAACAGTACCTTCTGAAGAGCAAGGACCGATCAGTAATGAATCAGTTTCAACTTTTGACTTAATCAGTTTCAAGTTCTTTGGGTGTAGGCCTAACATCTCTAATTGCAAGTCAGTTGATGACATCACCCTCCTTCATAGACCTACAAAAGCTGAAGCCTTGAAGACCTACTAAAACACTTAAAAGCAAGCACCTAGAGTAATTCACCCCCCCGCCCCCCCAAAAGCCGAAGTAATGATACAAACTCTGTTGTCATCACCAAAAAAGATTCCAGCTCTGATTCTAAATGAAAACAAACATGTACGCACATTGTTCTTTCTTTTTCTTCACTTTTATTTTCCATTTTTTTGCCCCATTCTATGTCTTTTATCCAAGGTATATATTCATAGTTTTACCTTTCATCAATGGTTCAGATTTAATCAATTTGATTGCCTTTCCACCCCCACCCCTCCCTGTTCTACCCCACCCAATGCTTTCACTTGCAATAACGGTGTGTCTTTCCAAAGAATGTGTTAGCATACTTGGCAGTTTTCTCTTCAGAATCGCTGTGCTCTTCCAGGAAAGCGTTGTGGCACTATAGTTAACAGATTCACGTTAACAGATGAAAATTATAGTGCTGTTAAAGAACAGATTTGGAAGTAAAGGTATTTTAATTAATTCACATACGAGAAATTTGTTAAATATAAATGACCTACCTAAATTAATCTTCCTGTCAGGGACACAATATCTTTGTCTGAACCCTTAAGGACGCCATGGTTATTATAACTAAGATTTATACATTGATGCCACTAGAATGCTTAGGCCAAGACTGGAAAACAAGGTACACTAAGGGTACAAACAAAGGCCTGTAAAAAACAAAAACCAAACTATTTCGCGGACATCAATATCGGATCTGCCAAGACCAGGGCAAGCAAACACCCTGATCTCCAATGAATCCATTGCTGCTGTTGATGAAATGATTAGAGGTAATCGAAGAGTTACGACTCGTGACATCTCTGCAGCACTCTGAGTAAAGGAACGGTGCAATCAATCATACACCAATATCTGCAGTACAGTAAAGTGAGTGCACAGTGGATACCAAAACACCTTACCCCTGATCACAAGAAGCAAGGAATGGGCCTCTATCTGCAGCATTTGGTCCATTATAACAAAGATCCCCCATTTCTGAAACACATCGTTGCAACTGACGAGTCATGGTGTCACCACCACACACCCAAATCGAAGAGAACGAGTATGCTGTGGAAATACCCATAATCTCCTCCACCAAGAAAATCAAAAGCAATGCCAGCTACACGAATAGTGATATTAACGTTTTTCTTCGATTACTGTGGGCCACTTTTGATTGATTTCCTGCCACAACAGTGCACTATCAATTCATCAGAATACTGCAGCACTCTCTCGCAACTATGCAAAGCAATCAAAAGCAAACGACTAGGCCTCTCACAGTAAGTGATCCTTCATGATAATGCCCACCCACACGTCCCCCACAAAACCCAGACAAGCATACACAAATTCCGTTGGGAAGTGTTGGAACACCTAGCATACAATCCAGATTCTGGTAATTAATGGGCCTACTGAAATGTGCATTTACTATTAAAATAAAAAATGTGCATATAAAGTTAACATAATCCTACAGCTTTATCATTTATATGCACACAATATACATTAAAGTAGGCCTACAGTTAGTGGCGTAGGCAGGAAAGTTCATAAAGGTTGTAGGCTTAATAAGAAGGATTACAGAGCTACAACTCATATATCCCTACGTTAAATATACAAAATTTCATTGTGATGGGGGGTTACAACCCCCAAAACCACCCCCTAGCTACGCCTACAGCACTTGAAGGGAAATATGAGATACACTGTAACTAGACATATTGCACAACTTTAACTATAGTTATGGCAAAAAGCATAAAATGAGAGGCCTTTTAATACAAAAAAGTAATACATGGAAGTTTTAAAAAAATTTCCAAACTATTTGGATGGGGAAGGTGGGGGGACTGCCACTGATCATGTGTTCAAACAGCTGTTCGCATTACAGACATATCCCCAGAAAATGACAATGTAGGTAAGACAAATCCCTTTTAAGGCACAAATAATAAAATACAGTTATATTTGCTCAAATCATCTAGTGTATTAAAAAGAATGGATAGGATAAAAAGTTCAGAAATTTAAAAAAAAAAAAATTGAAAGAAAAAAAAAAAAGTGTGCATATAACAAAGAGTTGGATACAAAGCAATTTTCAACTACAGGAAAATTGGTGATTTGGCAAACTTGATAGCCCTTCTTGCAAGAGGTTGCTGACCTCAGTTATATAAAGTGCTTTCAGATCGTAGTTGTTTCGTGGTATGTTCACATTAATGCAGAGGTATTTTATATATAATTGATATGCACGAATATATCAACGTTTTAATATCGCCATCTCAAAACCCTACCACCCCTCCCCAGTCTCATTAAAAATCAGTGTTTCATACGTAGGTATTCAAGCATGACACGAATTCTAACACTTAGTGTGTTCCGTGCGAAAAACATAAATTATAACAAAGAAATAGTCGTTCTGTAGTACAATTATAATAAAAAAAAAAAACCCAGCTTTCTACAAAGTAATCCAACCGAGTTGAAATTTTAAAAACATTCACTAGGCCTAAAGTCTAAAAACGATATCACGACCAAAGACATTTTTTCAAAGAGCGAATTCGATGTTTCAAATCTCTAATGTAAAAAAAAACCATTAATTTATTAACGTTTGTTCGAATGTTACCGAATTGCACATAAGGATCGTTTAACAATAGTAGTCATGTGACTCAACCCAAATACTTCACTAATGAACTCAACGGCGCTAATTGAGCAATTACCTTGAAATAAAACGTAATAAAACTTACCTTGGATCAATCTGTAGAACAAGATTACATTTAATACATATTTAATCAAAAAGGACGGGGGAAAGGTTAAACCTTAAGCCTAGGTGTTTTTTTGATGCGAATGTGATACTACCCTAATCTCGTGTGGAAGCACTTAAATTATTTTCTTTGTTTTAAAGGGCAAACAGATCAGTACTCACCACTGAAACATCATCGTCATCACTATCGGATAAATCTGCCATAAAACGGGCACGCAACGAAGCAACACTAGGTCCCCTTTCCACACCAATATTTCCGTTCAGAGGTGACGACGAACCCGAGCAATCTTTGCCAGTCTCAATTATATCGCTATCTCTAGTACTATCGCAACTAGAGTTGTGCACTACATTCTGCATGTTTTAATACCAGCTGAGTAGTGGTAATCGGAATGACGGTTAAATGTTGTATTGGGCGACAAGCAGCTTTAGAAATCGACCCTGTCGTGTACGGTCTTAAAGCTCAATGGCATTACACAGCCGCCATAACTGAACTGCCTCACATCGATGTCCCGGATGTAATTTTTTGTGCGGTCCTGTACTTTGGGCTTGGTTGGAAGTCCGTATTTTAATAGTCTCTTCGCATTTTTCAATCCCTCCAGTAATTTTTTGATGACCCGCTGACGCCCTGACGTCTTTACAAACCCAAAAGTGTGCTGGGAAAGCAAATAAAAACTTTTCAAACAAAAACAACAAACAAAATTTTATTTATGCGTTTTCCCCCCAATTCGTTCTAGCGCTATATACATGAATAAAAAATAACGAAATTTTAAAAAGAAAAGTTTTTCAAAGTGGAAATAAAAGAAAACCTCAATGGAAAGTTTATACCTTTCTGTCCGTTTTGGTCTTGATTGACATGAAATAGTAAAATATAGTCAATACATATTTTACATTATTTTTGTTTTTGTTATTTTTAGAAGGGGATCCTTCACCCATAGAACGGTTCGCGGTTTTCTACGAAGAATAACGTCGCTTATTAACATAGAAGTAACATAGTTCCTATTTTGAGCTTTCATCATGTTCTATTATGAAGGAAATTTAAAGTATTCTACAACGTATGAATACGTCGTTCATAATTACAGTAAAAAAAAACCTAATAAACAGCCCCCCTCAAATGTGGTCCCCCGTTTTTAGTCTGATAAAAAATTCCCGGGCAAGAAATTTCTTCACAATAATACTGCTCCTTTACAGCCAACTTTTTCCTGCTCGCGAACTGTCCATTAATAAGAGGTTTAACTGTTACACTACCGACTCTCAATAATTCGGATTCGTGTTGTTGTTGCTATGCACATTTATGATGACATGTTCGTCGGCAAGCAGCGGCTCAGCTATCCCTGATGAGGACTGTTCCCGGAACAGTATTTTGCAAATGAAGAGGCCGAAGGGCAGGAAGACTAAATAATTCGGGTTCACTTTTGTAGGAAATCTGGTGCTAAAGATTATTTGCTGAAATATGAAACAACAAAACCTGTAGGAGTGCGTATAAATGTTTTAAAACTCAATACCGGTGTAATAAATTATTTTTATGGAATCTCTTTGCGAAACGTGCGTTATTTTGCTAAAATTTACTTGGTTCAGGGTAAAATAATAATAATAATGACCACTGGTAAAAATTTTGCATGCAAAAATTATATTTGCATGCAATATTAAAAGGTTTAAAAAAGATGCTTAAAAATAATCGAATCCACTATTTTGGAAAGGGGTCAACTCCATACAAAAATAATGAAACATAATCCTTTTTCAAAATGACCGATTCAATTACAGATACGTTTTCAACTTGTAAAATAGGTGATTTTTATAGTTTGTCGGGGCGCGAAAGAGGAGAAAAAAACTCTAAAAGAAAAGAGGACATATATGTTTCTTCTTTTTAGTGCTCTTATCTCTATTAGTTTATTTTCCCGCGTCCTCTTTAGTAAATGAAAATTTTATTGCAGTCAAACTCGTGAACGTGAAGGCTCACGGTGACAAAAGCTAAGTTTATGTTAAAGCAGCTCGTTCGCGTTATGTGGAGAAGGTCGGACCGTATTTCCATTACTATACAATTTTAATGGGACTCATGAAACAATTCATGTTAAAGGCAATTTATGTTAATAATTTTCGGGTGTCACTGGTGGTATTTGTTTGTCATATCTTTTTTCATTTATTCATCCAATAATCATAAAAACTCAATTAATGTACACTTAATTAATGATTTCGTTATGTTTTTAAAAACATGATACAATTATATAGAAATTACAAATAATCCATTTTTATGATAAGTTTAGTAAGTTTGCCGGTAGCAGGACCGCATTACCGTATAGACAAACAAGATAAATGTCTATCTATTTTTTTTTTTTTTTTGGAAGTCCCGTAGCAAAATTTGAATTTCCATACAACTTCTTTTTTGTATTCGAGATGATGGTTTGGGAACATTCTCCGCAGTGGCAGACTGTATTTCCCTGAGAGATTATGGCAAGATCATAGTGATTAGACACCGCTCCTGCCCTCCAATGCACTGAGGTATGAATGATGATAATTTGACGCTTGGCTATATTAAACTTCACCAGGTAGAACCTGGTGAAGTTTAATATAGAAGGGCAGGAAACGGTGAATGGTGAAGACGCAAATAGTCGTAGAACAACTAGGCCGAACGCGCATTACACCAACAGCAGGAACAAGCTGACACGGAGAAACAGGCAAGGGGGCGAAAAGGCACCGTATGACAAGCGGATATCAGCAGCCGAAACAGCAGAGACACCATTGACTCAAGGACAAACACCAAACAGAAAATGTGAGCGAAGGCAGCCGTGGACACCGGAATGAAAAACATACTGATGAAACTGATGCATTCTTCGGAAGAAGACACCCGGCCATTTCGAGAAAAAAGCGTGGATGGAGAAAATGACGGAGAGGTGGACAGAAAAAGGCAATTAAACCGATTAAATCCGAACCATCGATGTAAGGCAAAACCACTGGCAGCAACTAGACCAATAACCTTGGAGACAAGATAAAGAAGGGGGCGGGGAAAAAAAAAAGGCTATGAAAATAAAAATGAAGGAGAAGGAAGGGCAATGTGCCATGCGCCTTCTCCCTTCGAGAACCAGAGATGGAATCTCAAATTTCCATACAAATTTTAACATTAGGACCAATTTAAGCAATTTAATTGGCTGAGTTGATGTTTGTGCGGGTTCCAAGATTGAAATAATTCCTCTGGGATTACAGGCCCGCCTCCAACGACCACCCTGCTCAATACCATACCATACCAAGATTGAAATATTGGCGCAGTGTTGATTTAGCGGCAGAAATTGAAATATTGGCGCAGTATAGCCCAGATGCTCTTGCGCCATAAAAAAGCCAAACAATCAATCAACCAAGATTGAAATAATTCCAGTCAAATAAATTGCTTTTTTTTATTTAGCAAAATCAAAGCAAAAAACAAAACGATTTTACATTTGACTGACTACACTAATCTGCATTTTTCCATTTTTTTTCCGTTGTTTTGAAATAAAGATGTGTATCAGAACGTATTTGCTTTGCAGATTATGAATATGATCTTGAATAATTCGTATCACGTCAGATTTTTTCACAAATCACAAAAATGTGAAAATGTGAAAAAAAAAAGAAGGGCGTCATTTTTTTAATGACATCGATACATCACAACGTTTATAACGTATGGAAATGTTCCCTGGCAGCATGGAATGCCTGTGTAACGAATAGATGCACACAAATACATCGGAAATTAATGGAAATGAATCATATCCAGACATAAAAAGGAGCCAAAAAAAAAAAAAGCTGAAAATTTCTTCAACTTCATACGTCAAATTTGAAGAGAAAAGGGTAGGGAAATTCTACTCTCGTCATTTTACGGATTAGTGTGCAGTTTTAAATTATACCTGGATTCTAGGTTTTATTTTAGACTTTTTGAAAAATCGCGTCAAGCCGAATCCAAACCGCAAGACTACAATCCCAACCCTAAGTAATTAAAGTCAACCCGAACAAACCCGACCTGCAACGAAAAAAATAAGTGACAAATGCAAGATGTAATACCATTTGTAGTGCCGTGATGAAACAAACGGCAATCTAATTTCCTTTAATATAGTAAATGCATTCATCCATTTTACCTATATCCAGATATATGCACTAATCCGCTTACGTAGAAATTATTTCTGAAAGTAAATTTCTAAACACATTCCTGAGCAAATATTTCTCAAACAGTGATTTTTCATTGAAAAAAACCAAGTTAAGCAGAGGCGGACTGGGCCAGTGGGCTTTTGCATTTCGGCCTCCCAATGCAGGAACAATGATAAATAATTAATTACGTAACGTATCATAACTTTCAGTCTTAGCAACGAGTATTTATTTGATATTTTACAATAATTTTTGCCACCCACGTATTAATTAGCTCAAACTAGAGCTTGTGTAATTTTGGAGAAAAAGAGACGCTTTCCCCATCCTGGATTCGAACCAGGGTCCCTCCGTTTAGCCCGGAGTGTCTTGGACCGCTAGACGAATGAGGACAGGAAACAACGCTCTCTTTCTCCGTATGTAAAGATGTTAAGGTATTATTACCCTCCGCAGGGATAACACAATTGCCAAATATGGTCAACACAAGAAAGCCTCCGGGGCGAGAATTTTGTGAGTTTTCGTGGGGGAATTTATTATACTATAATTTTTGCCACCCACGTATTAATTACAGCTCAAACTAGAGCTTATGTAATTTTGGAGAAAAAGAGACGCTTTCCCCATCCTGGATTCGAACCAGGGTCCCTCCAGGTTGATATTTTTATTCAGAACGAAATATAATTTTTTGTATTCGTGAGAACTCGTTGTCGAATTATGGACTTTTATAACATACTTCAAACTGAAGGTATATTATTACGAAATATATATAATGCAATACCTTGACCTTCTAAATGTTTTATGAATTCATATTTTTACTTTAGAAAAATTAAAGATCGCATATTAGGAATAAAATTTTAAATTTTTAACATGCACCAAATATGTAAAAAAAAACATTCGGCATTTGTTCAAGGCACTAAGAATTTTTAAAATGCTCTTGCGTTGGCTATACGGCCCTCTTATTTATATGGTGCACATTTTTTAGGTTTTACATAAGGGTGAAAATTATTTTGTATTCTTTATTCCAGTTTATCAGTCAATAAAAAGTTATTACTTTGGACCATAACATTTAATTGATAACTATGCTAAATTGATCTCATAATTGCATATATTTAAATGTATCCCCTCAATAAACTTTTTTTGAACAAAAAATCTGAAATAAAAAAAAAAAAAGTTAAAATTCATTTAAAAGGCCAAAATCTTTTTATAACTTTTAAAAATATTTCAGCCCATTACGGCCTGTTGAATGAATATACCAATTAATTTTAAAGAGAACCGGCCCATTTCAGCCCGTATTTGAAATGGAATTTTAGGCCACGGCCCGGCCCGCAAGTGAAACGGACAGTGGCCCGTGCAGGTTTCTAACTCTATACTGTATGCAATAAAGAATAGTAGTAACAATATAAATAGTATTTCATACCATTACACTTAAAGATGCCAGTATATACTTTTTCCACGTCTTCTTCTTTATTAGCTCTAAATGACAATCGAAATTTTGCATTTACTATACGAAGCACAAAATATGAAATATCCAAGTGCAGAAAATATCACTCGCAACTCTAGGATAAGGTCTTGACCGATGGTCACTGACTGACTCATTGATCAATGATCAGGCGGTACACCCACACATATTCATTTCTTTGGCTTTCGAACCGGCCAAAAAATGTTCAATTCTTCTTCTTTTGTATTTCCCCAACTGCACTTTGTTTTACGTATGAATCGTAATGATCGTAAGACATACGCCTTCTGTTTCCAATTGCATATAGGATGCCATCAGCCTCCAGTATCAAAACATCAGTGATATCGTCCCCAGCCTGGATAAAGACGACGAAAGCGGCTTGGGATATGAGGGAAGATAGAAGAATGTAATTTTTTCCTTCAAAAGTAGAACGGCAGGCTGTTTACTTTCCAAATTAGTAATGTTCACATGATGTATGAATCTAGATGATGGGGTAATCTCTATCTCCCCGTCCCCATTTGCGGTCTACTCAAAATGTAAACATTCGAGAAAATCGAAATGCTTTCAGTTTTTGTTTTTTTCATAACATGTGAACGTATGACTATTTGAAATTAACATGACTTTTTAACACTTTCCTTGCATGACTTTAGAATAAGAAACTTCATCTTTGTTTGCGTATGTATGTAGTAGTTATATAAAAAAGTCTCCCAGCTAAGAAACGCTGACGGAATTGAGCCATACGCGGATCCAGATGATGGAATCTAGACACGGTCATCACCCAGCACCCGCCTTCCTTTCTATCGAAAATATAAATATATATATCAAACCAAACTGACGCTTTTTAAATCGGCTAGACTTTATTTATGCCAAATTTTATAGCCATTCTATATTAAATCAGATCGGCCCATTTTACATCAAATCTTACAGGTCCTCTATGTTAAACCGAACCAGCACTCTTTATAATAAATTGGGCCTGCCCTTCGGGCGATCGTCCAATCTCCCATATGGCCAGTCTGCCCCTGAATTTAAGAATAAAAATGATAGCTTCCTTGAAAGAAAGAAAACAAATCGAAACTTTGAGAGAGGCGTATGACAACCTTAAATTTTTGCTGTAACATGTGAAGTACAAGCACCATGAATGATCTTTGTGCTAGGATTTTAAGTTGATCGGAGTACTGCTCGGCCATCAAACAGGATACACGAAATTTCCGTGTTTTTTGTGTGAGTGAGACTACAGAGCAAGGAATGAACAGTAGGTTGGGAATCAGTGGTCAGTCTACACAAATGGCGAAAAAAATATTGTTTCAATTCCATTAGTTGATCCTTCGAAAATACTTTTGCAACTCTTACGCATTAAAGCAGGTTTAATGAAGCAATTCATGACGGTTTTAAGCATGGACAGCAAATGCTTTCAGTACCTTGATTTTAAGTTTCAACCGACTGCATCGGAAAAAATCAAAGCTGGCATTTTTATAGGTCCACAAACAAAAAATTAATAGCGGACACCATATTCGAGAAAACTATAATTAATAATAACTTTATTAAAACTCAATAGCTAAAATTACACTAACATTGGGAGTAAGACAATATAATCGTAAAAATATAGACAATAAAACCAATAAGGTAGAATACAACCAATAAGGGAAACATTTTAAAAACCGCGACATATCATAATTCTCCAAGACGACAACAAAGCCCGACAAAGATCCACATGATACCAAAGCTTCTGGCAAATCGTTCCAAATCCTTCCTGACCTAAGGGCAAAGGAATGGAAACGTACATTGCTTCTGGTAGGCTAAATCCTAACACATAGCGAATGGTTTCTGGTAGAGGTGTGGCCCACAATACGAATTATCCGATAAAAGTCATTGCAATAAATGAGTCTATGGATAAGTTTATAAAAAAGACGAATATCAGCCAAAAGACGACACCACTCCAAGGAATGCAGCCCCAGGGAGGAAAGACGATCACTATAAGACAAGCCACGCAGACTACGGATATTCCTAGAAAATCGCCGTGAGGGAGATTTCAACAGCCTAATATCGCACACCTTATAAGGCTTCCAAACACGAGAGGCATATTTCAAAATTGGCATGACAAACGTCTTAAAATCAAACGACAAAGTGTCGACATAACAGGCTTGTTAACATGTCGCACTCTCACTTGTTAAACATGTCGCATCTAGAGAAGATCCTAGGAAGTAAAAAACCACGTTGGTTAGCATTTGTGGCAACACGACGACAGTGGGCTAAAATGTCCAAGTTCTCAGTTACTAAAACGCCCGAATCTTCCTGTCTGGAGACATCCGTTAATGAATTATCCACAGAATATGTACAATGAGCATTGGCAAAACCAATGTCAGTATACTTGACTTTAATATCGAAATCTCGAGACGATTCATCCGATACAAGACTGCTGCAAATCGAAGACTGACTCGGAGGAGGAGATAGGTGAACAAAATCTCAGGTCGTCGGCAAACATGAATGACTCAACTGATCTCAATATATTTGGGATATCGTGAACAAAAATCAAGAAAAGAATGGGACCCAGAATAGACCCCTGAACCACTAGGCTAGCAACTGGAGCGGAAGGAGAAACAGCATCACCCACCCTAACGCGTTGGGTCCGATTAGATAGCAGGGCAATAATAATGCGGGCAAGTCTACTAGGAAGACCAGTGCGCACCAGTTTACCGAACAGAACTGATCCAACAACCCTATCAAAGGCTCCGACGAAATCAATGTAAATAACATCAACAGGGTGCACATTTTCCCAACTCTCAGACCAAAGATCAACGCACTCAATTAACTGAACCACAGAGGACCGAACAGGGGTGAAACCAAACTGCTCTCTAGGAATGACTTCATGAGAAATAAGAAATGGCATAAAATAAAACAGCAAACGCCGCTCAAACAATTTTACCACAACATTAGTTAATGAAATTGGGCGGTAATTTGCAGGATCAGAGCGATCCCCGTTTTTATGAACAGGGACCACAACGGCCTCAGTCTAAGAACCGGGAACAACACCAGATAAATAACATCTACCAAATTAAGTAGACAAAATACATTGAAGGCGGGAAGTCAATTTCCTAAAAAAGATAGGAGGAACACCATCGGGTCCAGCAGACCTAGATTTCAACACAGCAATTAACCTACCGATAACTCCAGGGAGAAAGGACGACATAACATTTTCATCCTCAATTGAAAGACCACCAGACAACTCAAAGGGGTGTTTATCACTCAAATAATGTCAATCACTCAATAGTTAAACACCAAAAGTTTTTAAAAGGGTACAAGCCTTATCCAAATCTGATGTCACCAAAACACTAATGGAAGAACGAGGGAGGGGGGGAGGCAAAGGTCGATGTCCATACAACCTCAAATTGGCATACCTAAAAAAATCAGTGCGATTCTCCAATCTACACAACCCACGCAGCTTGGCAGATTCAGTCTTAGATGCCAATTCCCTATACCTTGCAGACAACAGATAATAAGAAGACTTATTAACCATAGAAGGATCACTACGCAACAAAAGCCAAGCCCTAAGTTTTTTTCCTAGCTAAATAAGACAGGCTACGGTTTTTCACAGGTCCACGACTGGAACTGGCAGAAACGCCAGCCACACAATCAATAATGGCCCTATCATAAATGGAAAAAAGGGTAGATATATCGCACCCAGGATCGAAAAAACATGGGTGGATACCATCCAAGATAACACTCATGGAATCATAATCAGCAAAATCGAAACGGACACCAAATGTAGTTTACCAAAGCAAATATGAGCATATAAGACAGATTATCGCTGTATGAAAAAAGATTAAAAGCAGAGACATCACACAAAACATAAGCATCATTAGAAAACATCAAATCCAAGAAATTATTCCCTCTTGTAGGAAAATCGATGAATTGAGAAAGTCCACAGAATCCCAGGGCACCAACAAATTCCAGCTGAACAGTGGATTAATTCCACACAATCATCTCCAGTCCAACGACAAGTACTTAGATTGAAGTCGGCCAAGAGCAAAACCGGAATATCGAGCTGGACCAAAGGTGACAGATCACCAATAAGACCCCGCAAATAATCAGCACAGCTCGACAATGACGGTGGAATATAAAGACAGATAATCCTCAGCGCAACTGGACCACAACTCAAAATATCCACACCCACCATTCATAAGGATCAAGATTAAGACTAAGAGGACATGGAATACTGGGGAGAGAATTTTTCGCAAAAACGCAAACAACCAACTCCAACCGTCCCCAGCCTATCCCTCCTATAAATGGTATACTAATCAGGACATAGGAATGAGTCAGGGTATTGAGGAGTCGCCCAGGTTTCGGCTGCGCATAAGATATCATGAGATAATGTCATGAGATGTCATTTAAATGTGAAGATACGCCAATTTATTAACCAAACTCCGAACATTAAGAAATACAAAACGTCTCACAAGGTGTTTACTATCACACTCGGAAACACCATCCCGCCTCTCCAATCCAACAGCCAACCTAGAAACCACGTCACCAGACGGCCTCCCAGGACGACAGAAGAAATCAGAAATAAAAACACTGCTTTGCCACAATTCAGGGCTCTTCAAAGTATCATAATAATCCTCTCCAACCGCAATGACGAATGTAGCGTATAGATGAGAATTTCTGGTCTGGAGTTTTACACAATCGAAGTCGAAATGCTGGACCCCAATCAGTTCATAAACCTTAGTAGATTCGACAGAGGACTCGAATCGATTCACCATCAAACGCTTAATCCTTTTAGTTTTCACAACACGAACATCAGTGACAACGAGAGTGCCCAGTTCCGGTTTAGAGCGAGATCCATTTCCACAATTATGTGGAGGACTGGATACACGAACCCCACCATCCACAGGTGAGGTAGTACGCACAACTCGAACATCGCGTCCGACAACATCAGCATAACTAGAACGACCAGAAGGGCCCCTCCAATGAGACAAATAATGGAATATAGAAATTAGATATTAAAAAGTTAAGATATATTTCCATTTATTTTCCAGCACTTGACGAATAAAAAATGGTTTTCTAAACTTTGTACCATTTTTCCCAATATTTTAGCAGTAGAAAAAATTCAAAAAGTATAACTCACGTCAACCAGTATTGTTGAATGAAAAATAAATAAAAAACAGCCTTCTGCCAGTTTGACTGTAACACTTTTACATCGAGTGATTTATAGCTTTAAAAGATTGATGACAACCGACCTCAACCGCCTCCCTCATTCTGTCGCCCTAGAGGAGCAAGAAAACTTTGAAATTTACGAAAAATGCGTAAAAGATGCATAAATCACGATATGTTGCAATCGAACAAGGAAAAGCTTTAGCATGTTCAAATGCTAATCTTGGTCGAAGGGAAAAAAATTTACCTGGAAATATTTTTCTAAAAGCATAATTTCCCTGTTTCAAATTTCCTATCTTGTCAAGAAATTTCGGGTTGTAGTTCAGTTGTACAATTGCACCTTTGAACTTTGAACATTTCTTCCTATAAATTTTTAAATTTGTTCAG
>QLNU02014176.1:87697012-87738398 GCA_006491805.2 Dysdera silvatica
TCCCTGCCTATTTTCATTTAAAATTACGGCGCAGCAAACAGAAAAATCGTGCCGTATTTCGAAAGATACGAAACATTTCAAAGACATTAATAATTCAATCGGCGAAAAAATTTAGCTGCTTCGGCATGCTTCGCAAATTTTTCGCTATCGAAAATTTTCCGCAGTAGATTTTAACCTACTTTGCCTTTTGGTAAATCAGCCATTTTTCTTTACTGGTATAATATTGACGTGCTGTTACCGAAACGTAAACAATAGTTCGGCGGGTATAAAGGCCAATATGATGTAAACAAGCAATTTTCATTCAATCTCTTTCATCTCGCGACACACCAAAACTAATTACTAATAATATTTTGCGCCCCAAAAAATATGTCTTTCGCCAATTTGATAAAAATAGATATATAAAAATAAACATATTAAAAGTAGGTACAATTTGATTGATCTCCAAAATATTAATAACAAGCAGTAATCACCTACCGTTTTTGATCCTAACTCGCTTTTTAAAATATGCATGTAGTTTTTAAAAAGTAGACAACTAACAATCTTTAATTTTTCACGAAGTTAAAAAATCTAATTATTCCGTACAATTATGATATATTCGCAAGTGATTGAAATTTATTTAACAGGTATTTTCTGAATTTTTCTTTTCCTCGGAGATTATATAGAGCATTTTATAAATAAAAGAGAAACATTTTATGAGTTATCTAAGACTGTAGTTATGTAACCTATAATTTTGAAAAAATACAGTAAAAATTGTTTTAGAGAAAATTCTCCTTTGAATTTTAAAGATGGTTTTTCAGTTTTTAAAAGGTATTTTTCATCTTTCGCTAGTTTCTTTTTCAGTCTTTTAAAAACTTTTTCGGTTGGTTCACTAATTTGTTTTATTCTTCAGATTAGTTGACCACCGTTTCAATATACACTATGGTTGTGTTGACTGTTGCCATGTTTTTACTTGAAAATCTCTCAGAGAAATGAGTTTCGTGTTTGTTACTACATAATCAGGTATTGAACATTTGAAAAATTCTCGCAACACACCTGTGCACATCTCGTGACACACCGGTTGGAATTCGTTGATGTAAACGACTGCAAATGGTTGGTGTTGAAACATTTCATCCTATGGTCATAAGCAGCTCCTACTGCAGTTACGTTGTATTCAGTCATCCATTTGTTCTCACAATCAATGACAAATATCGGTAATACTTTGCCGAAGTTGAAAATGGGCGTCCTTGTCTTTGCCGTCAACAGACATTTTCAGTCCCTTGACACCTATCTTACAGTCTTGAAATGACGCTTTGTGGCCCTCTGCAGACTTGGTATACGAATTGCTGAGTCTTTTCGCCTTTTAAATAACGAATCGTTACTAGTATTATTACTAGTATTGTATAGAGTCCGATAAATTACATTCTCGCTACATTATCAACTTGTCAAGTATAAATAGAAGACAATTCTGTAGGGTTTTCGAGAGATTGCAAATCACATGTGAATAGCCGCATTTATATACTTTAGTAAACATGTGATTCTTAACGATCAGGTGATAATTTGCATATGTATATGTGTGCTGACCACGTTTATGATTCATTTGCTTAAAAGCCCTGGGTATGCTCCCTCCTCTGCTGCTGTTTTTACCGAATTTGCATTTTCACGCAATTGTTACGTGCAGTGTATTTTTTATTTTAACTTTGGAGTTCTGTGTATCACTCTCTACTTTTTCTGATTATGAATATTAAAGAAAATATACCATAAAAATATTTTGGACAGTTTATATCATTCAAAAATAGAAAGAAATCTTATTATTTACTTAACAAAGCTATTTTTATAATTATGATTCATTTAGCGTAATAAAATCATTTTCAGGAGTGAAAACTAGTTTAAAAAATTTAAAGCAGTAAATTGCGTTCTTCGCATAATATTTATAAATTTCTTAAATGTAAGAGTAACTTGGAGGTTTAAATTAGTGGGGGAAGGGGAAATTTTCAGAAAGTGGAAGTGAGGTCTGCTGTCTTCCTGTCTGTGTCTGTATTCATACCTGCCTCTCTAACCTAACGAATACCAACTATCAAAACAAAAAAAATTTTATCACATCAGACACCGTTACTTGTAAAATGTCAATTTAAACATAATAAAATTAAATTATCGTGTATTTTTAATTCAAATACCATATTTTTAATTTCATCCCATCACATTCCATATAAATGGTAAAGTCGAATTTATTATTTTTATTACTCTTATTTTAATGACGCACTTGTACTTCGTTATGTCATAGACACTCAAGTACATAAGATAATATAAAAATTATAAACTATAATTTTAGGAGCCTCAGTTTATCATGCCCAAAAATAATTTTAAGATAGAAAACATTAGAAAAATTCAAGATTGAAGTCCTAACTTTCTTTCTGTCTAGAATTTTTTCAATGAACTTGTAATTGTGCAGCTATACAAATAACTCATATGCACTATAAACTGCCAAACATTAATAAATCAACGCGTTATAACTAACAGCTTTTGCGCTTTAAATTGTAAATAAAATTTAGCTTTAGTTTATATTTTGTATTTGCACAGATATTGAAGAAACCAACAATGACCGTGAAAACAATGAAAGAAAACAATGACCGTGAAAACAATGAAAGAAAACAATGACCGTGTTGCAAATTACGCCCGTATAAACACAAAAATAATTTACTTCTTCCTAAAAACCACTATAAATTTAAAACCCGGTGAGAAACGTTTGGCCTATAAAATGTTATTCAAATAGAGCTTGTATAGTATATATTTTTAAAAATCAAGATGTCATTTTACAACGACTTAAGCATGAAACAAACAACAAATATGCAACTTTGCGCGATTCTTTAAACGTCGGAACTATGGTTTCAAATCCAGAAATCAATGAAAGGTTAGGTAAATTTCTCGTAAACAATTTCCAATGTATTCTTGTTGTTAGAGCTGACATTCTTTGCTGTCGGAATAAGATTTTTCTCAAAAGTGCCCTATTTGTATGCATATATATTTATATGCTTCGATTTCCTTTGGATCAAAGGATCTTTTTCCAAAAATCGCACTTTGCTTACACTTTGTTTATATTCATTATAATCGCGCTTTGTTTACATTCATTATCTCGATTTCTTTTCAAACGTAACTTGTATTACTAGGGAAAATATATTATTTGCGAAACATCGCATTTCGTTAAAATTAATTTTATAAAATACTTACGATTTCTTAAACGTTTTCTGATTTTGTTTTTAGTTTCAGGCATTTGTCCTTTTTTTTACGAAATGATCTCTAAATTTATTTCAAAAGAGAAAAATATTTTTTTCAATGATAGATACCATTTTATTATACAATAATTTCTGCCACCCACGTATAGATTATAGCTCAAACTAGAGCTTTATTCGTTTTGGAGAAAAAGAGACGCTTTCCCCATCCTGGATTCGAACCAGGGTCCCTCCGTTTAGCCCGGAGTGTCTTAGACCGCTCGACGAACGAGGACAGGAAACAACGCTCTGTTTCTCCATATATAAGGATGTAAGATATTATTACCTTATTCTCCAGATCATTATCTTTTTCTCCAAAACGAATAAATCTCTAGTTTGAGCTACATATACGTGGGTGGCAAAAATTATTGTATAATAAATTCCCCCACGAAAAACTCACAAAAATCTCGCCCCGGAGGCTTTTCTGTGTTGACCATTATTTGGCAATTGTGTTATCCCTGTGAAGGGTAATAATATCTTACATACCATTTTATGTCTGGAAATTGGGGAACTTATATACAATTACTTCCATTTTTATTTAAATAAAATGAATTCAAATTCACTTATATAGCGAAATATATAAAAAAGTTTGTGTATATGAAGAAATACACACATTTTCAATAGTCATGTTTTCCGGTTACCTGCTATAATAATTCAAAAAAGTAAATGCATATAATGTTGTATTTTTCCTTTACCTCAATGACACAATATAGATTGCCTTTGTGTATGTGATGTCCTCATTGAATATGTAATATAAGCAGGCACTTCTTTTTTCGGCGCTGTATTGGTTGAAGGACCTGGGCCTCTGTAGCGATCGTCGGTACAGAGGGATAACACTAATAGATTCATGTTACCGTGGAAAAACTATTTAATAGATTTTTGTAGGTGAAGATGCTGCGCTACAGTTTTTGAGAAATTTTATAATAATTAAATACCTTTCAAAGATTAACAGCTAAATCTAGTGTGAAAGGTTTTTATAACATATATTCTTTGTATAACCTCTTACTTTGAAAGATCAGTAAACGCGTTTGCCGAATGCTTAGTTCATCCACAGATATAATCATTAAAAGAAGCGACAGCTAAATCAAAAATCAAAACTTTTTGTTTTGTTTTACACCATAATAGATAAAAGCGAAAAATAACTTTCTTTTCTAATTAAAAAGAGTTTTTTTTTATGTTTTGGCGAAAACCTAATAAAATTGTTTTAAATTTTGATCAGAATTTAATAACGAGGAGAAAGAAACTAATATCCGAAGTCAAAAATGGCTTCCGGCAATCTTGAAACACATTTACTCTGCGAGATGATCGAGTTTAGTCAGGGCCGGATTTTGACTACGAGGCGCCCTGGGCAGAAGTATTTTTGGCGCCCTCTCTATTACCCTAACTAGGGGGGCTAACCCCTATAAAATTCCTCCTAAGCATTTAGGTATATGGTTTAGCCCCCTAGAAAAAGTTAGGCCCTAAACTTCGAAGCTAGTTATACATGTCCACCCCACCTCCACCCATAGTACTAGCAGAAATAAATAAAATTTTGTCGATTTGCTCCCCACCTCAAATGCCACGAAAAATCGCGGGGAGATAGGAAAGGGGGCGATATTTATCATTAAGCACCTTATGTACGTATTATAAGATATAATACAGGGAAGTGCCCTAGCGCAGCCTAGCGGCGTTGGGGCACTTCTTTTGGAGGCGGCGTTGGGGCACTTCTTTTGGAGACCTAGCGGCACTAGGACAAAATTTTAGGAAATCATACATTTTAAAAACAAAATTCTGTTCAAGTTGTAAATAAAAAATATGTGGATTCTACAATTTTATTAAGAAAAAAAATTTTTTAGAGCAATAAACCTAAAATTTTGAATAAATCAACTAAGAATTTAAACGAAACTATAGCTTGGAACACGTATCACAAACTGTGTTCCGCAAATAGAAAAAGCTACAATGAGTTGTTTGACATAATGAAAGCGACAAGATCGAAAAGGCGGTCTTTTTGCTATCTTTTTCAACTGTTTATTTTATTAACTCACTTCAGTCGTTCCTGGTTTTCTTCGGCTTGGGCACATGGGTTTGTATCACATTATTATTATTTTACGCTTATATGCCCCGAAGCTATATGTTGTAGGCAGTGCGGCATTTGGGGGTCTTACAATGCCAGTTCAATAACCTATACATAATAATAATTTCTGCCCTTATCAGATTAATGGGCTGTTGACTGGTTAGGGGGGGGTTCACTGATTCCCCTTCGTGGATCCACCCCTGATTTATAAGGGCGCTAGGCTACTTTATTTTTGAGGACTATACCACTGATATATTAACAATATTTTATAAACAAGTTTAGTTTATTTGACGATTTTTTTTTATTTATTATGGGAGGGGAAAAGGGCGAATGCAGAACAAAATTTCAGGGAGGGCGCAAAGCTCGAAAATTTCACTTGTAAATTTGAGTTTAAAGTATTTGTTACTTGAAAATAATAATTTTTAATGTAAACTTATTATTTTCAGGAGGACGCACGCCCTCTGTCTGAATCTGGCCTTGCGAGTAGGAGTTGTTTCACGCAATTTTTCAGAATTTCAGATTTAGAAAAAAAAGGGTAGAGGGCGCCTTCTTGTGGAGAGTTGATCGACAAAATTCTATTCTACGGTAAATAATTTGCAATTAAAAAAAAAATCCGCAGCCTCTTGCGCCCTGGGCAAGTGCCCAACTTGCCCATTTATAAATCCGGCACTGCAAACTTGTCGATGATGTGAAAAAATGGTTGAGTTTCTATTAACTCATTTAGTAGTTCCTTTTCAATTGAAATTTTTAACAAGTTTCTAAGTCTGTCTTCAAACATCGTATTACGTAGACTGATTTTGATTCTGTTTAAGCAAGAAAAACTCCGTTCTACGGAAACACTAGTGGACGGAATAGTCACTATTAAGCAAAAAAGTTTATAAGCTTCTTTAAAAATGTATCTGTTTTCTGTTAAAATTTCCATGAATGTTTGTAATTTCATATCTCTATACTGCTTATCCAGATATATGTGTTTTAATTCATTTTTCAATCTTTGGAAGTCAGTAAATATATTGGGGTAGTACACATTTAAATTATTTATTGTTTTTGTAGGAAATTTATTGGAATACTCTACAAATTTTGAAGTATCCCTTAATGTAATAAAATGAAGCTTTTCCATATCTTGAAAACGTGTGGTAATTTGTAAAGAAATAGTATCTAATAAAATATTATATTTTTAAAAAACTTTATTTTGTGTGAGCGTCACTTTTTTTCGTCCCTTACGATTTTCAGTTGGAACTGTTGTTTTCGAAATCACTAATTCGAAAATTTCTATGAACGTATCCTCATTTAGTTTGCTGTTTAAGACCATTTGCGTATTTTTAATTTGTGAGATGCAAAAATTAATGTCAAATGACTTATTTTGTAGTACATTGAAGAGAACATCCGTAAGTCCAAAAATATGGTTAAAAACAACAACCAAAAGTGAAAATTCAAAGTCGTTAAATATATTTAAATAGCCGACACTCTGCCTAAGCGAAGTTTGATCGGAGGTTGGATCGTTCATAATCTCAGTAAATACTTCTTTTAAAGAATCCCATTCTTTATTTATAACACTCAACATTTTAGAGTTTGATGTCCATCGCGTAATAACAGAAGTAGGAATTCGTCTTCCGACGACTGTATCGACCACGTGAGTTCGTTTGGCAGAATGATGAAAAAATGCAGGTATGCCGCTTACAGTTGCAAAAAATATGCGACACTGTGAAATGCTTTTGCCGCTTTGTTGTAGCACTAAATTCAGACGATGTGCCAAACAATGAATAAAACTGTTTGTCCACAGGGCTTATCGAAATAAAGGTTTCTAACAATTCTTTAAAATTACCATGATTAGTGGAGGTTACATCTTTGTGATGACCATGAAATGCTAATTCTTGCTTCCCCAAGTAAAGAACAGCACTATTAACAGTCTATTAAGCTGCACGTTTTCATTGAAGCGTTTAATATATATTGCCTAAAGTATTCTTTTAAAGCATCCTCAATACCACTTAAATTTTTCTTTAGATTTGAAAAACATAATGTACAATCCACATGGTAAAAAAACCTTCATGTTTGTGAAGAGCACGGGTAACGTTACCAAAATCATTCGAAACCACTCTTATTCCACACATTTGATTTAACACCAATGATTAAACATGGCATACAAAAAAGTTTATTTAAATAATAACTCCCACACAGCCATTCAAACTCCGAATATCACGAAATCTTAAAATGCCGATTATATACTTTGTCCTTTTTTTGCAACTTTAGTTAAATTTAACACAGGCATGGGCTTTTCCTTACTTAAAAAATCTTTTTTATCATCGTTATTCCAACTGGAGAATGGGGTTTCTAATAAAATACATACCTGGTCATTTAAGGGAAACGTTATATTGTAAAGGAACCTATTAGGTTTAACCTAACGAATCAAGTAACGGAAATGCTGTTTTTCTAGGCGGTTTGAGAACTTGTAGCATAGTGCGCATATCTGAACTTTGGACCATATAAAAGATGGACACAGCAGTGTCCCCAGTTTAACGGCTGCTCTTCGAGCGGCTCCACATCACGTGACGTTAAACGTAATTCATTGGCGACGTGAAGAAAATAGAAAAGACGTCTTATCCTTCCTAGCAAGCTTCTCGCTATTCTTCTAGTGTGTGTTAAAACGATCATGGTGCGGTACAGTGTAGCATATAATTGCAAGGAAAGGGGTGGGGAAGAAAGGCGGAATTTACTCATTTCACAGGCTTATTAATGTGTATATATCTTCTGTTCACATTGTAAATGATACGGTTCCCATTATCACACATAAACATTTCATTCACACATAAACACACACAAATTACCAAGAAAGGTACCAGCTTTAACCCAATACCAGAAAATATGGACAAAATAAGTCATTAAAATGTATAAAAAATAATATATAGCAATTATATAAAAAAATCGACATATTTTAAATATCGTACTTTTTTTAAATTATTGAAAATATATTTTTACTTTGTCAGTTGGTTTTAAAATATAGGTATTTATGATATAAAAGCATATTAAAAATTTCAGAACTCTAGTGCGCATAGATCTGAAGATAATCTCTGCGCAATATAGAAAAAGTGATTTTGAGAAAAAAAGTGTTCAAGTTGGAACTTGGTAACAAGGTAACATGTAATAGTTATTTTTATTTTATACAATAGTGCAAGAAGTAATTGAAGAATTTTGATGCGGTTTGTTTTAAAACACTGCCAAAAATCGATATTATTTTTTAAACTAATAAATAAAAAATCGATTTTTTAAAGATTTAAAGGTCCTGTGTCCCCTTAAGAAACAAAAACACAACGAAATTACACGCTTCTACTGTTACCACTCAACGTGCCTCGAAATACTTCAGGGTAATTAAATAATTCTAACAGATATAACACTAAACTGTTTGTAGTTTGAATCAAAGTTTTATTCAATTCTTTGATTTAATTTTTTTTCTTTGACCAGTAACACACCCCACAGAAAATTTTTTACCTCTAGAAACCTCTGTGGTAATCAAAAATCTCAATTTTTATTTCTGATCAAGCCATACCTCTGTTTTGGTAATTTTTACCTTTTTTCCCATGCAAAACCTCTGATCTGGCAATACTAGCTGACATGATGATGCGATAAAAATTTCTCTTCTCTGACAATACTTGATTTCGTCGTAAATATTCCATCGCCATGGTAACCATGTTCGCAAAACATTTCCGTTTTGAAGCGAAGCTCTGAATTTCTACCGTCGCTTCATTCGGCCCTTTTTCTCGGCGGGCAACATTTCGTTGGTGCGTTTAACGCGTTTAAAGCGCTGACTTAAAAACGTAGCCTTCTGTTCCTGAATGTAATTCCAATTATATTAAAGGAATTAAATTAAAAAAAAAAAAAAAATAGTGGGCTCAAAATAAAATTTCGAATTTTATTTTTCTAATCAAATTTTAAATTTGATAAAAAATAAAAAGGATTTGGAATTTAAATTAAAAAAAAACTGTTCGAATGCCCCAATTCACTTGCGTCACCCGACGAGCCGCCACTGAGTTCTCACCCACCAGGGCAAAGCCCGGTAATTGAAAACCTTTATGTTAAGCTCTTGACACCATCCCATATAATTTAAGAAGTTTTGATATTTTAGCTGTATAGTAATATAAGGGTGGGGGGGTTGCATTGAAAAATCGTTGACTATCTCATTCTACAAGAAAATAGCCTTCGTTAAAGAAATTCAATATCTCTTGAACAACGGATGATATATGATACTTACCTTATTATGAAAAAATTTCAATATTTTGAAAAAGAAACACAACACTGTCGCCTTCTTTCGGTAGTAGTTTAAATCTTAGATTTTATAACCAGGTTTAAAGTTCGAAAGCCAAGAGATGTGGCAGTAGACACGAGTCTATTAGGATGGATTCGATTCTCGGTAATAAGCTATAAAAACAGTAATAATTTAAGCGAATCAAACATTTCGTCAGCATCTTCAAATTACATTTTGCTTTTATGATCCTCATGTTTCTCTCAAATTCTCATGTTTTCAAATTTCTTTGGCATATTAAGGATTTCTGCCTCTCCATTAGAAGATATTATTTATTTATTTTATGTATTTATTTTTTATTCATTTATTTTAATTTATTTATTTATTCATTTATTTTAATTGTATTTATTTATTTATTCATTTATTTTAATTTTATTTATTTATTTATTCATTTATTTATTTATTTATTTATTTATTCATTTATTTTAATTTTATTATTTATTTATTTTATTTTATTTTAATTTTATTTATTTATTTCATTTATTTATTTCTCACATCAAAGGTTCAAAAACAATTCTCGCTATAAATGGTTTCAATATAGATTGAAATTTGCAATAAAGTGTTATACCATATTACGGTGAAGAATATGAATTTGTAATAAGTAATTTTAGTTCGAATAGACTCGCATATGCAACATAAACTAGGTCTAATATACGTTCTTTCAATACATCGAAACCTCCCAGATTTCCCAATTGGTATCTTATGACTTACGAGAAGGTTATGGAGACACTTACAGAACTTAACTCCGCTACCCCCTATTGTTTTCACTAATGCTAGTTCAGTTAATTTAACATCACAAATAAGTCACTATATGTATTTCCCCAATTTTAAAACTGAAAAAATTTTACTTTAGTGACAGTATGGAAACTATTTTAAGAAATTGCTTTTTTTTCGGTTAATTTTTCTAAATAAATTTTTATTGACGGGGACACAGTGTTTAAAGAATTTCCTTTATCTAGAATTTCTAAAAGCAAATTGCTGTTTATCGTTCAAGTGCGTTGAGCTGCAGTGAAACCGTCAATTAGATGGGGTTTTTTTTGTTGTTATTGTAGGGAGTGGGGGGGTTAGGCAGTCCATAGGTGAGTAATATAATTGTGTACAAACTGGATGACCAAAGGTCCACGTCACGAGCGTCGACGTCATAAAAAGATTGGATGGGACAATATACCAATAGAAAGCATTTTGATTGAAATTGGAGGAGGATATGAAACCTTAATACCAAAATTGGGGGACGGGTCCCCCTGCCCCTCCCCCTTTAACGGTACCTGTGGTCCATGTGTGCTATTTTAATTAATGAGCATCCCAAGTCAAATTGCAGAGCAAGTTTCAGAACTCAACTCCCAGCCGTCGAACAGTAATAGCTTTCGCTTGTGGGGATAAGGGAAATTATTTTAGAAACCACATGCCCACTCTATTTATCAACTCTTTTTCCCCATTTTCTACCCCTCATCTCCCTTCTCATTGGTTTCGTAGGCTATATATATAAATCATAGGCGTACACAGCAAGTTTATAAGGCGGCTAAACGGGGGTGGGGTTACAGAGCTACAACTCACATATTCCTATGTTAAATATACAAAATTTCATTGCAATGGAGCTACAACCCCATCAACCCCCCCCCCCTGCGTACGCCACTGTCATCAATCAAGCTTTATTTACTCTTATAAGAACACACTCGTTTAAAGTAATTCCCTGTCCGATTCTTCTAACACAGGGTTTCTACACTAATTGACATCGTTACCTGTAAAGCTATTCTATTTTTTAATACCATAAATATTTGAATTTTTAAATAATTTTTTAAGGTTTAGAAGACCAGTGCAGAGAAAAATATGGCGCAAGGCCCTATGTGCGGTTGCCTAACCCCCTTTTCCCTAAGACTGCATCTGTTGCACACCGTTTTGAATTTCCGTGCTGTAAATTAATTTGTTGCTTTTATTAATTAGTTTTGCCAAAGTCTAAATTTCACTCAATTCAATTCGAGATATTTAGACCTGGTAAATTTTTCTATCACAAAACAGCGAAAGTGTTACATATTTCTTACTATGCTCATCAGTAATGATGCGCATTACGTATACCTACATGCCATTGCGTAAACATATTTCCTCATTATGGAAGTGAAACCTAGCACGCAGGCTACCGCAATTGACCTATTTACTTACAAAGTAGAAAAATATCAAATACAAAACCACATAAAAGGCTATATTTAAATTCCTAATTATGAAGCCTACCCTAGGGGACCCATTCTATCTATCCAGGATAGCGCCCACAAAAACTTAATCCAGCAATGTTGTTATTGATTTTACATTATCACAAGAAAGGCAAACATGTTTCTAGAATCAATCAGGGGGTTTTGTTAAAATACAATTAAAGAATTTGTTGTTCTCTCATCTTTAGAATAGCCCAGGGCTGGACTGGGCCACCAACCGCACCCTTCGATAATCCAAGGTATGCTCCCTTTGAGAGGACCCAGTCCACCCCTGGAATAGCCTATGAATTGAATTCGATGAGAAAGTAAGGGCCTAAACACCAAAATTGTAACTTTTATGAAGCAGAGAACCCTCAGATGCAAAGTTGTTCCTGAGTTATTGGCCGCTCATGTGAAAAAAAAACCCGCATTATTTTTTACCTTTATTATATATATATATATGCATAGTTTTAAATAGCTATGCAGAAGATATATTTTTTATTTACATAAAATAATATATTAATCCTTGATATTGCCTTTGATCCAAAGATCTGAGAGAAAAAACTATCATGCCAAGTTATTGGCCATAAAAAAGCTTTAACTTCATGTGGATGCCATTGGCAAAAAGTTTTATTGTCAAAATAAACGTCAGCAAAGCTAAACTTCTTTTATAAGAAAACTTCCAGAATTTTTAAATCCGTTTCCTCACTTTATCCATTTTACCTGAGAATATCTTCTTCTTATCATTTTATCTCATTGTATATGGTATTCGAATTTGGGATTTTTAATTGTTAATGAGGTTTTATTTAGTAAAAACCTAAAGATTACTTGTTGGAAACCAGTCCAAAATCTTTAGTAAGGCTGTGAGCCTTGCGAAGAATATTTTTTCAGTTCCTAAATCTATTGTAAAAAACAAATAATACTCAAAGAAGAAACACCTGCTAACGTAAAACTGGGTTATTACATTCGTTATTGATGTATGAGGGCTAATGCTAACCCTTGTTTCTGGATATGACGTTGTTGAATCTTCCTGAAATAATGATGTGTGGAATAGCGTTTTTTTACTTTTAATAAGGTTACGTTAGAATCTAATGCTTCTAGTGATAGTGATTCTAGTGATAGTGAATAAAGTGATAGTGATTCTAGTGATAGTGAATAAAGTGATAGTGATTCTAGTGATAGTGATTCCAGCGAAGCGAATGATAGTGGTTTTAGTGAACCTAGTGATAGTGATTTTAATGATTAGAACGTTATCGCCAATAAATAATGCACGTAAATACAGATATAGAAATATTTTTATACCTTATGATATAGAATCTGCTTTAAATCATAATAGCCAGAGAAAGGAAAATTTGCCACCGAACCAGAGCCCACTAAGTACAACCATGTATGGTTTTTTCTCGTATATGCACTCTTTTATAAAAGAATCGAAACACCCCTAAAAAATTATCCGATCATCTCGAAATTTCGCATGCAAATTCCTTTAAACCAAGTATGCAAATGATTAAATTTTCAAAGCCAATGAGTGTTAACTTCGATCATAGCGCATTTCTACTGCGCAACTGACAGCGTCGTAACGGCATTACTACTTGCGTCTCCAGGGAACTGCAACGCTGATAACGAAAAAAAATAAACCGTCTGCAATTTTTACCTCTTTTATACGATGCTCGTTGCAAAATAGAAATGCACGCTATGATTGAAGTTAACACTCATTGGCTTTGAAAATGTAATCATTTGCATACTTGGTCTAAAAGAATTTGCATGCTAAATTTCGAGATGACCGGATTATTTTTTTGGGGGTGTTTCGTTTTTTCGTTCCCCCCCCCCCACCACCAGGTGTGTTCAATGATAAATCATTTTTGTTATACATGCATATCCTTGTTATTATATGTTTGTTTATTATTAGAGTTTCGTGCAGGGTCACTGGGCACTTATCCCCATGTCCACGGCCATTAGTTTACATCTTCCACATGATTAGTTTACTTCTCTTTTATAGCTTATTATTATCAGTTTTTATTAAATGTCGGATTTCGTTATGCCAATGGTTGTTTTTCCTTCTTTACACTGATTATTCTTACACAACGAGGATTAGAGAATTGCGTGTTACAACACACATGCGCGTTGGGTAAATACAATAAAGACCAGAATTCGCTTTTCAAAACTCGGAAAAGTAAAGGATATCGTGTGCGTATGACATGCTATGGGCGTTCATCTACTTCAGTAATATGTATCATCAGTTTCCGTGTATAATTCGTTTCGTAACGAAATCGTTTCCTTATTTTGCACCCCTATCAAGTAGGGAAAAAAAAAATAGTAAAGAAAAATAGGATAAAAATTAATTCCATTGATATTATTCCCTTCATTTATAAAAATTAGTCAATTGCTCTGGACTCCTCATGAATTTAAATTATCAATTTGTCTATAACTAATAACTACAATAATCAATAATAGCCTCGAACGTGGTTCAGTATTGAAACATAAAAATACGTGGCTACCCAGTGAAATAAATATCGCTAGGATGGTTCGACTCCTGAGTAAGCGTGGTTATGTGTATGCGAACAATGGATTCGGAGGTTACGTCAAATCCCGTCCCAGATGAGCCATAACAGTCTTAAGACGAAGTATGTAAATACGAAAATAAATAGCTTTTAAGCCTGGGGGAGTGCTTCCTCAAATTTCTTATGATAAAATTTATATGGAAGAGTGAGCAATTTGACGCATTCGTTTATTCCAGAAGTAATTTTATTATTCCAGGAGTAATTTTATTATCCGTGGGGTAATTCTATTATCTGAGGAGTGGTTCTATTATCCCAGGAGTAATTCTATTATCCCAGGAGTAATTCTATTATTCGAGGAGTGATTCTATCATCTCAGGAGTAATTTTATTATCCGAGGAGTGATTCTATTATTCCAGGAGTAATTTTGTTATCAGGAGTAATTTTATAACCGTAGGAATAATTATATTATTCCACAAACAATTTTATTACTTTAGGAGTAATTATGTTATCCCAGGAGTAATTAATTATATTATTCCAGGAATACGAAATATAGCCATCTGGACGACTATACAGATATCTGTCAACATGATGCCGTGTGGTAACGTGGTTATCTACCACCCAAACAATCCCGATTTGGTTGCCACAAGTGCCCAGCATTTGTCGTTCGGAGTTTGATTCCCTAGGCCGGTGATTTTCGAACCCTTTTCTTTACCACGTTCTTACCCACGGTACCCATCTCTAAATAGTACTTAAGGAAAACATAAAGAACGATTATTTAACTGTATACTTGAATATAAACATGAAAATAAGATATAAATCAGTGTGAAAAGGTATGCAGTACTTTTCTGTTATTGTGGGACATTGGTTACGGTTAGTCAACTGTAAAGGCTTTGTTACGGGGAAAATTAACAGATTTTCTTTGAAATTTTGGCAATATTTTAGAAATTTCCTGAGGAATCCGGCGGAGTTCAAGGAAAACACACTTTAAGAAACACTGCCCTAGATGGATGAGGTTCCGATTCCTCGGAAAACTGTGTTCTAACGCAACATGATCTTAGTTATCCTTGCTCCATAAAACATAAACAAACCGACATGGAATATGATATGTAAGCGGGTATCCGGGGGTGAGGGGGGCGAAGGCGATTCCATCCCCCAGCCCCAGGAAGTTTTCAAGGACTATTTTAAAACGTCTATAGCCCTAAATCTTATGAAACTGAACCGATGAATCATTCTCAGCTGAAATCTTTGGCTACATCCCTGATGACGTACGTATAACAGTCATTCCCTTTCGCTTCGCTATTTTCATGTCGCTTACTTGCATCAACACGCAAAAACAAATTCAAACTGATGTTTAAAGGTGCAAAATCACTGCGTAAATGAATCGATCAATGGGAAAGGCTTCTTCAGAACTCTCCACCGCCTTCATTTGTTTGTATGAATTTAAGGCGCAAGGTGAGTTGGGACCTACAGTTTTCCGAAGAAGCCGAAAATCTTAGATTTAGGGAACTAATCCCTGGACTACGGTGACCAGTTAGTTCATAAGCGATCAGTTTTTGTCATAGTTGGGAGCAGAATGGTCAAACGTCCTTCTTTAGGAAGGACAGTCCTACTTTTAAGTACTCTGTCCTTCGTCCTCCACTACTTTAAAAAGGACATTAATTTGTCCTCCTTTTTGGGGCTTGTCTGGGAAGAATCAGATAAATTGAGATCGACGAACGTCGGGCTTGCTGTATTTGGCGACTTTCTAAAATCAGTTAAATTCACCGGAATTGTATGTGTAGAATCCATGGTCGCAACTGACTGAATTTGACTGATTTTAAAAAATCGCTGGAGAGAGCCCGATGTCTGTTCACATTAAATAATTTGAAAAATTTTTAAAATGGCGCATTGTAGCCATTTGTGGAAACCTTGAATGTGGTGGATGCAAATACTAAATTCACTGTAGTGCCCGAACGGCTAATTTTTGGAAAAAAATTCACTGAACAAAAAATGTTTATTTTGATGTTCTTCACCTGTTGCATGTACTTGGCAGTTCCCAACTCTTTCTAGTGTGTTAAAAAGTGCAGTTTTAAATGTTATTTGCAATACTTAGTAACACAGATCAGATTTCTTTGTCCCTTTTGTATTATTAGCTCAATCGCTTAAATTACGTATCAAAAATTGTATTTAATTCATGTAATTGGCTACGTAGCAAAGACATGGACGTAAACAGTAGCTACGCTCTACAGCCAAACCGGCCCCCATGCGGACACAGGGGATATGGGAAAATATGCTTTATTTGGTGTCCCTAACAACTCTTATGTTGTCGGTAGGGTTCAGGACCACCCTGTGCGGTTTAATTATAATTTATATAAAGGGAGTATTGGTATTTTTAATTTTATACTAATGAAATAATAAAAGTAATTTTCTCGTGTATGAACGTCCAATGAGACTTGAAAGCACTTTATAATATAAGGGATTTGCATATATACGTGGTAGTTACAATTTAGCGGGATGTGTTTGGACAGCGAAAAATATATTCGGCCAAACTAAACCAAATTTGGTGTTCAGACTCACAAGACCATGGGTTTTTGACTCAATGAAAACAATCAGAAATTTCCGCAGTGTGCAAAATCAGCATTACTACTTTTTTGATAACAGAATTTTGAAAGCAAAGCATCACATTGAGTTAACATAGCGCATCAATTTTGTCAAATGCGAACACACTTTCAACCCTTCTTATATTCACTAATTAATTATGTAGCTGTTTTGAGCGAAAATATGTACAGTTGCGCGATTTCAGAGCCAATTTCTTTTGTAGTGAAGAATTTTGAACTTTTATTTTTTATAAATCAAAAATACCAAAACCCTGGTTTCGCCACTTTTGGAAAATGTGTTTAGGTTTTTGTAATTGAATGTTTTGCTACCTGCAGAATATGATCGGTGACCATTTTAACCTGCTTCGTTAATATTAGGGGCATGTCTACTACAGATCTATTGATGTTCGTTAGGCTACAAAAAATTTCCCAGCTAGCCTTTTTAATTGTCCATCTTGGGTTCCCTGATGCCATATAAGAACCCCGCCTGGTATATTTTAGGATGATGGGGGAAATGATTATTGGAAGCGGATTTTGTTTGGCTTCCTATGTCCATACCGTGAGAAGAGATGGTGAATAAATTGGAAGGTCTATTGCTGAAAAACTCTAGTTTGCAGAATGTGTGTGTGCCTTCACTTGACAAAGGGAGCGATATTCATTATTATGATTGGTTATAAACGAAGGCTTCTATTGTGCGTCCTTTTTGATTGGTGTTCTCACAGCCTCATAAAATACTGTAAGAGTTAAAATCCCCAAGAAGAAGGAATAGGGTTCGCAACTAACCAACCAAATCAGAGAGAGAATTCAAATTGACATTTTGGTTTGGTGGAAGGTATAAATAACATATTGCGCTTTCAGCTACAATTGAGAGGCGAATGGCTATTGCTTGTAATGTAATTGAAATTAATGCTTGTGAAAGGAAATTGGTTATTGACAACAACGGCAACTCCTCCACAAGATCTATTATTATCTTTCCAATAACAGTATAATTTTGTATAGCAGTCATATTATTTTTAAGCAGTATCTCTTGAATTGCAAGGCACCAGGTTGATACGTGTTAATGAGGTGTTTAATATCCTCTATGTTGCATCAGAAATCACGACAGTTCCATTGAATAATACAGAGCCATTAAGGAAGAAAGCTTGTTTGGCTTTTTTATGGCGCAAGAGCATCTGGGCTATACTGCGCCACAAGGAAGAAAGCGCAATAGATGAAGTTACCACTGAACACATCACGACAGGGTCCAGTTTTATCAAAATTTATATCTTCATTTAATATGCTTAATATATATTCTAAATTGTGTTTTCCCCGTGCCAAAAGCACTTTGACAATCCCACCCCTTCCCTCGGCCAATTTTTTTTTTTACAAGGAGCCCGAAAAAAGCAAAAACTGCGTAATTACAGTAGGACCCATACATAACCAGGCTCTGGTGACCAAAGAAAATGCTCGCAAAATCCTTTTTGAAATTTAAATTTTAAACCTTGAAAATAAAGTTGTTACAGGTAACAACACATTTGCATAGAACAAAAATCTCTAAAATTCGCGGCGGTGCCCGTCAAAAAAAGCTGATCTTAGGCATTTGTTTTGAGGGGTGATTGTAAGTTCAAATGAGATTCCCTGAACAGTTACGTAAGTTTTGGTTAAGACACTGATTTCCAAAGGAATATAAAAAATCATACGAAACGAAATTTTGTAATTTTTTTAAAAGAAGTCCCGGAAGAGGCAAGATGAATTTCCCGAAACTTACGGAAATCCTGGAACAAAATCACCCCTGGTCTTGTTTATGTCAGTGGTCCCCCACCCCACCCCCTCGGGGGAGGGTTGTTGCAACTACTTTTTGTTGCAGTTATTTTAATAAGGAATTTCATACCAAATGGCTACACATATTGAAATATTCTACTAAGGGTTAAATTCATTATTATATAGATTAATATCTGTTATATTCTCTATTAAAATATATATGTATAATTAATTTAATTTTGTATGTACTACGTTTTCTTTACACTGTTAACAATGTGGCGGCAGTGGAGAAAAGGGGTCACGGATTACTTGGCTACCATAAAAGTGGGTCGTGGCTTGAAAAAGGTTGGGAAGGAACCACTGGTCTATATGATAATCCGGCCCTGCATCTCAACCCCACAAAGAAATTCACATTTTTATTACTGTTTATGAATTTTCACAACTCGAAATTTCATTATTTTGAATACCTCTCAATCCAGACACCTCGTATATTACTATGAGTTTCACATTCTTAGTTTGTTTAGCATTTTATATCTAAAGACTTCTTAAGACAGAGATGATACTGTCAGCGCAATGCAACATCCTATTTGCCCTTTTCCAGCAAGAATTGAACTTAAAATTTCTAAGTTGGAAATCAACCTTTAAAATGTTAAGCCTCCCCCCCTCCTGAAGGTATTTCATCAATAATAGATGGGATCGATAAATTCATATGAAAATACAACCCAAGCTCCTATATTTAGCCAGGCTTGAATATAACCTTGGTGAAATGACTTTTAGAGCGAGATTTTGGAAAAACCTCTTTATGAAAACTATTATATTCATAGGTATGTTAGCATAATCAGCAACCCCTCACCCCAATGCATACGCATAAAAATATACTTCACTAAAGAAAGCGGCTGAAAATGAACTATTTTGTGTTCATGACACAAGGACCGGGGCGGACACACTTCCATTTTGGAGGTCAAGGACAGAATTTGCCATGGTCTTGGAATAACACCCTTCATTACCGTTACATTTTTTTTCCACACAGCACCAAAAGGAATTACTATTGAATTCTTCTCACCTCAAATCACATTTTAACATTGCTATTACCTTCTCCTCATCCATAAGCATACGCAGAAAGTTCATAAGATGGTGGGGTTACAGCTATAATTCCATATATTCATGTGCATATATATATATATATATATATAGCAAAATTGTAGTATGATTGTGACATGTAGTACCTTCTAATGTAATATACATAAATACACTATATTTAAATGTACGTAGGTTGTTCAAAAAGTTCTGCCTCCACGTCTGTAATTACTTCATTAACAGAACAAAATGAAATAGTTTACAATGAAAAGTAACTTTGAAATGTCCGCCTTTCAAGAGGTACCTTATTTTTCAATATAGTCACCACTGGCGGCGATGCACTTCCGCCATCGATACACTAGTTGTTGCATGCGTCACAGAAGAATGAGGCCGGCTGTTGACGACACCAAGAACGCACCGCATGGGTGACTTGTGCCTGGGTTGTCCATCCGGTTTGATTGATTGGCTTTTATGGCAAGAGTATCTGGGCTATACTAGGCAAACACGGTAAAATCAATTACTTTAAAAATTTAAAACGTGCGTATGGTCAGCATGGTCATTTAAAATGTCAGACAGTGATGAAGAGTTAAAAGTAAGAGTGCGGGCAAGTCTATAATAGGGGCATTGAGTTAAAATGTGTAAAACACTTATGGGTTCATTGCACACTTGGCAAATTGGTGCTGGTTTTCCTTCCAACAGATGTCTATGTCCATCTGGTTTACGAGTACCTATCTCCTGACGGTGCTAATGTCCACACATGCTTCGCCATACACAGCACTCATTCGCCTGTGGATATCGATTGGTGCAACACCTTCCGCTGTCAGGAATTCGATCACCGCACGCTGTGTTAACCGCACGTCCATATCGGCCGACATTCTCCGTTTCACTGTTTCCAAGTCAGTGGTCCCACTTGCGAAATAAAAACATCATGTGATAAAGAACATTTCAAAGTTACTTTTCATCGTAAACTATTTCATTTTGTTCTGTTAATAAAGTAGTTATAGACGTTGGTGGCGCTGAATAAAGTATTCATGACGACGGACCAGAATATAATAAAATTATATATGTTTATTTCTAATTTTCTCCGCTTTACTGGGAGAATGATGTTGGCTGATGGAATTAGCGCTTTAAAGAATTGCAATGCGGTCGACGCAGTCGGCGCCTGAATTACAACTGGTTTATACAACAATTTTCCGCAAGGTGGCAGTACAAAGCATGAAAATGGTAGAACTGTTTTATAAGACTTAACAGACATGGAGGCAGAACTTTTTGAAAAACCCTCGTATATTAACTTGGACAAAGTTAAAGTTGTAAAGTAATATCACACAAGGTAATAAAACCAAGTAAATTAAAATAGTAGAAACATCTCAGAATAAAAAATGCAATTGTAGTAGTAAAAGGTGAAGAGGAGTAAAAGATTAAACAATACCAAGAATTTTGTTCTTCATCAGAGACTGCACAAAATCCCTGTTATTGGTTTGCTTTTTCTGACTACAATAATTGAGATTTGTGATCAATACTGAATGAACCAATATTGATCAAAAATTAGTTAAAAATAGTATAAATCCAGAATATACATATATACACAAAATTTCATTATCATGGGGAGTTACAACCCCCCGCATATGACAGTGTCCTTGCCTCAAGCTCCTTTCTACATTTTTTTGTTTGTTTGGGTTTACGGCTCAAGGACTACAATGATTATGCTGTGCCGGGACCTACTGTTTTCCGAGGAATTCAAACCTCTTAAGGCACAGGGAACCAAACACCAGACTACAGTGAGCAGTGCAATCTTTATGAGATCTCTGAGTAAGCGTTCTTTGCACTGTTGGGAGTCGAACCCGGATTAACAGCACAATAGGCGAATGCGTTACCACACTGTGCCACCATAGGGCACATTCACTACAAAGCACAAAATATGCATGGAGGTATAGCGTGGACAACACCGGCACTCTATTAACCCATGTATTGATTTGGTCTGCAACTAAAATGAAATACACATAGGCGAAGTTGTAAACTTCAATTTTTATTAGATATATACAACAAAAGTAGTTGATTAGGTAAAGTCCAGTATAACTGATACAATTGTATATAGCCTGTTTTGTTTTATCATGTTAGATATTATGATTCAAATATAGCTCATCTTTTATAAAAAAAAAATTGTATTTGCATACATCAAAGATTATTTTTTTTTAAAAATGTTAGAAAATTTAAAATACCTGCATTATTTCAAACTAATAACTGGCTGTCTTTTGAATACTATAATAAGGAAATACGGCTTTTATGCCAATAATAAGAGCTGATATAAAAATATGCGATTATAAAAATATCATGTTGTGTTTGAAAAAAAAAAATGGATCAGAGAAAGCTACGATACATAATTAGCGGAATACAACTGTCCGCATTCAATGTATAGCAATAACAGAAATTTATGTCCTGGACTTTCTGACTCAGCTAGTAATAAAAGCTGTCAAAAAGGACTTTGCTATGTAAGACGTAAGATTTGAGCAACAAAAGAAAACATGCCAATATATATATGGCTGATCACCGGGTGACCGTAACGATGGGTTTACACAATCTATAACAAAAAAGAAGTTTGCTTTCGAATTACACGTAGACTTGACATGGCAAAATCACAATGTAAAACCATCCGTTTGAACACACGGTTTCTAGACGTCCATCGTGAATAGTGGTTCATCAGAGTTTTCTGCGGAGAAAGAAAAGCATAATTAAAATGAGCATTCTTTTTACTTTAGAAAGATGAAAACTCAATGTTCAACAAATTCTCTGAAATACGGTGCCCGGAAAATTCAATTCAAGATTTCCCTGACTTTTCCGAACCAAACTTTATCCAATTTTCACAGCTGATAATTATAATAGGGGAGACTGAGGAGAATTGATCCCTTTTTGTAGTTTTTAATTTTTATCGTGATAAAATATTGTTATTTTTTAAATGTTTTGAATCACTATAAATCGCACAATTGTATTCTTTGATATAACATTTATTTTATTTTTATAAATGAATTCTTAAATTTTATGTAAATTTATTTCAACAATGGGGAAAAAAAGGCAGCATCCCAAACATGGGGACACTTGATCCTCCGCCAGGGGAGACTTGATCCTTGAAGCAATACATTTGAAAAATTCAAAGCAAACAGAAATCAAATTTGCATTTTCGTATCAAATGAAACATTAGAAAAAGTACTACATTACTACAAACAAAAAGACCTAACTTACTTTGTATTAAAAAAAACTAAAAGAATTAGTAAAAATTTTCAAAACGTGAAAAGTCACAAATTAGTGAACATTTTCAAAACGTAAGAAGTCAAACATAACTGTCAAAACTGTTGCCATTCGGAGTGTTTCACCTAACATAGTAGGTTTGGACAATTTTTTAACACAATCCTCTTTATCAACAATGCTTTTGTCAACTTTTTCAGGATATATAAACTGACTACCACTTGATCCTTTTTTCTCAAAAAGTTCATTTCGAATTCGGAAATAGACATTTTTTTTTACTTTTCCAACGAAGTGATTTTTTTTTGGTAATTGCACAATAACAAAATCATTCTCATTAAAAGATACATCTTGGATGTCTTCATTTTCATCAGAAAATTCATGAAGTGATTCTGCTTCTGCTAAATCGTCAACACCGTAGTTGCTATCACTTTCCGATGACTCATCAATATAATTATTTTTCACCTTATTGCTATTCAAATTTGAAGTAAAGGGAAGTTTTCTCTTGGTTTTTAATTTCTTTTTCATTTCTCATTCATGTATTTCTTCTTCTGTCTCTTTACAGGTGTACCCGTCAAGATTTTTGTTGAGCCCTTTTCCTTCCTTTTTGTGAATTTCCTGCTTTAGATGTGAAGCTTTTGGATATGGTTAGATATCTTCTGGTGAAAAAACAATTGGTGTTTCTGTGAATGACGTATCCATGCTTGCTTGTTTTGGAGTTAAAGGTTTATCAGTGACATAGGATGATAGGAACTCATCTTCTGAAAAAACATTTCTACCAAAGGGACAAATACCAGTAACCTTAAACCCATTTATGATGTTGTTTGGAGCCACAGCTTTTGGAAAAGCAATTCCAATTACTTTTGAAATTTGACAGATGGTAATTCTTTGAGCAGGACGATTAGTTGCCCAGTCTTGAGCAGCTATATTAAAATACCTTTTCAGCGGTGCAAATACAGCACAATCCAGTGCCTGCAATTTGTGTGATGTATGTGGAGGAATCATTAACAATATTACACCATTTTCTTTCGCAAAATTCAAACTATCAATACTTATATGGCTTTCATGATTGTTCATTATAACTAACAAACACATTATTTTTAGAAGACTACGTTTTTCGCAAAATGTTGCAAAAATTTCAAAAAATTGAGTGCTGTCGTCATCCAGCCACTTGCATGTGTTACACCAATCGCTCTTGGTGGGGACATATTGATCATTCTCTCTTGCCAATTCACTCTAGGGAATATCATAAATGGTGGAATATGATTACCAGCTCCATTTATCGTTGCACAAATTGTGACGAATTCACCTCGCTCACCTGACGTAACGTTCCCAATTTGTTTTACCTCTTTGGTAGCAACTACTTTTGGTGGTTTATGCACAATGGTAAAACCACTTTCATCAACGTTCCATATTGCGTTGGTTGAAACTAATGGTGCGATTAAGGTTAGTTGCCTCTGGTGTTCGAAGAGACAATGATGTATTATGGTTCATGAACCCTCTGTACTATTCATACCCTGCACATTCTTCTTTTTCCCCATGATTCATGGATCTTTCTTTCATTTTTTACAACATACTGGAATGCTATAATTTCATAGGGCTAAGTCCATGATGTAATTTACTTGATGTTTTCAAATATTCACATAAAGCATATTCTTCTTTAACGGTAAACACTTGAGAGCATTTGTAGCTAGGTTCATAAATAATGTCACCCCCTGCAATTTTTTTCTCACACAACGTTTTAATGTCATTACAGTAATGCCAAACGATTTCGCAGTACCCTTTATACTTCCACCATCTAATACAGCCTTTACTTCTGCCTGCATATTTCCCACATTGACATTCATCCTGGGTTTAACACCATCTTTACGTTTATAAAAATGTGACATGACTTCACCTACAAAAAATAAACAAAGACGAAAAAAACAAATTTTCTTTAAAAATATGATATATATGTATATAGCCTATATATGCGTGTGTGTGTGACATTGGGGATACTTAATCTGGGGATCATGTATCCTCAACGCACATTCATCATGAAAATATTGTTGAAGGAAAAAAACTGTATTACAGATAAATAGTATTATTTACAAGGTAAAAAAGGCAGTATGAAATATCATTACATATAATTACTTTAATTATAATTAGTTAAAGATAAAAAAAACTTAGACCACTTACCATAAAAAAAAATTCAAATTCAGGAAATCGAACAATTTTTTCTTGCAGTAAAAACAAACACAGCTGAAAGAAATTCTGTTGCCAGATTTGTTGACTAAGAATAACTGTACCAGTGTTTCCAGTTCACAAGACTTAACTCTTTATTATTGTTGTTTTTAACACTAAGGATCAAGTCTCCTTAGGGATCAAATGTCCCCAGTCTCCCCTAAGCATATTAAAATTTGAATAATCAAAGCTAATTTCAAGACACTAAACTCCATTAACAGAAACTAAAACCATTTATAATTTGATTAGTGAATTCACAAAATCAACAACTGTATTAAAAAATACATTTCTTTACACTAAAAACCTTATAGGACTATTAATCAAATATCTACGACAACATTTTCACCCAGCCCATTATAAAAGGCTTCAACTTTATAACTACAAAGCTACTTTCATTCTGAAAGGGGGAGTGGTATGAACAGAACTCCTCACAAAAATATTTAGCTTAGATCACTTTTTTTTTTATTATTTATTTTTGATTTAGTTGTTTGGAAAACATTCCTTGCTGAGAAATGTGAGCCTATTATTATACAAATTTTTTTGTGCAAAAAGGTTTTTTTTTTTGGAAGGCGTTCAATCAAATGCACAAGGTTTTTAAAATCATCAATATGCAATACAGCATGAAAAGACGGAAAGAACAAATCAGGAAAGTTGTTTTAATACGCTGTTTCTTGTAACACTGAATTTTTAATTTCCCTGGCTTTTCTAGTCAGAAAAACTTCAGACAGCCAGCCACCCTGAGGAAAAAAACTATTAAGTCAGTGATTTTCCAAAGTTTTCAGGAAATGGCCTTCTTTAATATTCTTACTACCAATGCCGGCCCCACCCCTATGTTTTACAACTAGGGGTGAGCATGGATAGCAACATCAACGAAGTACTACTGATGTTCGAAAAACAGCGATGTTTAAAAAAAGTAATAACATAAAATAATAGTTAATTTAATTTTAAAAATATAGAAGCTTTTTAACTTATTAATTTCTACAGTTTTCTTATTAATAAAGTAAGGTAAACCAAGTCTCATTACAGCTATAAATCATAGTGTGATGTCCTTGTCCCAGAGTATTGCCACTGGCAAAGTATGAAAATTTAGATACCTTTTCTTACTTATTATATTATTGACTTCCAAAGGAAAGACGTTTTAGTGGTGACGGCCACAATACTTATTAATGTAACTGCTAGTAGTCCTCAAGTGATTTGATGCATGTGTTAAACTTCAACTCATAATTATCTCCAATTCCATGCACCTCAGAAAATGCATTTCGGTCTTGTTGGAACCACAATTAGATAAGCTTTTTTTCTTGTGTAAAAAATACATAGGGTGCAATTTGAAATAAGAAAAAAAATGTGTTTTGTAATTTCTAAAACATTGTCCACATTTCTATGGAATTTTTTATGGTATAGAAAGACAATGCATTCAAAAATCGGTAAAATGAGACGTAATGAACTTTTTATGTTGAAAATAAATCATTAAGGGAAGTACGGCCATTCTGGACCTCACTGCATAAATTTAATGATAAAACAACTCCCATGGTGAACATCATTTCATGATAAAAAAAATTATTGCTAATTACCTGGTTTATCACGTGGTCCGTTAGCTGCACCATTTTCGTTGGGCTTTTTGTCTTTTGGCTTGCTTGGACTAGTTACCCCTGGGATGTTTGGAAGATTTTTCGGAGGTGTGCGAGCCACAGGGGAGTTGCGCATTTGCATAAGAAAAGCTCGGTCGTATATAATTCTGGTCCCTAAATTTAAAATAAAAAACACCATATATTTATTTTTTCGTTGTAAATTATGATACATAGATGTCACTGGGTGCTCAAAAAATTAGTTTCCCAAGGACCCACTATGGTTAAAAATATGTTTTTTTATTTTGGAAAATGTGGGTTTCCAAAACACCTTTTTGTGCTTTATTGAAACATTAATTTTAATGTTTTCCAGCATAACATTATAAAATTATTTCATATTTGCAAATAAGCGAAAATTAAAATACTAAATTTTAAACAGAAACATATTATGGCTTTGAACCACCAGAACGATTCTTCTTTAAGAAAATGGCATTTGCTGTGTCAATTATATTTTTTGACTCTGACAATAATGTCCCTTTCACTGATAACATCATCAAGTGTTTAAGTTTTTCTTTTATAAATAACACTAATAGTGTTGAATAGCACGTCCTTCCTCAAGGGCTCATGTTTACTAAATAGCAAGTCTCTGGGATGCACTATTTTTCTAATATTAAGTCCTTCCCTTCTGTTCCACACATTTTACATGCTATAGCACGTCAACAGCAGCCTTATGATACGATACCATCTCCCAATTATTTTATTTTTTTTTTATCTTACAATACATCCATAATGTATTGCACACATTAATATTATTACGATAATATATGATAATAATATTAATTATGAATACAAGGCAAAGCAAATACTTGTCTATAAAAATGAGCTATTTTTTTCCACCACACCATATCTGTCAACATGCCAATTTTGAAAATCTAGAATTTCTAAGAATACATGTGTGCATCATCAACCAGCATGCGAAACACAGTGTAACGTGTCCAGAATTGAATGGGGTACTATATTTTTTTTCTTATTATGCACAGTTCACTGATAAATGTAGACTATATTAAACATAAAATTCAAGCTCATTTCCTAAAATTAGAATACATCATTTAATTAAATGATTAGAACAGCAACATATACTTCACGCTATGGAAAGCTATGGCGGGGATCAAAATTCAACTTTTTAAATCAGTTGCACTTGTGCACCTGAGTCATAATAATGTAATACCTGTACACTTAACTAGTATAATACTAATACTAGTTAGGTGTACAAGTAACTAACAGAATAGAAAGTAAACCTCAACATTAAAAACGGGTAAAATGTAAGTGCAGCAATTATATTTAAGCGTGTAAGTTAAAAAAAAACCATTTCACAGTAACTGAACATTCGTTTTATTATAATTAAAAAAATGAATGTCGATACATGGAGGAAATAATATTAGTCCATAGGTCACTGTTCTTGAAAAATAGTAGCCATAGTTTTGAATAGTTAGGTGCACTGTGCACCCAAATTAAAAATTTACGTGCATGGATAAAATTTCATGTGCACAGTGCACCCGTTAATTTCAAATACTGAACTATGGCAACACATAGACAGAAATAAAACCAAAAGTACTGATTTATTGTGATTATTCTACTTTATTATATATTAAGTATTCATAAGTGGTTTATTTAGGCCATTGCCAAATATTTTTTATCAAATTTTTAAACATTTGAAGTTATCAAAATGTCTCCCAGTTCCTATGTTTATAAAATTCTCATATTATATTTACAACTTTCAGAAATGTGCATCAATAAAATTGGCTGAGTGTTATGATATACCCAATAAAACAAAAACACCCGAATGTTTTTATTCCTCAACATTCTGAAAAATAATAACTGATATATTAAAAAGTTTCAATTTTATTCCCCCCCCCCACACACACACACACCCCTCCCAGTGACATAGGAAAAGAGGCGTAAGTCCCTCCACGCATTGGATACCAAACCACATTTTCTCTAATGTCGCATCACACGATCTTTAAAACCATTGGGGCTCTCTCTGATTTTTGAATTACTATGTCACTGTCCACCACCCTCTTTCTCTTCCTAAAATATCACAATTAAAACATGGCACTACCAACAACGACTTATTTTGGTGAAATTATTGTAGTAATGAGGAATAATCAGCAAATTTGTTTGTTGGTACATTGAACATTATAATAGAATGCAGCCAATGACAAAACAATTATTCACGAAAAGGATGCAAACAGACCGAATATGGGATTTTGGCCTTAGTTCTGGAGCGGATGCCAGGCACATTGCTCTTTATTTTCCTTCATTTTTCACTTTTATTTTTTGACCCCTTCTATGTCTTGCCTCCAAGATTATTGCCCCTGGTTTTGCCTCACATCGATGGATCGGATTTAATCAGTTTAATTGCCCCTTTTCTGACCCCCTTCTCCCCCAACGCTTTTTCTTGCAATGGCAATGTGTCTGCTTCCAAAGAATGCATCAAAGTTTCAGCAGTGTTTTCCTTTCCATCCGTGGCCGCCTCTGCTCACCTCTTGTATCTTGTATTCGTCCTTGTCGTCTATAGTGCCTCTGCTGTTGTCCTTCACCTGTCACACGGTATCTTTCCTTTTTCCTCACCATCCTCTCCCCGTCCACTCATTATTGCCATTGTATGCATTGGTATCTTGTTTGTTGAGCTTGATAGTTCTTCGACTTTGCCGTTTATTTGCATCCTCTTCGTTCATCTGTCTCTGCTCTTCTTTAATTGAACTTCATCAGGTTTTGTCCTGCCCTAACTTTTTCATGATTCATGGAACTCTACCATGTATCGTATCACCTTTCCATACTTCATCGCATGGAGGGTAGGATCGGTACTACATCATTATGGCTTTGCCATATATCTCCTGGAAAAACAGTTCCGCTCGATCTGACATCCAATTCATCTCTGCATAAAAAACAACAGATTAAATATAGAGTTATGGCCAGGTTTCAAATTTTGAAGTAAACATATCATTAGTACGTTTTAGAAAAATAGCCAGGTGATTGTAAATAACGAATATTTGTCTTTTTTTTATGTAAGAAAATGAGATTTCTAAAACGAATGTGGAACTTTTACGCATCAATAAAATACATCACATCATGGTTTTATGGAGATTTCCACAGCACATGCTAAAATTGTAAAAAACAGATTTTCGAGTAGAGACTTTGTGAAAATACAAAGTTTAGATGTTAAATTACTAGTAATATTTTTAAACTGCTTGGAGTCCCCATTTTAGATAGAGGCAAAACTTATGTTCAAATTTCTTTTTAATTGACCCAACAGTAGTCTCTCTTTGAAAAGGGAAAAGTTTAGAGACATATTTAGAGAAATTCTTTCAGAGACTTTTGGCCACTGTTATAGGGCATATGGCTCACTGTGCATCTGTGAAAATCTGCTTTCGCCAGAGGAGTGGGTGCCAAAAAGCAATCCATGCCAGGCCACCTGGGTTCAAAATCACCCTCGAGCCACCCCTGTGCATCACGAATCTCTAAGTCCCCTTCCCACTTCCCTTTCAAAAATATATATAAACTTTGTACAAAACAAAAAGCCTAGATCATAGGTGTAATTTGGTGGGGGCAAAGGCTGGCATATACCCCCTCCCCTCCTCCTAGTTTTTATGGAGTAGAGCTAAAGTATAAATCTGCTCCGTAAGTTTGGGGCTTTTTTCATTTATTTTTTGCTCATAATCAGAATTATCACTGCCATTTTGCAAAAATACTTAAATTTCTCATGACTCTTGAATAAAAGTGAAAATGCAACTCGTCTGATCCTAAAATAGTATACAATTGCATTCTATCCCTCTGCTATAATGCTTACAACCTAAAAGCTTGGTGCCATGCAGAGGTAATTTTTCATAACAATTTATAGATGGACGTATGGATAGATATAAAAAATAAAAATTTATAGATGGACAAAAGGGTGATGGTTGGATAACATAGAAAGTGTGAAGCATTATATCCTTCAAATCACAACAGAACAATCACGAAGAAATTAGTTAGCACAACAACATCAGGGCTGTGAAAATAATCCTCTGAAGAAAAATGAGAAATACAATCTATATCCCAAATCATTGAGTTAAAGCAAAATGGCGAGTTGTAGCTGACCATTGGCGATTTATAAGGTTCTAACAGTCTTAAAACCAATTATGTATCTGAAGATGACGAAAGGAGCTCACCACTTCAGAGTGTATGTCCCAAGTTTATGTAAAAATGGATGGTGTACGCAAAGGCAAATTTATATTTTGCCCCCCCCACCCCAGTTTACGCTTATGGCCAGGATAATGTTTTGTTTGTTTGGGTTTTTTTATGACACATGAACATCTGGGCTATTCAGCATCAAGGATTATAATGTAAATTCGTACGCAATTATATATTTTAATCAACCTATCTGCACCAGTACATGTAAGTACACAAAAATGATGAATTTTTAACAATATACATTTTCAAGAGTTCGAATAATTTAAAAAAATTTATTTCTGATCAGAAAAATTTTCACACAACGATAAAGTTAAATGTTCTTTTTACTCAATATGAGCAGAAAGGAAAATGAAATTATAAGTGCATCTGTTTAAGTATGTCCGTCCCGAAGCATCAAAAAATGTAGTCACACACACATATTCACAGCTAAATTAGGCACTATCCTTAGTAGGGAGACTGAAGGGTTTAGTTATATTGTGCTAGACAGGTAGTTTTTTAAAACTAGTCTTGGTTGAAACCAAGCACAAATTAGCACAACCACCAACTTCCGTTATTTCTTGGGAAGAAGAAATCAAAATTGCATTTGCATTGAGAAGATAAAAGGAGGAGAAAATTGGGATTAGGGTAGGAGTAAAAATGCAGGTAAGGAAATGCTCAACAAAACATTAAATGGAAGTGGTTATCATACTGTAAAAGAGCACCAACATGTTTTATTACAATGTTTTTTGTCTACACCAAAATAAAAATCAATAACACTTTAAAATTGTAAGTTAAATTACCAATTTATTACTATCACATTAATATAAACATAAAATTACAATTGATAACTTTCTACAATATAATGCTCCTAAATTCAGCCAATCTTTAAACTATCAAGGATACAAATATTCCCTTAGTTGGGGGGAAAAAAGAGTGTTTTTCCAATGTAAATTTATTATCTATATTTGACCCATCTGATGTCATGTAATAAACAAATGTACTCTCTATTACTAGAGGCCATGCAGTATTGAGCAAAACAAAACCAGCCAACTAGAGAAAACAAAGATATATACAAATAAATTTAAGAAATATTTAGGGGCATGGCATATGTTTAGAAGGAACGTTTTAATAATAATACACATACATAATAATAATAATAAAAATTCACATCTCCATATGGTAACCTTTTTTTTTTTTATAATTGGTAAAAAAAACATTAAAAACTAACACTTTTGTATTATGTTGTGTCCAGTTTATCCTAACCCAGAGCAAAATTTCATATCGCGGGAAAAAAGCAGTTGCTTATCATAACCTAACAACGCGCAGCACGTTGTAAAAAAACAAACGCGCACAATCTCCAGAATCACGTGGTTCCACCTGGACTACTATTATTTTGTAAACAAAATGGCATTTTACTCATTAATTAAGCTTTATTTAGTGAATGTTAACCCAGCGTTTCTTTTACATTGAAATGTCAGAGTTTCTATAAAAAAAATTTAATATAAGGCGTTTTAAAATCCGAATACTTACCACCAGGAGTGGTAGAAAATATGGTTCCTCCGGGAGTAGTGCTATAATCGTGAGGCAACTGCGACGGATCGCTCACAACCACTCGTTGATTGGGAATTTCCCTGATAGAGCTGGTCTTGCGTGGAGAGCCGTTGGAGGCCATCTTAACTAAAAACAATAATAATCAACAATATGGACCAACTATAAAAGTGACGAGGAATAGTCAATGCAGACGACACACACAAACACGCCTGCCCGCACAGTTGCAAACAACAATAACAATCCAACAATCCTCTTGCCAGCTACTTTCACAATCCAATATTAGCTAAAACTAGCCAAAATCTGCTAAACTTCTTTAGCGTGGCTAAATTCAGCTACAGTTGACTTCATAAATATTAATATTGCGCGAAACCGTTTTCTTATAATCGGAATATTATTTTTGATTAAAAATATTAATGATTTTTCAATCACGATTTTAATTTTCATGTAATGAACTTTGTGAAAAATAGCTATGTTTAGCTATAAAATAGCAGGTTTTCTATAAAAATCACCAGATTTCCTAGTCACTTCTTCTTCGTACAACAGAAAATTTAAAAAAAACAACAACTAATAAAACCTTAAATTAGTAATAAAAAAACAACATTTTGTAAAAACACAAAATATTTGCTCAAACGAAGGAAGCATCTAAATAAATTTAATATGGTTGACATAATCCACTTATATTGAAATCGTTAAAACTGAAATTGATTATTCTCCCGATACAGTATAATCTCTTAATAGCGGACACTTCGACACTTCAGCAGGTGTCCGCTGTTCGGGAGGATTAGAGAATAAAGAGCATTCGGTCAGGGAATTGGAAACGTCTTCGTTAAATACAGGTGTCCGCCAAGAAGGTTCACTGTTTAAATCCATCCCTAAAAACGTAAGCATGAACAAGTTAACCTCAACTGTTGATAGCAGACCAAAAAGGAAAAAAAAAAAAAGTCTTATATTTAAATCCCGGAGCTGTGAATCACGGTTAATTTTTAGCTCTATTTCAGTCTTTAATTTATTTGTGGAATTGATTTGTGAAATTTACAAAAGGTTGCTTAGACAATAGCCGAAATGGCTATTCGTTATTTCGTCCTTCTGTGCATTTCCCTTTTTGTTATTTGTTACAGCTACGAAGGCGTTTATAGTAAATACTCCGCAGATTATGCGAATTTCAGTCCCACCTTAGAAAAGCCGTTTCGAATGAAAAAGCTTAATCTTGTTTGGGAAAGGGCTATGGTTGTAAGTTTTACACGTCATAATTTCCACGCAACTGTTTCTTACTGTTATTGATACGTTTTATTAAGCGTTTCACTTTCCTTCTCATTTCAGCGTTTGCCAAAAGATAAGTTGAAATCGCTATTCACAGATTTAAGATACCAAGACAAAGAGGAAGTTTCTTTGAAAAAGCTGAAGGCTGAAAATCTTGATAAAAACGGCTTACAAGAAGCCTTAGTTCGTGGAAGTCTTAATGGTAAATTGTATAGTTTTGACACAATTTCGGACTGTAAAAAACTCCCTACAAATATTGATTTTATCAAATTCTGCAGTGTTTAAATCAAAAGTGTGCAAGTCGAAATCAATATTTTTTTGTAATATTGTGTTAAAAAATTAAGATGCTTTTATAATAATTATGCAAATGTCACAAAAAGTACTAGTGACATTATGTTTCTCATTATCAGTAATTTTATTACCAAGAATTTAATTCATTACAGACATGGTGTATCGCAATATGATGGTAAATGGCATTAACACATTATTCCACCATGATAAGTTTGGTAAAAGGGCATAGTCTGTCACCTATTGAAATTTTTTGAAGTGTTCCCAAAACTGGCTGGCAACTGACCTGCTGCCATGTTTACGTTTTTTTTGGGCTGTGTACTTTTCCTAAATCAGTGAATGGTTAATGGGGGAAAAGACCCCTCCTCCCCAGTTCAGGTTTCGCCCTCGCTGCCACTTTGGATAATATTAGAATTAAGCCTCAATCTTAGAAATGTTGTATGCTAGCAAAAAAGCATCAGAACAGCCTGATATTTATAACGATTCAGCGAAGTTAAAAACAAGTAGTACTCATCTCTATTGGTTTTGGTCGGCAGTGTGTGGCGAGAAAATTGTTTTAATGTCATCGAGAAATACCAAAAGCAAATTCTTAGGCTTATCCTTGTGGTGATGTTACCACATGAACTCGTTACAAACACAAAGCAGACGCCTAAACATGATGTCAGAGAAAGTATGATGTCGCAAGCCGATCTTCTGAAACTATAGAGGAATTTCAGGAGAAGAGAAAACTAGGTGACAAACTATGCACTTACACCATAAGTTTATTTCGTAAAAACGGGGAGAGGCTGGGGATAATTTTAACTCTGCATTAAGCTGTATTCTAATCTCTCGGTAAGTCACTTTGTGCTTCACAACTTTAGGGACATTAAACTCATGTGAACCACAAATATATATTTCAGAACTAAAAATTAAGAAGATAAATTGCTTGCAAAGAAAAATATGATTTCTTGAGAACTCATTTTCTTTGTGAGTAATGTATCACCCAATATTATCACATCATTGGCTATGATGAGAATTGTTAGACTTTAATAAATAAAAATTAAGGTTTTTTAAATTTTAGATTCACTAAGGCAGTGCTCAATTTCTAACAAAAAGAGTGCAGGAGCATTAAAATTATGACAAATCCAGTAAAAGATCAAATGGCTACAAAAGAATTGATAAATCATATCCATTGTTTTTTTTTCTGGACAACAAAATTCATCACTTTTTCATGACAGCATCTGTGTAGGAGCTGCGGTTAATATTTAAATAATCGCCGAAAATAAAGTACCGGAGGCTGGCTCCCATGGGCTGCTGCACATTTTTATCCTTGCACTAAGGTGCTATTTATTTAAAAACAAATCTGTTTATTTTAATTAAAAAACTATTGATTACTTAATGCATTAGAAGTCTTTTATAAATTTTGGTTTTATCCTAAACTGGTTTATATATATATATCAATCGCATAACATGAGTTCAAAGGTGAGTCATCTCCAGTCATTCAACATGCTCCCTCCTCCTTTGAATAAAATGTCGTAATTCATCACGATATACATGTAAAATGTGACTTTTCTTTGAGGTTGTATGATTAACAATTGAAGATGGCCCACATTTGAAGTCATTCTCTGCCACTGATGCATATATTTCATAATTATATATAAAAAAGGATCTAATCTTTTGTACAAAAATTAATCTTTTTGGATTATTTCTAATGTAAAAAGAATTAGATAAATTACTCATGAAGAATGATTTCATTGCGCCTTGTGGGAACTGAACTCACAACCTCCTGATTAATAACCAATCAAGTGCTATTACCCATTAAGCTTGACATGGGTGGGTTTAGGGGAGGTGAGGATGGCAGTCACCCCACTTGAATGAAAATTTAATGTTGAAAAAATAAAAGGTCAGTAAGGTGTAATTTCCAAACATCAAGTCATTAATCATCCCCCACTTGAATGACCTCTAAATTTTCTCCTGAAGATAAAGGTGCCGATCAAATTCCCCTCTGCGAGTAAATGTAAAATTTCACTACAGACAAATTCCATGATTAATGGGACAGTGCTTGTATTTCTTTTTAAATCAAAGTGACAAGTCAAAGGGGTTGCCTTTTTTGTGCTGAGTGTAGGAGGAGGAGGATTGTGCAAGGGTTTCATTGGGAAGGGTGGCCGCCGGAGGCGGCGCTGTAATCCCAGACAGGACGCTTGAACAGCGTATTGTGCTGAGTGTAAGAAGATACTAATGGCTATCACCACCAATGACAGAATCCAGATGATGAACAGATAAAAAGATTTCAAATGCAAACACAATTTACGGCTTTCGCTGAATCACAATTAAAAACTGGACAGTTATTTGCAATTAACTTAGGTTTGATTTTTTATTTCCCCCCCCCCCTCCTTTTTGACACCTATGAGTTAAATAATGCTCTAATATGAGCTGGTTTGTCAATGGAATGGTAGTAATGCATTTATCTATCATGACATTAGCTAGGATTCAATTCCAAGTACAGCAGGAGCTCTTTAATTCAGAACATTCGTGATCACGGCCATGCCGGATTAGCGATTTTACCGGATTATCAAATATCAATACAGTTTTAACGGGAACACCAAAGAAAAATTAATACGGTGCAGTGATATTTAAAACAAGTTGCAATAAGCTGTTCTATGGCATGAAAATACACACATGAGCGTTACCGTTTAAAAAAGTCTCACTGTTAGATATCATGTCTCCGTGAGTGGGATCTTTCCTTCAAAAAAAAGTTACAGTTTATACACAACTTTATGAGTTCTGAAGAGTTATAGCTTTTATTGGATTCGGCAAATTTTATAAATGTATTTAATGATTCAGAAGCCTGTTTCCACGAGACTTTAGCTTCATCTGTCCTGTCTTCTTCATCCGACATTGCAGACAATGTCAACGAACACCCGAAAAAGTATGAACGCAAGCAGCTTGATCGGAGTCAGATTATAAAATGTGCCGAACCAAAGAATGCTGGATTAAAGAGCTTTTACTGCGTTATGTCCTGTTTTTTCTACCTACTGTCAGTGTGATATCCAGGCCTGTTTAGGAGGGTTAAAACACCTCCAAAAGTAAATTTTACCCTCCCTAAGGATCGTAGATTAAGTTAAATTTTTAAAGTTTAATTCTAAATAATTGTTTCCAGCATCACCAATATCAGTTATTGTTCGTTTTTGGCTCAGAACCAAGCTTGTTTAACATCCCTATAAAGTAGACACAAAACGCAGGTACATTGGCCACTCAGCCACTGTCAATTTGTTTTGGGAAGTTAAAAACAAGCAGTAACTGTAACCCGGTTAGCGAGCATATTTCGACAGGGGATCGTTGAACTGTGATCTTTTATTTTGTTTTCTCTCTATTCCAGTTGGTTTTTGCCAATTCTAGTTTTATTTTGTCTTTAAAGTTTGTGCCATTTGCATTTTTATTACTTTGTGGTCCTAAATATGTACAATTTTGTTCTTTACAGGTATACTGACCAAGTATGACTTGATAAAAGATTTTGAAACAGTTTTAGATGATCAACTTCAAAAAGCAAGTACACTGGATTTGGATCCAAGGTTACAAATGAAAATACTATTTCGTGATAAAAAATTGAACAAGTTATGGTGGAAGGCGGAGCAACAAGGATTCACAGGTGTGTTTGTAAGATATCAATTTGTGATTCAAATTCAGACCTGTGCTATCAGCATCATTTTGGCAACGGGGGTGAAATAGTAGCATATTGTTTAAATATTAGTAATTATCAGTGGTGTAACCTGACTTCAAAAGTGGGCCATCTGGATATTCACCCCCTTCAGAATACAAAGTCACAATTCATACATATATCATCGTCATTATGGTGATGCATATATGAATTATGACATTTTTATTCGAAAATGAGATGGTGAATATTCGGAGAGGACTCAGTTTTGAAGTTGGGCTACGCTACTAGTAATAGCGTTACATAATTTTTTATGTTGGCTAAAATGTTTTAATCAGATACATTGCCCCATATCAAGAATCAAGTGAAATCCAACGGAACACAGAGTATTGGAATTTCATACTACAAACCTTTCTCTTGTGGCAGCAGTCACTCTTATTAATGTAAACTATTGGAAACAGAGAAATGGGGAGAAAATGGCATAGAAAGGTAGGTGGTGTATGGAGTTTGATGAGGCCTTTCATGTGCAATAATAAGGAAGATAGTAGGTGAGGTTGCTTGGCTGTTCATACTGTTTTCACTTAAATATGCTCACAACATAAAACACTTGCAATCCATATGATTGTGTAGGGGTAACGTGGGTTTGTCTGCCTTCTAGAAAATCTGGGTTTGACACTTGCTTGTACTGAACACCTTGACATTTTTTATCTACATAATCTATAGTTTTTGGTTCCACGAGACTTGGATTCCTTGAAAAGCTAGATCCTGATATAGTATGGTCTGTGCTGTCTATGAGACATGAAGTACAAGCAAGTGCACCTAGAATGTCTTTCACCACTGGCATATTTGCAAATACTTTCTTTAGAAAAGTATTCTTTTTGCAAAAGTTTCGGATTTAGTTTTTCTTTTATATGGAACGAAATGTGCAAAAAAAAAGTGGGGAGGGGGATAGACTAAGTATTCCAGTGACAGGCGGTGTTTTTGAAGATTTTTGTTTGTGTATTTTATGTCCAAAGACTGTATTGTGGTTTACCTGAGACAGGATCAGTGGCTTAACATAATCTCCAAACTACGATACGTCTGCACACAGCTAAACTTGGTGGGAGTCAAAGGCAGTGAACATAAGCCCTAGATTAATCTGATGATGTAGCACTATGCAGAATAAATAAGAAATAGAAAAAACATTTTTAAGCATAGTTGAAATTTTATTAGACAAATTTCAACGTGTTTAAGATGAATTTTGGCTGTCCCTCGTCAGGAATACACATTCATCTAGCACTGAAACAAATGAAGTGTTACCAATTCACGGATGGGTTGTGTTGCCGGTTAGATCTCATTTCTAGTTAAAAAGTTGCGATTAATGTTGACTGCCACTTCATCTATCGGCGGTGAAATGCTTCATTGAATCAAGTGGAGTGGTAGGCAAAGGTTGAAGAGCTGAAGTCTTCAAGCCTGACTGAAGTATGGAGTTGACCTGTAATCATTTACAGTGTCACGGGAGTGTTTGTGAATAAAAAAGGCTTCCAAAAAATCCAATTCTACAGAAGACTTGGGTTGATGAATGATGGTGGAGCCATAAAAATTAAATTTATGATTATTGTCCCAGCAGTGAACAGACTGTAATGGAGGATTTATTGAATTTTGCCTTTTCGACATATCTTTGATGCTTTTTTAATCTGAGACATAAAGCATACTTCGTCTAGCCAATGTAGGAAAGGTTACACTGACAGAAAATTTTATACACTCAACCTATTGGTTCTGGCGGACTATATATGAAGGATTTAAAATATAGCAAGTGTCTATATGCAACTCTAAATACTGAGCAACAAGAACTGTGTACAGGATATATATAATGTTTCGGCATCCAAGTTTACAAAGCTCAAACTAAAGCTGTTTTATAAAGACAAAAGAAACCAGACTCGAACCAGGAACCCCTCCGTAAGAATTGGAGTGAAATGGCTGTTAAATCCTCTAGGACACAAGATCGATACTCCATTTCTTTGTATTTAAAGTTTATAATGTATTACTATCCCTGTGAAAGGTAATTCTTTCCTATCACCGATATATTGGTCTATTAAGATGATATGGAATGGGTTTTTTTATATCTGTTTTCAGCTGTTGTGTTTTATAAAAAAGTTTTCAAATGAAAATACGATTCATTTTGCCCCTTTGATCTGTATATTAAGTTGCTCAATTTGTACTCTTTATTGATATATGCTTGTTCAATTTTTAAAATGCCCTTTCTCTTCGGAGAAAAGTTTCGACAAATTTTAATATTCGTAATTTTAACACCACCTCTCACTCTTCCCCGCCTCCCTTTATGTTAATGTGATATCTGTAATGTCTGGACATGTTGGTAAATTAGGTATTGAATGTGATTTCTTAGTGTTCTCTATTTAAAAAAAAAACCATGAAACTTTAAAGTATTGTGGCATGAGATTTTCAAATGTTGTACAGTTGGAAACAGAATCGTAATTTTTTCTTCTAGATGAACAGCTCCGAACATTAAAAGAGGAATTTGACCACCACCAAGATAAAATTGATAACTACTACCAAATCATGCAGAACGTGAATACTGGTACTTGGTTTAAAGGTAATAGACATACTGCATTTTTAAAAAAAAAACTCTCCTAGTGAAAATGCACTAGTTTTTGAAAGAACGTTTCATTTGTTTGAGCTTAGTATTTGTTTTCTTGTGATTACGTTGAAAATTTCATTTTTTTAAATGGAACAGCATGCATTCATATACCATTTCTAATTGGCTAAAAGTTGTGCAATAGTAAAAAGATTTTTATTTTTTGTAAACATGTGGGATTTATTTTGTGGATTATTGTGTAACTGGCATTTTTTGTCTTATACATATTATAGAACCAAAGAATTCACTAGATCAATTTCTCAGTGCAGAAGAAGGGTCCAAGCCATGGAAAACTGAGGTCAATCCTCATCAGATGTTGAAAGAAAAGCATTCGGAACTCAAAACTGGCTATGACTATCTGTCTGACCAAGTATTTTGGAGAATCAAGAACAAAGACTTCGAAGAACCCCTTGTCAACAGTTTGTGGGAAATGGCATTGAATTCGAGCTTTAGTCCATTTGAATTAGAAAGTCTAAAGGTAAGTGATCTTCAACTGCAATCGGATGTAACATCTGTGGCCAATTTTGTGAAGATTAATAAGTTAGTTAAATTACTATCAATTTAAGTGCCATAACGTAATATAAGCCCTGATAAGAGTGTAATGCACATAAATCCCTTATTCTATTTTGAAAATTAAGAGGCGAACACCATACGATATTGAATGTAAACACTAAATAACTACGCTTCCCAATGTGTCTCTGAACATCTGTTTAGTTTCTTAGTTCGTTGACTAGTATTGTAGCAACGCAAACGTATTCTTCCTCCTTTTTCCATGAGATAGCCATTTTAAGGGCAGAAACAGTATTTATCGGGCCTAAGATCTATTTTTTTTCTTATATCATGCACATACAACATTATACTGCCTATGTGCTTTAACACTACCCCCAGATGAACTTTTACTCAATATTTTATCATAGAATTCCTTTACTGTCCTTTTGCCATTAATATATATATACCCACCGATTAACCCTTTAAAACTTTCTGCTCTCCCCCAAAAAAGTACACCCCAAACTAAAGACACTTTTGCCAAAACTGAAAAGAATGCATGGGCACTGATAGATAAGAGTTCCCCTTATCGCCATGTGGTGTATACAATTTTTTGAGTGCCCTGCGGTGGC
>QLNU02014176.1:87745833-87764605 GCA_006491805.2 Dysdera silvatica
TACTCCCACAATAAAATAAATATAGCCTATAAATTTGTTTTATCACAAAATAAATTTTTGCTGACACGGGTGTGACACTAAAACAGCATCCCATTCAATAATAAGAATAAAAGTGAAATAGCTTACCTATTTAAAATTCTTTAAGTCCAATGTGTAGACAAACTTCCTCACTTTAATAACACCACCAACAATAACTACAATTTTTGCTCTGTGTTTAAAAAGTAATATCAACATAAATGGACAAATTAACATGTACAGTCAGAAAAGCAATACTGATATTTCAAGTTGAAATTTCTCCTGATTTTTTTTTTTCTTCTGAATATTGAAATTTAATATGTTTAGGTAGTGAAACCATAAGCAAAATAAGTATATTTTAAAAATAATTTTTTTCTTATCATGCTCATTTTTTATAGAATGGCCCATTTACATGAAATAAAGCATACTCGAAATAGAACCCAACTTGAGAGGGATCAAAGGCCGCACTCACAACCACTGAGGCTGGCTTTACAAATAGATCGTATTGTAGTTCGCACAGGTCAAAAGCTTTCTATGAAAGAACTTCACGTTTGGACCAATATAAAAAATGCAATTCATTAACCCGGTTATCTTTCTTTGTTCAAATTTTACATCGCAAGGGCAGCTAGGGTCATGCCATGCCAGGACCTATAATTTCCTAAGGAATCCGAATCTCTGTAAGGTCTAGGGAACCAAAACCATGACTACGAGGAGCAGTTAAGTTGGTGAGCATTTTTTTTTTAGTACAATTGGGAATCAAACCAGGGATAACTGCACGCTAGGCAAACATGTTACTACTGCAGGGCTCACCAATAAGGTTAGCTAATCATGTGGTGCATATATAGTTGACACCAATAAGATGCTTTCATAATGTAGATATTTAACCCTTTGCACTCAGTTTTTAAAAATAATATATACGAGTTATTTATTAACTTATTATAATTATTATAACTTATTATAATTATTAAGTTATTTATTAACTAATATTAAAATATTTATTAACGAGTTAAATAAATTATTATAAGATATTGAAGACAAATTTTAATGGCTCCGCTCCGAACCCTGAGAGTCTAAAGGGTTAAAAGATCTTCACCTGGCATTAGACAAAGGTTGAACATAATTAGAACAATACTGACACAAAATAAAAACATACACATGAAGCTCATCGATAAATAAAAGTTCAACATGAGAAAACTAATGTATTTAAAGTTTTTCATTCTGTCACTTCTCAAACAGGATATTTCAAAATCATTTTGGTTTTATTTTTACATTTTTATCTTTTCACTGCTTTTGTAAATTACTTGAATACTATGAATAGATGAGTGATGCACTGCACAACAATATGTTACAATTTAAATTCACATAAGCGCAGTTTATTAAGACCCAATATAACGTTTTTATAATTATTTCAAATTTCAATAGTAGGAACTTTCTGCCATTATCAGAAAACCATCTGGATTGATTTGATGCCACCAAATCAGAATCTATTAACATTTTCCATCACACACACAATCCCAGAAAATGAATTCCCTCTATTGGCTTACCTTTCAAGCTGTTATCTGCTCAAGAAGCACTCTCTAATGCACTCACGTGAAATCGCAGAAAGTAAGGATATCTTCGGTCTATTTTCGACCCGGAAGTAAAGGAACTTTCCAGAGTTTTCAATTTCTTTTTCACATTGTACAGTGAATCTCTGTCTATAAAGAATCTACCAGCATCCTATTCATGCCTAATATTTCTTCTAGAATCTTTTTCGTTCTCCGGAAATTTAATTTCTGAGTCATATTTACACCCATTAACAAACTTGGTATTTCCAAACTAGAAAACCAGGTTCAGGACATTGAGAGCCATGGTGTTTATAAAATTGATTGCGAGTGTAGTTATTCCGATATTGGTCAAACACGGAGAGCACTTTGATTCAGGCCTAAGGAACACAAACTTATGTCCAAAAGTAAGAATTCAATAAATCGGCCATTGCAAAACACTCATGGAAACATGGTCATCAATTATGCTTTTCTTTCGCAAATGTAATTGAAAAAGTTCAATCCCCCCACAGATCTTTACACAGACAGATTTTTCCGAGACTTATCACATCTTCCACAATAGTTAATGATGCACGAAAAAATATACATTTTCCAGCTGGTTATAATCATCTCTTCTCTAGCTCCTCATAAAATTTGTTTTTGCTTTGATTTCTTCAATGGTGACACATAATTGTGGCATTTCAATATGTTAATCGATTCTGATTTGGTGGCAACATATCAGTCTTGGAAGATTTTCTGATAAAAACTGCATGTTTCCATGTTGAAACAATTGCAAAAACGTCGTACTAACTCACAAACTGGGCGTGAATTTCGATTTTAGTATTACATGCATACTGTTCTGTTTTCTAACTCATGCCAACATGGAACAATCACTCATTAATACATTCATCATTTCTAAGCATACAATTCCATATAACATACTGCTGTTCGAAAATTTTCATAAAGATTAAAGTTGAAATTAAACAGACTTCCAAATTTAGCACAGTCTTTGTTAATAGAATACAGCAAAGCAAGTTACATTAGTGTTACATAGGATTATTAGAATTTTATAGGTAATATAAAGACATAAAGCAAAGTACTGTCCGTTTATGAGAAGAAGTCCGATGGAACAGTTAGAAATAAAGGGAGGTGAAGTTACAAAATGCTTAGCCGATTACAACAGAGGGGTGGACTTCATTTCAGAACTTGTTTTTGACGCAGACAAAAGTTCGCTAAAAACCAGTTCTGAAATTGGGTCCCCTTCTATTGTAATCGGCTAGGCCGTTTGTGATGTCAACTCCCGTTATTTCTAACGGTACCATCGGACTACTTTTCGTGAACGGGCTGTAGTAATCATGCACAGTATCATATATAAGATTTCAAGGTGAAGAAAAAGTTAAAAATTAAAGATTTTTTTATAATGATTCTGAATTTGAGTCAAAGAAATTAATATTCTCTATATTCCTAGATGTTATCTTGATCTGCAAATTATCTTTAAAAAATGAAAAAGAAAGTGTGTGTACCCCATACAGTAATATTCATTAGTAAAATTTTTCAACTACTGTACGGATTTAAAATTAGTATTGGTTATTAGTAAAAATCTTCACAATTTCACTATGGCACGTGAACACAATGGGTTCTTCGTAACAAATGGACAAAATATTGTAATAAATACCATTTTCTCATGAACAGATAATAACTACACGCAACTTAGTATATAATTTACATTCCCATATTGATACAATCACCTACCAAGCTCACAATAGCATAAAGCATAACTAAGTTATTACTATTAGAGCTTGAATTCGGCTACTGCAACAAGAGTACCGATATAGTAGAGGGAAAGGTAGAAGACAGTTTGAATAGATGTGAAATATCACACACTAACCAAATCAAAGAACAATGCTATCCATTCACATTAGCTGGGCGAAAACGCTCCTAGATTTGGTCAGTATTTTTTTTCTTTTTTTTTCACATTCTGTGTGTAGTAGAAATGGCTCAAAAGAATGAATTCCCAAAAAATGAATAAACTAACCCATATTCTTAAAGGAATGATAATTACCATAGCCATGAGTGAATGACTGAAAATGGCGAATTATTTACAAAATGAATAAATCCCAAATCAAAGAATGCATTTTTTTTTTTTAAGAACGAGAGTGCATTCCCTAAAGCAAATGCTTTTGCCCATATCTAGCAGCTAAATATTTTTATATACTGTATGGCACGTCAACTTGGGTGGATTGGTTTATATTTTCATTCTATTTTTATTTAAACGTGAACTAAGTAGGGGCCTATTTTAAAGGCCTTCAAAGAAGATACTAGAATTGCTTATGTTTTTGGCACCTGAATTTTGAAATGGAAGTGTAAATTTTTTTCAAAGAAGTGGGACAAAGTCACTCCAGCTTGGGGTGACTTTGTCTCATGGCTTCAATAATCATTCCATGAGCCTTCACAGAAGGCCTGGATACAATTCCACCCTTATATTCATGGCTGGTGAGAGCAGTCACGGGTCCCTAGGCAGTTTGGGTAAAAATATTACTTGTAACCTTTCTACATAATGTAGAAGCAAGTTTTTCAAAGAAGTTGCTCACATGCAAATTTCGCAGAAAAAGCATGGAAAAGAACAACTGCAGTGATGTCACCTTCAGCAACTAAAACTTTAAAATTAAACAGCCATTACTTCTACCTACCGGAATGAGGTTTTATTAAAACATTTCGACGTAACAGGTAGTTGTTTCTTACCACTTTTTACCTTTCTCCGCTTGGTGGGCCAAAGTCACCTAGGTTGACGGTACTCAAAATTTTAGCTTTTTTTATTAGGAAGTGAGCATATGCTGTTTTATTTGCAAGTTTGAATAGAGCTGCACCTTTCGTTGCACATGTCCCATTTTATTTGTGCATTTTTATGCATTAAAATTAATTAATCCTGAATTGAACTGTAGCTTAACATAATCTCTGAACCATTTACTCATAATTATGCTTATTAGGGATTGGATCAAGATCAGTTAGTCCATAGGCAATGGTTGTAACTACTATGGTATAGAAGGAACCATGGCATGTTTATACATGAAGAGTTTGCTAAAAATCCAATTGAGCATAGTAAACATGAAGACCAGCATTATAACTACCAAACTAGTGGCGTATGTTTTATTCAGAAATTGATATGAAATTCAAAATGTTACATTAAATGTGGCCAACGATTGTATAATTGACATGGAAATGATTTATATATTACGCACATAAATCTATCCACGACCCCACATAAAATTCTCAATATTTAAGCATGTAGACAAACTTTTGAACACAAAAAAATTCTCATCATAGCACCAATTATAATATGGCATATAGTTAATATATATTCTGTGGCAGTCTATACACAATTTGTTAAAATATGAAATCTATGTTGCAAAGAAGAAAAGATCACATAAAAACACACAGTACATAAATGTTTCATTAGTTGGTAGTTAAGGAAAAAATGAAATTATTAATTAGGAAGTTAATGTTTACCTTCAAGATGGGATGGGTTAGCAACAACGGCAAGTTTAATATTTTTGTTTGTCATGCGATTTAAACGTTCGTGACACATGCCTAAATGATATTTGACGTCACCAGAGCCCTGCATTAAAAAATGTTAATGAAAGGAAAAACTACTAAATGAGTGTGTGCACTATTAAAAAAAATACATTTAACATTGAAATAAAACTTCAAAGCAACAAACTTTTAGCTCCCTTTATATATAAAAGTACTGGGTGTCCCATAAGTTCATAAACATTTCAAAAATTCATTGTTTCTGAAATTTATTCTACAATAGGCACAAGTTATGGAAGCACTCAATCCATAACCAGAAAGGACTTAGGGGAACTTTAAAGTGTCTGCACGATGGGTCCCTCATCTTTTGACTACAAAACAGTGATTGGTACGTTTGCACATGTGTGAGCGGCTCTCAGCACCATTTGAACAAGAAATTGACACATTTTTGAATCGCATCATTACCTGTGTTGAAACTTAGGTACATCACTACATTTCTGAGTTGAAACAAGAAAGCGTGGAATAGAGAAAAAAAACGCGAGGCAGTATCTGTCAAAACCAAGACTCAGCTGTCAGCTGGCAAGGTAGTTACAACTGTTTTTTGGGACCAGCCTGGCATTTTGCCCATTGATTTTTTGCAAGATCATTGCACCATCAATGCTGCATATTATGAGTTTTGAGTAAGGTTAAACTTGTTTATCGCCAAAAAAAGGCGTGACTAACCAATACGTAAAGTGATCCTTCTCCATGACAACACCAGAACTCACACTGCAGCTGTCATATGTGCAAAATTAAGGGAAATGGGTTGGACAACATTGGAACACCCTCACTATAGCCCTAACTTATCACTCTATGGTTTTCATCTCTTTAGGCAACTCAAAGAAGCTTCGGGTGGCCAAAGATTCAATGACGACGATGATGCAGTGCAAGAGTTTGTGTGCAACAGGCTGCTGGCACAACCCACTTTTTTTTATGATGACAGGATCAAAAAGTTGCCGATCCACTGGGAAAAATGTATTTCTAAAGCAGGAGATTATGTAGAAAAATAATGTATACTTGGTTATTTCTTATTATAAATAAAAAAAACTATAAAATGAAAGTCTCGTTTATCCACCCTTATATATATATATATATATATATATATATATAATGTTTAATATTATATTATTTTATATATAACTAAATTAGTCTCTTTTTCTGCTATTACTATACATAATGTTATTTGTAGCAAATAAAAATGCTTTATTCATATAAATAAGTACCTCATCAGCAGGCTCCAATCCACTAAACTGAGCAAAAATTTGCTCCAAAGGCTTGCGGCATACATTAGCTAGGACATTTAATCGGCCACTGCATATAAAATTTAGGGCAAACTTCGTTATTTTGCACATAACAAAAATTCTAAATAAAAACACGGTAACACAAGTGATAAAGAATTTTTTGCTCTTACCGATGAGGCATACCAATAACAATGCTTTCGATACCAAGGTCACTAGAAGTGTCAATAATTGCCTTCATAGACGGTATCAAAACCTCACTCCCTTCAAGCCCAAAGCGCTTTTCTGATACCCATTTTCTTGCTAAAAATTCTTCAAATCTATAAATAATCATATAATCAAAATACTGTAACATAAGATTATAAATATGTATATGATTTAATAATAAGTTTAATATAAGGGTATATATAAGCTTGTGTGCTTTCAAACACATTTTAATTTTAATTAGCAGAGAATTATAAAGGTATTAAAATAAAGGTTATAAAGGAATTAATAAGAAAGGTTATAAAGGTGTTAGTATCACCTTTCAAAGACATACGCCTCTATCTTTTCGTTAGGTGTCCTTTATATAGCATTTAGGCTTTTATTTTATCATGTCCTTTCTTACTGCTTCCAAGTGCATGTTTCTTCTACAGTCTTTTATCCAGTATTGGTTGAGCACATAATTCCTTACCATATTTTGGTGCTTTTTATTATATGCAACATTTAACACACTTTTCAACAGATTTATGCCTACACTTCCGAGATAAAATTTTTCCCTTTTCACAGTATTTCAAGTTTCATTTTGATATAGTAGAGAAGCTTTGAAGCAGTATTGATCCGACACTGATTAACATTAACTCGATATTTTCGAAAATAAAAATTTCAGACTAATGGTAAAAACTGAAAAACATTACGTTCTGATTCGTAGAGGATGTTAGTTATCTGTTAGAGGAGTTAGTTAGAAATCTGACCAACAATGCATTTAATAGATGAACTTAATCATGTAACTTGATAACTTTAAAATACAGTAATCTGATTAAATGAATATGATTATGAAACTACAAATTTCAGATTACAAGATAAAAAAAAAATGCATTGAAAACATACTTCGTTGATCTTACAAGTCTAGCCAGAAGCAGCCTTTTTTGCTCTTTTGTAAAAGTTAAAATATTGGGAGTTTCAAATTGTTTGCGAATCCATGTGCATTGTTCTTGACTATTGATAAACATATATTCAATGCCAATATTTCGACAATACACTTCCTGGAATATGTTAAATGAATTTAGCATATGATATATATGATTACTTAGCAAACACATACTGCTAAGTATTAAAATATCTCTTACTTCCAAACGACGGAGGATATCTCGTAGGGACATCACTGTTTCTTTACCACCAATGTAAGTACTCACAGGAAGTTTAAACAAGCGGTCCATATCATTCTCCTCTAAATCAATAACACAACCAGGAAAATAAATATTCAACATTCATTAACTCACACAACAAATTAAAAATTTTAAAGAAATATTTTGGCCCATTTTATACCACATTTCATACTCAGTTATTATTCTATGGTTGTTTTTATAAAATATTACAACTTAAAAAATATACACTGTCACTACCCAAGAAGAGACACTTACGGGATCGGACATTGTGTCCCTTCTTCAGAGGTATATGTGTCACTACTCGAAGGGTTGGTTGTATTTTGTGGCGCAAGGACAGCGTGGATCATTCTGCATCACTATTCGAAGGGACTGGAGACCAAGGGAATTGTCCCTTATGAGAAATAACAGAGTAGGCCTATTGTCTTTTATGTATTAACATAATGTATAATAATCATTGCCCGACGAATCTAAGAAAACCATACTCAGCAGATAAGAACCATGCTCGCCTACCTCAGTAGGAAAACCTAGAACCATTAGTAGTAAGTAAAGAAGATCCCCACAATCATAAGTGACGACCAGATACGTTGAGTTCTGATGAAAATAATCGCAATGTGTAATTTGTAGCAATTACCGTGGATTTTTTTTTTTTTTAATTAGAACAATTGGTAACACCCATTGACAAAGAAAAAAGCACCAAGAAGGAGTTGTTGAAATCAAATGAAACTTTATATGTCACTAAATGTAAGCATCCCAACTAACTGCATGAACTAATAAGGTTGCCTTTGTATCTAAAGATAAGGAGTTTGTGTTAGTAACTGTAGTTGAGAAACGCTTCAGGATAAAATAAAAAGGTACTTCCGTATTATAGCAGCCTCCGAAATAAATCGCCAAGATAGGGGATAATTATTGCCAAAAGGTTACCTAAATCTTGTGACGTTTTCTTATACTATCATCGTATTGCATTTTTGGAAAGGTTTTTTGCTAAGCTTATATAATATATTAGGGGGCCTATTATTATATAATTAATTATTTATTATTATATAATTGTATATTGTATAATATAAATAATCTGTATAACGACAATTAAAAATAATGTTGGGATACAATATGGAAGTACAGTGGAACCTCGATTATCCGTCTCCCGATTTACCGTCTTTCTCGCCTAACCATCGGCGTCAAATTCAAGTTAGGGCCACTCCGTTAACATCGACAATGAGACAATTTTACACACTTGTGAGGCTCTACCCGCAGGAGAAAACATTGAAATTAATGACGTTGGTGAAGGGATGGACATTGATAAACTTGAAGCAGGTTTCGAGTTCCTAAGTGACGACGAGCTCAATCAGCAAGTGTTAAACCCCAATGATCTTAAAGAAAACACTGAAAGTGCACAGAAGGCCGGAGAATCTACAAAAACCATCACCAACGTTGAAGCAAATGCTACTCAGCTATTACCGCTTCGAAGAGTACGGGACATGGCAGCCAAAAAAGCACGCAGTGTGAAAAAAAACCCCATGTTTTTCAATCAACAACAATAATTTGACACACAGGTATATAATGTTTTATATTTGTGTTTCATTAAATGCAAGTTCTCTTGATTCAAATAAACTTCGTTTGTGCCTTCAGCAAATTTCACAACGTATTTTTTTTTAATTGTATAATTTTAATAAAAATGTACTATATTGTACTGTAAATTTCCCCGTTTCCGCTTAACCGTCTTTTCAATTATCCGTCAAGGCTCTGGTCCCATGTCTGACGAATAATCGAGGTTATACTGTATTATTTTACTATTTTTATTTTGATGATTTTGGCGAAATCTTGAAGTCGCCAAATGACACCCAGAGCCACTATAACACAGAAGTATCAATAAAAATTATTAAAAAGGTTATGGAAAATATAAACTGTTGTTAGCTAAACAATTTCAGTTGCCCAAATCCACTGTTTAATGCATTTTAGCAAGTCACGAAAAGGTATTACAGACCGCACAAAAATTCAGATCGTCACTGAATAAATGTCCGAAAGATGAGTTGTTCTAAAGCAGAAGAATTTGATAAATCTCCTCTTCAATGGTTTAACAAAGCAAGAGAATCCAACATTCCAGTTTATTGTGTATTGTTAAAAGAAAATGTCCCATAACTAGTGACTAAAGTTGAAAAAAAACACTTTCAGATTTGATTTTAAATCTGCAAGTCATATTCCATCACTTAGTTACTGTATGTAGTTGACTGGTTGGATGGATCTTAATGGCATATGGTTATAAACAACGAAGATTATGTTGTGCCAAACGAGATAAAGCCATACATATAATTATATCCATATAAGTATTTTTTTCTATATTCATTTGAACAAGTTATATATACTCATTCACCCATAGAAGATTTAAAAATATACTTACAATATTTGTATACAACACAATTTCATATAACAGCAATATTTATATTTTATATAAGATTTATATATATTAAGATAAACAACTACGTATTTATACAAATCTAACACTACGCAAATTAAATTAAGAAACAATTTTTATCAACTTTTTCAGGCGTAGTAATAGTAATACCGATGTTATGGCATGGTTAGATGGCGAAATGTTTGTAAAGGAATGTTTTTTGCAGACGTTTTTTTGAAGACGTGATCTCTCTCAGCAGCTACTTCTTCGAGCCAGTGCATCACTACCATCTCCCAGACGTGAATGTAAATATCGACGTTAATTCTTAGGCCGTCATCAAAGAAATGGGGTGGAATAACATCTCCTTTGCTGCTTATGACTCCAAAAATCAAGACTGAGTTGGGAAATTTTGTGTGCATGATGGTGGGGACTTCTGAAGCACCTTGACATACCCACCCGTCATTTTTCCGATTCACTTTTCTGTTCTGAAGAATTTTTTTTTTCATCTAAAAAGAACCTCAGACAGCCAACGCTGTTGCTCTTGATGTCATTCAACAATGCTTGACACTTCAGTTTTTGATCAGCTTTTTTTCTGTCTGTCAACAACTGCCGGTTCCGGAGAACAAAGGATTTGTAGCCAAGGTCCTCGTGCACCGACAAACTGATTGTTGACCGCACTACGCCTGTTTCTTTTGCCAACTTGCCCATGGTGAAAATTCAGGATCTCTATTTTCTCTTTCAGTTTGATAACAAAATCCGCTGTTCTTTTCCAATCTGATCGTTTGCTGTGGCTTGCCCACTTAGAGGAAACTTCATCCGGATTGTCGGCCTCCTGAAAGTTTTTATTTATTTCATAAACCTGGTTTTTTAATACCCATATCACTTAATTATCGCCTTTGATGATTTTCCAGTGAGAAGAGACCCCAATATCGCCTCTCTTCTATCCTGTTCCCGGCTCATGTTTAAGCAGAGTGCAGTGTGTTTACACAACGGCAACTCCTGATGGTATAACCTAAAAGTGGGTTCAGATAACTGCAGGTTTGCACACAACGGCCACTAGAGGGCAGTTTATAAACGATTTCCAGATTTACCTTGACGGACCTGTAGAAAACAATTCAATATAATCAGATCCTTTTGTAAAAGTCGATATCAGACAAAAATTGAAAAATGATATGATCAAAATAATCATAAAATATCTTTCCGACTGAAGTCATCTCTTCTAAAAGCAGACAAATGCTGCCGCTCAAAGTTTTTACATACATGTAAAACATTGAAGGTGACTTTATTAAATTGAAAGGTATAATTTAAATAATAATGATGATTTCTAAATGCGCCAATGCATTTATCAAATGTATCAACATTCCTAAATCTGTGATGGTGAAAGGAAATTAAATAAAACATTAAAGCCTGTCCTTAATACAACATTCATATTAATGGATTTTTCTGATTAATGACCTTTCCTTCTGTCCCTTGAAATTCATTAATGGGGGAGGTTACTGCATAATAAAACTGATCTAAAACAATCTCATCACCAAAATATAAACAAATAGTTGAAAAATAACAGATAAATTTACATTACTTAATTTATAACTACGGAGGACAATCTGTGGTGAACTTGGTACACTTTCAACAAAAGGCGAATAAATATTTGCAGAGGTGATTCCTAGCGGATCAAGTGTGGCTACAAGATGTCCTCTGACCTGAAATAATTAACACTACTATTTTACTCACAAATCAAAATTAAAGCTGATCATTTTGAAAGCTAAATCAAATACTTTAATGGCATTGTGAAGCTATCGTGTTTAATATTTGAGAATATCATTACAGAATGTATATACATAGAAATACTCAATAAATACCTGGTAAGATCTAATAATGGCCTGTACAGATAAATGGTCCTCAATACCACGTGGTTCTACAGGCGGAACTGCAGTTGGGGCTAACGCTGTTTGTGGTGCAAGTTGCATAGATCCAGAAGACATGGTATACTGAGAGATAGGAACTTGTACATACTGTACAGTAGGGGGATTTTGATACGCCTCTCCAGGTGTGATACCGGCAGCGGCATTACGAAAGAACACGTCCCAGGACTACAAAATAAAAAATATTTTTCATTAGGTATTAATATACAATTTCTAAAAAAAAAAATGCCAATTTTAAATTTTAATTTTATTTATATGATTTTCCACTTTCCAATTAAAAATGCAACCTGTTCTAAAATTCCAAAATCTTCGGCACTATTTTAAAAACTTAAATGTATCAAAACAAAATTATTTTCCTTACAGAAAATTCTGTAATGAGGTTAAAAGGTCAATAGTATGTTTGATGAGTGTTAAAACTTAGTACTATATAGCATATATATTCAACTCAACAAACAACTAAATTTCAGCTTTTCTTGACAACATATTTGACTTATGAATCAGTAAATGCTGAATCCCCTGCCCCACAATATACAGTAAAAACTCTCTAGATGACCACCTCCTTTACATGTAGGGATCGATTGATAGATTGGCTTGCCGATCAAACAGGGCCAATTTATTCACGTTTTCCATAAATCAGCAGCTTATTGAAAAAACTGAAAATCATCGGTCAATTGTATTTAACCATCGACTGACATTACATACCCCCCCACCAAAAAAAAGTAATCTTTTCAATCGTCATCGGCGATGGTATGAAACTGAACAATCTGTAAAAAATCGGCATTGGTCCATCGGACAAATTTTGCCATCGGTCTATTCCTATTTAAGTGAGAACTTTTTCTTCCATTTTTCTCTCATACACTCAATGCCACATTTGCCCCCATTCAAAAACCCCTCTCCTTCTAACAGAAACCACATTTTGGAAATTGAGAAGTGTGTGTGGGGGGGGGAAGAGAGTTCACTTGTGCCTTCTAACCTCGAACAGAATAAAGAGTTTAGCAGTAACCTTCCCCTTCAAAATTTTAAGTTTTAGAACAACCCCCGATTTAGCCTCTTAGTCCAATTCTGATAAAGAGCTATCACTCAAACTGTCGCACAAAAAATTACCTGATCTGTGGTCGTGTCTTAGAAAACATTCATAAAAATGCACAGATTAATGCGGTATCTACTGAAGACAATAAAATACCAGTGGCGGCTTTTCAGGGGAAGAAAGGGAAGTTCTACTTCCAAGCTTTTTTCATCAAATTAATTTCTCAGCTTGGCCTTTTTCAGTATTTCATAAATACACTTTGATATTTTTACGTAAAATTCATTTTCTTATTATTATTTATTTTTACGATTTATAAATTGCTAAAATAATTACAAATATGAATAAATTTTGTTTCACAGAGAGCTTTATTCAATACATGGAAAATATCTAACAATATTTACAACTATAGCTGGCAATAGCTAAGCACATAAGTTTTTACTGAAAAATATCTCCACATATTCCATAATAAAGGTGGTTGCCATGACACCACCACCATCAGAAGCCGAAAAGTATTTGGACTCTCGGCCCGAAGACAGAAAAAGTCTAGAAACATGATTCCCGGATCCTCTATAGGGTTGCCGGTTGAAACCAAAAAGTAGCTATCCCTCGCTTCCCGTTGCGAGCAGCGAATAGAGAAAACTAATGGAGAAAGCTTTAGCACCAAAGAGTCTAGCCAATCGTGCCGAAAATCATTACACGAAGTGGTGCAGAAATTTTGTTGACCATTTTGTTTTAGATTTTTTAGCGAAATGAATCCAATTAATGATATTGTAATTCATTGGAAACTCAGTTTAACAAGTGGAAAGACAAAGACAAAAGGGACATATTACGTCAAGCACGTTCAACAGATTGACGACTATAGCCAAAAAAAAAAAAATAAGAAGAAGAGCGGTAAGTCATACAATATTAGTTTTACAGAGTGTTGGTTTACTCAGTATAAATGGCTATGCAGTAGTCTAACCTTAAAAAGATTATTCTGCTGGCAGTGCTTGCTTTTTAGTAATAAACATTCTGTTCGGAATAAAGACGGATTCGCCGACTTATTAATAATAATAATCAGGGCCTGATCACTGCAAAGGCATCCAAAGCCTGGGTTTTAGGCCCCCGCAATTTTAGGGGCTTCACAAAAAGTCAAAATATTACTTCATTTTCATATATAAATTTTTCATTTTTACCAAATCTTTCCACCCCCTCAAAAAAAATTGTAGCATAATATTTGCAAAAAATTACGTTTTTCAACTTTTACACAGGCAAATTTTTAAAAAATCATCAGTGTAGTGATGACACTTGTTTATGATCAAGGCATGCAACGGAGGAGTTGCGTGAGTATTTCAGTCCCAATCAGCCTAGCCAACAAATTGAATGCATTAGTAACTCAATAAGAACTATAGGAGTGAAAGAAAGAACACTGAGACACATTTTTTCCACAGAAAGAACTGTGAAACTGTTTGTAGAGATTGTTTTGATTTATTCTCCAACCAAAAGAGCTTCATTTTGCTGTGTGCAAATTATTTACGAAAAATGAGAAAGCTTTGTGTCATGACGGCTTTAAGGATTGGAGAAATGTGGCTCAACGTTTAAGTGACATGAAAATTCAATTCTTCACAGAGAAGCCATATGCTCGTTATCAGTAAGATCAAAAATTGTTGAGTGTATTGATTGTGTAATGGTTGCAGAATTTGAAAAAGAAAGAAAACATTGGCAAAATGTTCTTCGGGGAGTTGTGGGCTGCATCCAATTTTTAGCCCAACGTGGACTCGTCTTATATGGAGAAAATAAAACTTTATATTCGCCTTACAATGGAAATTTCCTGGGCTTAATCAAGTTAATCAGCAGCTTTGATCCTTTTTTGGAAAGTTTCCTCAACAAAAACGCAAATATTGGTAGTGAACATGAAAACTATCTCTCTTCAACAATTGTGGCAGAGCTGTTGAAAATAATGTCCAAACGAGTGATGCAGGAAATTTTGAAAGAAGCGAGGGCCGCAAAATATTTTGGTCTGATAATTGATTCAACTCCCGACATATCACATATCGACCAACTATCCATTGTGTTGAGATACGTTTCTCCAAATGGTATTCCCATTGAACGATTTATCGAATTTGTACCTATTCATGGACATGGTGCTGGCAATTTGTGTGATGTTATTACATCTGAGTTTGAATGATTGATCATCGATTTGAAAAATCGTTGCAGGCAATGTTACGATAATGCCTGTAACATGTCTGGACAATATTCAGGACTGCAAACTTGAATAAAACTTAGGTGCCCATTGGCTTTATACGTTCCGTGTGCTGCACACACATTAAATCTGGTTGGAACGAACGCTGTTGAATGCTGTCATGAGGTAATATCATATTTTGGTGTTATTCAAGGATTATATAACTCCTTCTCTGCAATGACCCATAGGTGGAACATACTAGCGTTACATTTTTCAAGTAAATGCCTATTAGTTAAAAATCGCTCCCAAACTAGATGGTCTGCAGATGCCGATGCTGTGAAAGCTTCGTATCAGGGATATAATGAGATTGTAAGTGCTCTTCCTGCAATTTGCACAGATAATTCCAAAACGTGATCCACACAACATGAAGCACAGGTTAAAGCTTGCTTCACAAATTAGGAACTGCCATTTTTACAGTGGTATGGAATGGCATTTTGAAAAAAATGAATAAGGTAAGTAAAATTTTGCAAACCAGTGTTAATGATTTATCTTCTATTATTTCCCTGTATAACTTGATGCTGGAATTTATTCAGAATGTTACAGAGAATTTTGATGCATGTGAAACTAAAACATATGATCTTGTCGGTAATATTGTTTATACAAGTTCCCGTAAAAGGTGTAGTATGAAGTGTAGAATGCTAGATGAGGTATTTTTAACTGATAAAGAGAACTTTTTGTTTCTGTCGCACTATGTTATGTGTGATGCCCTTATACAACAGTTACATAGCAGAAAAGAAGCTTATGAGAATGTGAATAAAACATTTTTTTTTTTGTGTAAGTCAAAAAACGACGAGAATATTCATGGTGAAGCTAAGGTATTTCAGAGTGCCTATCATGATGACATCGATGAAGAATTTCCGGATGAATTGGCAGTTCAAAGTTCCTTTATCAGATACCTCAGATCCCAGGCAACAACTTCAAACATTAAAGAAGATGAACATCTGCCACACGTTTCCAAATTTGGATACAGCTCTTAGAATTTTGCTAAGCATGCCGATATCAAACGCATCTAGTGAGCGTTCTTTTTCTGTTCTGAAAACGATCAAAAATCGATTAAGATCGGCATTATCTCAAGAAAAACTCGTTGGGTTGTCAATTTTGTCTATTGAAAAGAATATGACTTCAACACTTGATTTTGAAGATGTGACTGCAAATTTTGGTTTAAAAAAGTGCAAACATAAAGCTATGTAATTTAACAGTCAGTAAGCAATTTCTTGTAGTAACGTATGCTTTTATTTGCACATTGGCAGCCTTTACTTTCTTTCTTTTTTTTTTTTCATGTTTAAATTGAGATCAAATTATAACCTAATTTTTAATTCTTCAAAATTAAACTTTTATTATTTATATGCCTTACCTTTTTGCATTTTTAAATTTAACAGGATGTAATTTTCTGTTAATGAAAAAAGTTATCAGTAGGGATGGCGACAAAGTGAAAATTGTCGCCAACTCCTAACCAATCGTCGCCAAAATCATAAACATGGACGATAAATTTGTCTCCTGTTCTATGTAGAATTGAAAGGGTATGAGTTTAGTCAAAGACAAAATAAAATCGTCGTAACTGAGGAAGAAGTGTCTTGAATAATTTAACTAATAACCTTAAACTTTAGCAAAAGCAAATCAGGATGCACAAAGCAATTTAATTTTGGTGGTTACTATAATTATTTTTCTTATTGAGTATATACTGTTTTCAAAATCTGACAATCTCCTTAATATTTGTATATTGCGAAGGCAAATTAGTTGAACGATTTTTGGATTTCCATGATATGAATAGACAAGGCGTCAGAATGCTGGACAACATTTTCAATCAATATGATTATCACCACAAATTAATAAGTCAATATTATGATCGGGCCAGTGTAATGTCTGGACACTTGAATGGACTCCAGAAAAAAGTCAAAGATGAAGCTCCTCAAGCCATTTTTGTCCATTGTCTGGCACATCGCTTCAATTTTGTTTTGCAGCAAAGTTTTTCTAACATTTCTAAGTGTCAAATATTTTTTGCAAGCCTCACTCAGTGGCATTTCTTCGCTTCTTCATCACTCGGTGAAGCGATCTTATGTTCTTACATCAAATTCCGAAAGACGCATACCAACCATAACACAAACTCGATAGTCCTCCAATTCGAAATCAGTGAATGTGATTGTTGAAGATTGGGATAAATTAAAAGTAGTATTCGAATTTACGATAAACAGCGAACATTCAGACAAAACAACAATTCAACTTGCAAAGGGGATTTTAAATGATATGAAAGATTTTGAATTTACGTTTTTTGTCAGTAATATTCAATGAAATTTTTGGACTTACTGATATATTATTTTAAATTCCACAGAAAAAAATCACTTAATTTAAACTATTGAGTATCTCAAATAAAATACATTCGCGAGTTATTAAGCCATAAGAAGAATGATGCTGTTGTTAAAGCACTGTTTGAAAACACACTTAAAATCACAGGTGTAGTCCAACCTAAACAGGAATATGCCACTCTTCCACTAGAAACAATTTCTCAAAATTATAAAAAGCTATATTTTGAAATTTTAGACCACATGCTTACGGCAATAAACACAAGATTTCAAGATTGTGAAAAACTGCAATTTGTCTTGCCGATACAACGAAATTTGAACAATTTAATTTCCATTTTCCATCCCAAGTACTTGAAAATCTGCAAGAGTTATATGGCGTGAGAGTTATATGGCATATAGAGTTATATGGAGTTTTAAAAAACTCAGTGCCTTAAAAATTAAATATGTCTTATATATGCCGATATAAAATTTAGGAATATATCGACACAAGAAGTTCTTCAAATGCTTCATGAAGAAATTTTCACAGAGGCTTATAATTCGTTTTCTCTCGTCTTAACAATTCCATCTACAAGTGTATCAGTGGAAAGGAGTTTTTCTTGCCTTAAAAGAATAAAAACTTACTCAAGAAATACTATTTTGCAAGAGAGGCTTTCTTATCTAGCAAATATTTTTATTCAAAAATACGTATTACTGACGCTTATTAAGAAACAACCCTTTTACGATGACGTGTCAGACAGATTTTTCAGTATTAAAGGACAGGAGAATTGATTTAATTTACAGAAAATAGCTAAATCCTCATTAAATAATTTTCAAAACTGCTATTTTCTCATATTACTGACAGGATTTAAGAGGGGCTGATTCGGTTAGGCTCTTCCAGTATTTTTCTAACCACACGTCGCCGTTGTAAAATACGTCATTTATTTTCTAAACTTCAAAATTGTTTAGAAAAAATAATAATGATAAAACATATTCTTCCATTTTTAAAAAATTACAAATTTCACAACCTGACATTAAAATTTTGAATTACCAAATCATATTTTTTAATTTTATATAACAATGTGATAAAAAAATTTTCATTTATGTATGCAATTTTCAACTGCTTCCCATTGAATTTCATGTTTGTACCCCTCTCCTTACCATAAACCTCCATTAAAAGAAAACCTTCCTGAGCAACTGCATTTTCATGGAACCTAAGGTAGCCTT
>QLNU02014176.1:87764705-87777558 GCA_006491805.2 Dysdera silvatica
TATCTCTTTTTCTCCAAGAACAAAAAAGCTCTAGTTTGAGCTATATATATATGTGGGTGGAAAAAAAATTGCATAACTGATTCTTTTGTTGGTTTTCAAGTTTTGTTCAATTTTTGTTCAATTTGTTTGAAAACTCGGTTCGTTATAAGCAAAAAACATTCAAAAAGAAATGGAATATTTTAAAGAAACCGTTTCATTTTCACAATATTCAGTACTTTGTGGGATATTCTGCCATGTCAATTCAACTGAATTTAACATTTCATGTCAAATTGTATGTATCATCAACAGAAGTTAAAAATTAAAAAACTAAAAAAAACAAAACAAAACCGACCAGGATCCCTCTGTGAACAGACTTCTCACCTGGTTGTTCAGTAGTTAAAGCATGTGCGAGAACAGTTTCATATATACTGACCCAATGGGCTATGGTTGGTCCAGAGAACTGGATTTTAATAGGTCAAAACAAGTGTTACGCATTATCATTGGTCGACATTGCCCGTCCTTTATGCTCGTCACCGATTGGCTGAGGACGAACCGAGTTTACATTGCCAGTGGGGAATAAAAGTTGGAGGGATAAAACCGATCTTTCAATCCGAAAACAAAATTTGTGATATTTGACAAACCTGAAACAACCATGTGACCATCTAAAAACTGCCGGGGGTCTATAAGATCCCATGCCAGTATGGTGAAGTTTATATTGGACAGATGGGGAGATCAGTGACCACCTGGGTTAGTGAACATCAATAGTATATACACATAAAACAGCCTCTGAAATCGGCTTTGGCACCTCATGCCATTGAAAACGATCATGATATTCAGTTCTGTGACACAAAGGTTATCGCAAAAATAACGGCATATTGGCCTCCATTATATAGGGAAGTTATTTGCCATTAAACAAAACCCAGACAACTGTAATCGAGTGGACTCAATTTTCCTTCATGACGCATGGTTTTCCATCCTAAATACCAGATAGAGGTTCGATTCTCCAATTGCAAATGTAAACTCGGATCCTCCTCAGCCAGTCAGTGATGAGCATGGAGCGCATGCAATATCAATCAAGCATAATACGTAACACTTGCTTTGACTTATTAAAATCCAGCTCTCTGGATCAATCACGGTCCATTGGGTCGGTATATATGAAATTGTTTGTATATATGTTTTCACTATTGAGCAACCAGATGAGAAGTCTGTTTGCAGAGGGACTCTGGGCGATTTTTTTTCCCCTTTTTTTTTAAAAATTTTTTACTTGTGATGATGATGAACACAGTTTGCAGTGAAGAATTAAGTTTAATAGAATTGACACAGCGGATATATCCTGCAAAGTAATGAGTATAGTGAAAATAATATAGGATGCCATGAAAACCTCAGTAAAAGAAAAAACATGCTTTATCTTCTCGGATACCCTTCCTATCCTTTTGAAAATGCATACAAGTACTATTGCAAATGCAAGTAAAATCATTTTTTATAGTTAGTTGGTCATTTCCAGGTTTTTATGATACAGGGTGAGCACAAGTATTTCTTTTTCTTCTTCAATTTGTTTACAGTTCTCTAAATGCACTCGTCAGTGAATCTTCACTGAAAAGTTTGAGTTCAAGTATGTTCTTTATATCACCGAAGTTGAAGAACAATTTATCAATTATTTCTCCACGAATTCAAAAAGATGTTTAAAATTGAAAGCGTCCCATGACTTTTGGCTATGTAGTGTATTTGCATGCAAAGTACACATAAAAAACTTCAAAATTCGCGGAAAACGTCAAAGAAATTCACACAGCGATAAAATTACTGCCTTAGTGATAAGGTCTGATTGATAACGAATTTGAAGTAATGTTGAGTTTTCACAGTGCAGGTCCCTCAAGAAAAGTGGGCTCTAAATATTTGTCTTGTTTGCCTATGCGCTAATCTAGCCCTGTATATAAGCATTGCAAACGTAACAAAAAATATTGTTAATTAATAAAAACTTGCTTGCTATACATTTTTTGTCTTTTATTTATCATTTTTGGATGCATTGCAGCATATTGTTTATTAGAAACTGTTTTTGAACCGCTTTTTGTTCAAATTTTGCATGTATGCAGATTGAATTTGGGTGATTCAAAATACGTATAAGATGCGTGCAAATCATAGTACTTTGCTCTCAAAATTCATAGATGGTATAATAAATTCACAGGTGTTTTTTAGGCCTGTATTAAATTGCAACTCCGAATGAAAGAAGTGCAAAGCACGTTAATTTCGTAAGCTTGTTCTAACACAGGTAGTATATAAAACGTAGAAAAATGTCCTTACACTTGTGTCTGAAGTGGATAACTTTGCTTCTCTCGCAGGTATTGTGACAACTGCCTCAGAAGGTCCAGGATTCTGCCCTTCATGATAGGCAGCTCTAAAAAATTAATTAAATTATTTAATCACGTCAATCTAAATAAATAATCAGTTCAGCCAATAATAACTACTTCAATTAAATTACATTTCTGAATAGCACTAAAAATTAACAACAAAGGGTAGAATTTACCCAAGACGGAGAAAATCCGACAGTTTTAAATTGCTTGAATAAACATTCATCCAAAACGCCTTTGTGTTTTCATGCTGTAAAAAAAACCAACTAGTTGCAATAAAAAAGATGCATAAAGTTGTAAAATAAATATGTATAAAGGCATTTTAGACATAAACTAAGACAGATTCATATGTGACAATGCTATTGGTTGCAGCGTTATTTAACCTATATTTTACCAAGGAATACATTTAATATCTTGAGGACTCCTAAAACTTAAGATTTCAACTCCTAAAATGCATCAATTTAAGTTGTTGATTCAGGGTTAACAAATTTGGAAAGAAGGGAGAAAGAAATGCACACAAATATTCCTTATTATAAAGTTTATTACTGTGTAGTTTACCCTGTGTAGTGACCTCGTGCCGTCATTACACATGGTTGCAAATACGACTGCCGACATGAGAAGGCCATTTGTTTTTCTTTCAATTTTATGCAAAAAAAAAGAAAAACCCCACCTGTTTGGTTCTATAAAATGAAAGGGAAATAATGCTTAAGAGCAGGCACAGTGAAAATAACCTCTCATTTGCATTAACATTAACGGAAAAAAAATAGAGGGGAACGAATGCATTAAAATGATATTTTACGTGACTTTTAAAAATTGATTTAAAATGACATATCTGCCTTAAAATTGTGTTAAAATATGTATTAGGTCCAGAAAAATGCATTCCACTTTATGCAATTTATAGTTTGCCAAACGAATCAAGCTCAGAAAAAAATGGTGGCAATCGTTTCTGCATGAAGGGGACTCAAGAATGGGACCTCTTGCTTAAGAGAGAAGTGATGTCACAGGGTTGCCACATAGAGTCGAGAGTACGCTCCCCACAGGAATTTTTTTTTAAATTATGATTTAAAAAGAAGGAAGTTCAGTTGTGTGAAATGAAGCAACAAAAAAAAAAAGTTATAGAGGGAAAAGAGTGTTTTAAAATGTGATTTTGTATGATTTTTAAAAATTGATTTAAAAATAACATATCCGTCTTAGAATTTTGTGAAAACTTGAATTAAGTCCAGAAGAATGTGCAGTATTTTGTATAATTCAAGCTTGTCGAACGAATGAAACCTAAAAAAATAGGAATAATAGAAAATTTGTTATTACTTAAGAAGTCGATATGCAGTGTTTGCTTTTATATCTACATATACCAGTGTCGGATTAGGAAATCGCCACCTCTAGGCATAGAATATACAGCTGCCTCCTTCTTCCCTTATAAAGCAAGAAAAATGTTTTTTTTTTCTAAAAAAAAAAGCCATATTGTTTATTCTTAACTTCTTATATGTGAAAATGACTTCCCACATAGCTATTCAAGTTAACATTTTAACTAATAATTCCATACAATAACAAATAACTCATTTTTGGACTCTCAGGTGCTGTCCCTCAGCGTGTACCTTGTATGACCCCATTTAAAAATCTGCCATTACTACACTGCCAGAAAATGAAAAAAAGAACACCAAGAAGGAATTGCTGGATGGTTATGAAATTTGCATATGTTAATGAGGTGGAGCACAAGTGGACGTAATCTTAATTTCAGGATCCAACAGTTATCACTTATGCCAAAACATGCTATAATATGCAAATTATTGTTGGAGGTAAGTGCGAAGTGGATATAATCAGTAGCTAAATTATAGACACTTGCAAAGACTGAAGTAGCTATAATGCCTGGTCGTGGAAGACCTATACAATTTCAGTAGTTATCGAACTTTGAGAGAGGTCGTCTAGTGGGATTCCATGAGGCCGGTTGGTCGTATCGTCGTATTGCGGAGCGAATTGGACGGGAAGTATAGGTGGTGATACGATGGTAGCGTAAAATGTCCGACGAACATTCCCACATGAGAAGGCGTGGAACCGGGATTCACAGACGGACTGATGAGCAGACAGATCGACACATAAGAAAAGTGTTGTCAAGTAGAAAATCCATTGCATCGCAAATTTAAGCTGCCGTTGCACCTGAGGTGACCATGCGAACAATCCTAACCATCTGCTGGAAGTAGGACTACATGCAAGTGTGCTTCTGGCATGTGTGCCTCTGACTCCAACCCACCATTAGAAACGACTGCAGTGGTGCAGCCAATGTCTGCACTGGAAAGCCCCATAGTGATCTGTCGTTTTCAGCGATGAAAGCGATTTTGTTTGGGAGCCTCAGATGGCCGTATGCTTATTCGCAGACGCACAGGGGAGTATCTCCACCCTTCTTACATCCGCCATCGACACACAGGGCCTGGTCTCCTCTTATGGGGAGCGATCAGCTATCACTCCCATACAGAACTAGTGTTTGTACCGGGCACGTTAAACAGCATTCGGTATATCAGAAATATCATTCAGCCAATTGTTGTGTCATTTGTAAGGTTAGTCCTTAATCCAGCATGATAATGCCCGCTAAGGTGGTTCGTAAATTTTTTTTTTCTTGAAAAAGTTTGCTCCAAAGGTCTTATTTTACTACAATAGCATACAGCTAATTATATGGAAGTAAAATGACTCACTGTGCTGAATATATCACAATCGTAAAATAACACAATGGGCACAGTTTTTGAACTATATGCTTTAATATAGCTTTAAAACGTTTTCTCGAAGGCTTTTAGCCCTCTTCGAATAAGCTTACACAATACTCAGTATAATTACTGAGTTAGCCACCTACTGCGACTACATGGTCCAATCTTCAGGTAGTGTAAGTCCTCATCGAATTGCCCTGAAATGAGCACTGATGTAATCTTCCACATATATTTTTGGTCTGTCGACAAATCCTTCGAAACATTGTCAGGCACTTCATCAAGAGGCTGTGAAGGATTAAAGTGTTTATATCTAGTGCCAGCATAATTTATGACATCTGGCAGTAATTTTCCAATTGGTCCATCAAACGTATTGGCACCTATTGTTGGACCATCCAATTTAATGATGAGGTGTCACAGTGGCAATTCATTCGCAAGCAGAAGGCAAATATTTCATTGTAAAGCACTCCCGATGCTCATTTCCATCAGATGACTGATTTCACCTTCTGATCTAACTTTTGTGTTAGTGCCATCAGAAGCCACGGTTTCAATTGTGACTATAATGTTTTTTCTTGAAGAAACTGGATCAAAGAGTTCGAAACAGTTATAGCTTTGCCATCAGGTGGCGCTACATGGCCTAAGAGCTTTCCATCAGGAAGTGAAACAATTGTGATGTGTTCCTCCGTTTTTCTCAACGTATAATATTTCCCATGCATTCTTTCTTGCATTAAAGTTAAATCCTTTTGACACCATCATAACTAATTCTACCATAAAACTGATGATGATGTTGCTTCAGCTTCTTCAAATGTTGTACTAATCGCTCTACGGACTTTTGATTTGTCAACTATTTATGGAATATCGTATGCATGGACGGCTGCATTGACAATGGATGCTGTAGTTCTATCAGAGATTGAATTCTGCACCGTTGCTTCTACTATCTGCTGAAGATCCCTTCCTCGATTCTTCAAAGCAATTTCAACAAACCAGCACCACCTAAAGTCGAGGTACTTGGTTCCACCTGGAAGTCCAAGTCCGAGTTATATTCAGGACATTTAGGAGCACTATTTCCTCTATTGTTTCATCCTAATCCTCGCTACTCTCAGCAGTTCGAAACTGCGTTTCACGTCATTGCCATTCCTTTGCAGCCTTTGTTTTTTCTGCATTCTTACTTAACTCTTTCAGCTGTTGTTTTCTGGTAGCCTCATTATCCACTGTACTTATGGTCCTCTTCCTATCCGTTTGCTGATCTACGAGAAATTCACTCTCCCTCCTTGGCACATTCGCATTATCACCAACTTAAAATAAACAGGAAATTTCCTTCTGAAATAGTTTTTTTTTATTATTGAAGAAGTCCGAAAGATCACTGGGATTTGGACACTTTGGATTCTTATACCTTATGGCAGCTTGTATTCGGGCTGTATTTTGACACTTTTCATACACCTTCAGAACATGGACTTTAATTGTGTCTTTTTGAACAGTTGGTATGGATGCACGTTTGTACACATTTTCAACTTTTGACATGGCAATCTCTGCAATAATGGCATTGCCTGTCTCCTTTTTTGTAGAATTTTCGATCATCCATTCTTGTTTCACGTGCAAGAAGATTTTAGCTAGATCTAACATTGTTGGAAGTATGTTCACAGGCAAATTGGCTGGGTGACCAACTACCAGATGATCTGTGGACACTCTTGTGTGGCTATTTTTGGTGAAGCTGCCATCATTTTTCATTGGCAGACTATTGCTATGAACTATGAAGTAGTTGTCTAGAAGTTTATCTTTTTCACTTCTGAAATGTCTTTAACTGAAAATACACTCTTTTCACATTTTCATTTTTTTTTTCAATCGATATAATATAGCTGCAAAATTGTGGAACTAAAACAATATTTATATCATGAGATATAATAAAATAAAAACATATATTCAAAATAGCTGTTCTAAAGGAAATTTTATTCTGTATCTTTTATTGTTCTATAAAAAAATCGAAATTCCTGCTTAATAAAGTGGAAAACAGTTACTTTCTCGGCCATTTTCCGATCTCGCGAAGGCTAAAATTTCAATTCGGTGGAGGAAGGTCAAGATATCAACTGATTTATATGAAATTTTAGATATAACTATTTGTACACGATTGTAGTAAGGTAAGACCTTTGGAGCAAACTTCTTCAAAAAAATTTTATTTTTACAAACCACCGTAATACCCACCCACACATGACATGTGCAACGCAACATGCACTTCGAGGTATGAAACAACTTTCAAGGCCTGCACGTTCACCGCACTTGTTTCCATTGAGCACATGTGGAATTTTATGGGTCAATGACTAATCATCCTCATAAAGCCTCACTAGACAACCTCACTCAAAGTTCGATAACTGCTGAAATTGTACACGTCCAGGCATTGTAACTTCTTTAGAGTCTTCGCAAGTGTCTATAATTCGACTACTGATTACGTCCACTTTGCCCTTCTCCTTAAATACCACCGACTATAATTTGCATATTATAGTAATATTTGGCATAAGTGATAACAGGTTGATTCTGAAATTAAGGTCACACCTACGTGTACTCCACTTCATTAACATATGCAAATTTCATAACCGTCCAGCAGTTCCTTCTTGGTGTTCTTTTTTGGCAGTGTATATACATAGATTTAAACAGTCATCATGCAAAAGTAGGGTTTTTGGATTTTGATTTTTCATAAAATGAAACAAAGAACTTTATAATTGTCTTTGATCCAAAGATTTAAAAGACAGCACAATGGTATAATAAATGGTCCCTCGACCACATCTACACTTGGCTGTTCAGGTAACGGGGCACCTTTTACACGGGTGACGTTTGTGAAGGAGGTCCCCTTCATGGGCGGCTCCATACTCCTGAACAGTCAGCAAAGTGTTAATGGAAAGGCTGGTGTTGCATTTCATTTACAAGCTTCATTGCAGATTGCTTAACATTTTAATATTAAATTCTAAATTCCGGCTCATCCTTGTTCCGATGGTTTCAGTATTTATTTGTAAGATAAAATTTGGTTACGATTTCTTCAAGCTTTTGTGGACCACAGATTAAAAATCAATACTGGTGGGAATTAATTCTCAATCCTTCGTTTTGACTTAAATGCTGTGATTGCAGTCATTTTAATATTTTTATTTAACTATAGTACACATACTCTTTTAATATATCTCAAAATTGTTTTAATTACTTACAGCAGTGGAACAAAAGTTTTTCAATGAAGTTGCGATGACAAGGTTGGAAAATGGTGAATTTCTTTTACATAATAAACCACAATCTTCATTCACAACTTTGCTGTAGTCTATTGCGGCATGACCTGTAATATTGTACATAGTAAACATCAAGGAATGACAGGGAAATTTTAAAAGTTAAGAAATATTCAAACACATATTTTAAAACTGAACCTTTGCATAACCTTTTTATTTTTTTAATGAAACATATACTGACTTCCTTAACTAATGAAAAAAATTCCAAAAATTGGACTGTGACCAATATTAATAAATGAGATTAAATTTGAACATAATGAGTAATATGAACATTGGCCATTATCAAAAGTACGAAGACACAGAGTTACTAATTAAAAATATTTTATTAAGAAAGTAACGTATCTCCGAGCATACTGCAATCTCTTCAACAAAAATCTCAAGACATTTTATACTTGTGATATACAGAGCTGAACTATAGCGTGGAAATAATTTGCTCATTAAATTTTTAATGAATTTTATTATTAAATTAGATATTCTTATTTCTAATTTTATAAATCATACACATTATTTCAATATTTATAATGTCAGTATTACTAATCTATTTTTATTAATAGAGTAATAATACTGCACATTTATAATGTACAGTATTATTACTCTATTAATAAAAATAACAACTAATGTAATACTTATGTAAACATACGTACTGTATTAGTTAAAAAAATCAGTTGATTTTCTATGCATTCATGGATGTTCTGATGAATGATTAAAGGTTTGATCTATTAAAGTATTAACGTTTTTCATATTAAAATTGTTTGACCTTAAATAATCTTGCAAACGCATTAAAGCAGAAACAGTTTTTTTATGAGTAGGCACATTTTTCACTTCATTTGGTACTATTTCTTCGTCTACACGATCTATAAGTTACCTTTGGAATTTATGACTTCATTGAGAATTTCTTCATTGGTAAGTTCACTATGGCAATCCAAATTGTAATCAACTTGGACAAAATCATTAAATTCCGTCTTCGGGAATCACTGTTAGAATTTCATTACCAGGCTTTCATTTTCAAGTAACTCGTCACTTTCAACCAGATGAGAAAATCCGACTTTTCTGAAACAATTTAGCATTGTAGTAGTTGTGACTAATTCCAAGGACTGCTTAATGACATTCACTGCTTCCCAGACAACAATGGTTAAACTTTAATAAAGACTGTTCTTCTTCAAGAAAAAGGAGCTGCTTGTGAATAATTTGTTGCCAATAGTAAACCTTGAAAGGTCATATTATCCCTTGATTGTCTGTATTACTAATGTCGTGTTTGGGAGTAGAAATTGGATATTTATGTACTTCAGGTTGATTCCACTTCCAAGTTTATGGCAAGGTGCATTATCAGCAAAGAGGAGAATATTTCTTTTCCATTTTGCAAGTTTGTCATCTAATTGAAGCAATATTTTACTCCAAAGGTTACTTGTCATCCTAGATTATAGTTGCATAGTATGGTACAAACACTTCTATGGAAACAGGGCGGGTTTTTAGAATGTTCTATACAAAAAATATGTTTTTCGCTCCCATCCATAATGCAAATAAAGAGTAATGTTAACCAATCAATTTGCATTTTTCCTCCCTCAATTTTGTTGCCTTCAGTTGCTAATGTTCCATTTGGGAAACCTTTACAAAAGAGTTCTAATTCATCAGCATTATTAATGGTTTTTTTTTCCGCTTAATTTTTCATTAAATTAAGCAGCATGTTTTTAATCCACTTGCATCTTCATGATCAGCAGCTTATTTTTCTCTTTGTAGCCAATGGAACGGAACATTTTCCTTATTTTTCCATCTTCCTAACCATTCCTTCGTTTCTTAGTTTGAAATATTCAAGTTCAAGCTGTTTCAAAAACTCCTTTGTTTGCTCCAAAATCATTGGGTCACAAATGACTGTGTTCTTAGCTCTCATTTGTTTCAACCACACAGAAACAGGGCAGGTCATAACGAAAAAACAGCCTACTACCCTATAGCTTCCGAAGTAATCTAGAACCTTCGGTTTTGTAAGAGTGTGTGAAAAAATAGCAATCACACCACTGAGTTTTAGGTCATCACCCCGATGCCCTAAGCTATCAGAAACTAATCCTATATCTGGTTTTATTTCTTCATTTAAAGAGAAACTGAGAAAGATATTTGGATGTTTTGAGACTTACTATTGGGAGTTATTTTCGGAAGAAAAGCCATCCACCACCGCTGAGACTCTGGTTTCTTTGCCTTCTTAAAAGATGTTACATGGCATTTTGAACAACCTTCACAGGGAGGTGTATATTCCACTTCCACATCGTTTATCACAGGGTATCGCTAAAACATTGGCAAATTCGAAAGGTGACACATTAAAAATAAACTGAAACAGAAAAATACTTTTGGGCATTGTGAAGCATAACCCATGTAATAAAACAGTAATATTACCTTGAGGGAATTGTAAAAGTAGGCAATTTTAGCTTTTAAAGGTCCAAAATACCAGTATCTATAAAAGATTTTGAAAAATCAAATTCAGAATGACATTATACAGGTCAGTAAGAATACAAATTTTACATCTATTAGGTTGGTAGGAAAATAATGTGTGCTTTCGCGTTTGTCAATTTTGATGTGACTGTATGCCTACCCAATTATGTGAGTGACTATGATTAAGTGATGCAGACATTTGAAGCTCAGATTATACTCTATTTATCTGTGCTCATTGTTTCAATTTTATGTTAATTTTTGTTCCTTTTCTTCGACAGAAATGAAAGATAAAAAAAAGCAAATCTGCCCAATTATCTTATATGAGTTCAAATCTGGACATAATGGAACACAGGCAGTTTGCAATATCAATCAGAAATTGGTGAGAGAACAGTAAATGAACATACAGCTTAGCGATGGTTCCAAAAATTCCGTGAAAAAGATGAGAGCTTTGAAGATGAAGAGGGTTGAGAGAAGCTATCAGCAATATATGATATTATATCATATGATATTGAATTGACAGCTCTGGTTGAAGCTGATCCCCAGAAAACGATGCGAGAAACTGTGACAGATGTCGGTGCTTCCCATGCAGGACTGTCCTTAGCTAATGCGGGGCCCGAGGCAAAACATATTTCGGGGGCCCATACATATACAACAAAGAAAAAAAAATAGAATAATGCATGTATACTAGATGGCACAAAATCTGAGAGCCAAAGCAAAAATATTTTTGGGGAAATTTTCAATATTACAAAAATTTTAAATTTGAGAATTACGCTTAACGGGGCCCGGGGCATGGGCTCTTCTAGCCCCCTGCCTAAGGACGGCCCTGTCCTCATGTGATCATTATTCAATGTTTGCATCAAATTCAGAAGTAATAAAAGCCCAATAGGTTGGTACCTCATGCATGGAATGAAAAGTAAAAAAAACCGACTGTTCGAAATTTTTTCAGCTCTGCTTTTAACCAATAAGAATGATCCTTTTCTCAGTAGAATTATGATGTGTGATGAGAAATGGATCTTACACAATAATAAGCAGTGCTCAGCACAATGGTTGAATAAAAATACACCCCCAAAACTATTTCTCAAGCCACATTTGTATCCCAAGAAGTTAACGGTTACTGTTTTTTGGTCAGCCATTGTAATAATTAATCAGTTTCTTGCAATCAGGTGAAACAATTACTGCCATGAAGTATTGTCATGGACTTCAGCAAATGCACGCAGCACTGCGGTGACTATGTTCTGCATTAGTGAATCAAAAAAGTCCAATTCTTTTGCATGATAATGCAAGACCACATGCTGCACAAACAACTAGAAAAATTGAACAACTTGGGCAGAACCAGCACTAGGTATTATGCTGCTCAAAGTGCACATGGATTTTGTCACCCAGAAATGATTCCATTTTTTTTAATAACCACAATTTGCTGTCCATAAAATTCTATCACTCAGGGTAAATGCCTGGCTCGACCTCCCCCCTGCTATCTTTGAACTTGGGTTATGTAAATGATATTATTACCCTTCACAGGGATAACACAATTGCCAAATATGGTCAACACAGAAAAGCCTCCGGGGAGAGATTTTTGTGAGTTTTTCGTGGGGGAATTTATTATACAATAATGTTTGCCACCCACGTATATGTAGTTTATAGGGTATATATGTAAGCAGAGCCATGCATGGGGGAGGGGGGTTGCAAGCTGGGCGGCCGCCCAGGGCCGCCAAAAAAGTGTAATGCAAGTACCAAGAAATCAGTTTTGTTTTGTCAAAGCAATTTTCAAGGGCGCTAAAATCTGCTTTACCCAGGGCCGCTAACACCCTAAGCCCAGCCCTGTATGTAAGGTTATGAAACTCTATCCAATCCAGCATATCCCCCCCACCCTCAAACTTTCACCTACATACTACCACTTTTTTAAACATCTTGTTAACTTTCTAAAGAGTACAGTGTTCAGAAATCAAGAAGCTGTTAAAAATGTTTTTCAAGATTTCTTTGATTCTAGAATTTCGGATATTTATGCTGTTGGAATTAATACGCTTGCTTGATTGTAATTGTTCTTATTTTGATTAAATATATTTTCCTAGTGCTGAGATATACTCAGTAAGTTAAAAAAAAAACCAAAAAAAACCCTGGACAATATTTTCCTAACCAACCTGATATATTTAAT
>QLNU02014176.1:87793601-87816619 GCA_006491805.2 Dysdera silvatica
CTCACATACAAGTCATATCAATAAAATTTACTTACATGAAATGTAAAATGTATGATTTAAATGTCATCCTTTTAATAAATGATAAACTATTAGTATTAAATGAAAAAATACTTGCTTATAAATTGAATTAAAGAAAATACTCTCTCTCACTTATATTTCTCAACTCCATATGATGTACCGTACATCAAAGCAAGAAATGCCACAGTTGACTTTTTCCAATTCCTCCGAATAGTTTTTACCATGTTCACTAACCTACCCATACTTGCAAATATCTTTGTTCACAGAACCTTCATTAATCAAATGAAAAGGAGAATATTAATACATAAAAAATGTGAATCAATGATAGGCTATGTAAAAAATAGAGACTAACTGATATTTGTTTGTAAATTTTACAGTATAAGAACAGCAGGGATTCTGCTGCTTTGGAATTGTGTAAAATTATAATATGGTGTATATAGATTATGTACAATGTACAATCAAAATATGGCCCAAACTAAAGTCTCATGTTTGGGCTATAAATTCCCCAACTGCATAAATTTGGCCATGGGAAGTTATTTTGGACTATAGTAAGTAGTGAAACCTTTTCCAATATGGTTCTAGGCTGAAACGGCAAATTTTCCAAATTTTGTTACATGATTAACTAATGTGGATGCAAATAATAGCATCCCTGTAGTTCCAGAACGGCTCATTTTTGGACATAGGTTCACTAGACCGAAGTTGTTTCTTTTGATCTCCTTCACCTATTACGCATGCTTGACAATTTCCAGTTGCCTCCAGTATGGTAAAACAATCGTTTTCCATACCTTTGATGACTAAATGGCAACACTACTCAGGGCTTGGGTAGGGAATTTCCGACTTTTTTTATCTCTGCTGCATCGTTAGCGCCGATGGCATAAAAATATTGTGGGAGGGGACAATATACCAGTAAAAGGCATTTTGTTTGAAATTGGAGGGTGATATGGAACCCTAATACCAACATTGGGAGGATGGGTCCGCCCCCCACGTCTCCCCACTAACGGCACCCGTGGTTACGTCCATCACTTAAATTATGTGTCAAAATTTTTTTGGTTCACGTAATTGTTTACGTAGCAAACAATGTGGATATATAATAAATTCACTTTACAACTAAATTGGGTCCTATGCAGTATCAGGGATTTAGCCAAATATGGCTTATTTGATGTCCTTTACCACCCCTTTCAGTTTGTTCCATTAGTTCTGAATCACCCTGTATATATGAAAAACATTTACAATTATGTGTGTTTTGAAGGATATATTCTCCTTCTTCAGAATGAATACATGCTTACAGTCTGAGCGAAAAGCTACAAATGAAAAAATAATAAGGAAAAAGAAATAAATTGATGGACAAGGGCCGCCTTGTATTGGTAGAGAAAGAAAGGAATCAAAGTGATTTAAAATAAAGGTTAAAATCGATGAAAAAATTTAAAAAGGTTAGAGAAGTGGGGAAAAATAAGAGGAATAAAATACAATAAGTAGAAGAATGAATTAAAAAAAATACTATTAAAGGAATAAAAAAGCAGAATTAAAACTTAAAAATGGAAAAAAATAAATAGATAAAGGTTGATCGTGAGTGTGGACAATTTTACATCGGACAAACGCACCATACACTCCATGTCAGACTTAAAGAACATGAAGCATATGCCCGTAAGCAGGAATTCAAAGAGTCAGCCATTGGCAAACATGCTTGGAGTTTAGACCATAAGTTGTTCTTTAACGCCAGTATTATCGCTAAATGTTGTTCTTCCTCAAATAACTTCCTTGAAACTTTTCATATTTTTTTAAAGTGTCCACTTGTTAGTCAATGATCCTAATGACAGCATTCATTTTCCACCTTGCTACGAAAAACCTCTTGTTCCCTTGTAATAACTCCCTCCCTCCCTACACAAATTTTTCTAATCTTTTTCTTCCTCTCTATTTTCATTTTTTTTTTCCACTACCTTCATTTTTGTTCTAATATTTCCATTTATCTGATCATCTTTTTCTATTTTCCCTCCATTTTTTATCCCTTTAATAGTATTTTCATTTTAATTCTTCTTTTTCTATTTTATTCCTCTTATTTTATCCCCCCTTCTCCAATCTTTTTCAATTTTTTCATAAACTTTAACTCTTAAGACACTTTTCTTTCTCTACCAATAGAGGGCGACCCTTGTCCATCAATATATTTCTCTTTTCTTATTATTTTTTCAGTTCCAGCTTTTCGTTCTGATTGTAAGCACATATTCGTTCTAAAGGAGGGTGATATATCCTTCAAAACACATAAAGATTTTTCGAATATATAACTGTGATTGTGCTTTATTTAATAATATACTTTGCACAGTGTTTTTTGCCAACTATTTTCTTCTTACTTACAATTTTTCAAGAACAGTTTATTAACCGCATTCGGAAAATCAATTATTTATATATCATAAAAGTTGTTCTGTGTATGAAGACAACTGTCTGTTCTTGATTGAATGAAATAAATTCTTATTAAATTTTTGTACCATAAACAGACCAATGTTTTTTTTCAGACATTACGCTGATTAGCCCTTTTTTTTCCATTCAATTCGGGGAGCACAATAGCTTTGCTCCCTTAAAACGATTAAATTAATGATAATTCATTCATTAATTTTGTACAATGGTATATCAGAATATTTCCCTGTAAATAACAGTTTTCTTATACCATTATGTTATGCTGTACGTGTATTTTATAATGTTCCTGGTTGATTGTCTGCTCCTAGAAGCAAATTTGTGATGCACGATACCCTTAGAATCGAAAAATCCACCAACACTGTCTTTACATTTGAACGACTTCGTCGCTGTTTTTTCGGTGGTGGTGAACTTGGACCCTTCCACTGCGATAACTATGCTTTTGTTTCTGGGTCATACCCATAAACCCATGATTTGTTGTCTGTAATTATGTTATTTAACAAATCTGGCTCAGTTTAGGCCCAGATAATTAGTTCTTGGGACACTTCAAGTCAGTGTTGTTTCTGTTGGTCTGACAACAATTTCGGAATGAATTCCGCGGACATTCACTCATGTTCAAATCTTCAGTTAAAATTGACTAAACCACGTAGCATTAAGGTCATCAGCCATCTCTCTAATGGTAAGTCTGTGGTCAGAGTGCTCTAATTCGCAAACTTTCACAATGTTTTCATTGGTTTTTGAAGTGGAAGATTGGTCAGACTGGGTGTAATTTTCGATTGATTCGTGGCCATATTTGAATATGTTGAATCAGATAAAAACATTTAACAGCTCAGACATTTATTGCTAAAAGCTGTTTTTAAAAGTTCATAAGTCTTTGAAGTTAATTTTCTGGATTTAAAACGAAATTTGACATGAACGTGTTGTTCCATGTTTTCATCTATTTTGCGAAATCAATAATCTGCCAAGAACCGAAAACATGTCTTCATTCACCAAAATGTCACTCTCTACTGAACAAAGATAGGTAATTTTTTCAGGATGTTTTAAGGACAAAACAAGCTTCCCCTTTCACACCCACTGGCGGACCTAGCCCCTTTTATTAAGCAGTGGCGCCACCTGTCTTAAAACTTTCCAATCACACCTTGTACATGTGTTACATCCAGGTCTGTTCATGGCAGGGGTACAAAAGGTGTCCCCTCACCTGAGCAGCCAAACCTAGCCCCCACCCTCCACTTACTAAAAACATCAGATAATCAAGGCACCACATCCTGTTGTATCAGAAAAGCTTCCAATAGTGAAAATGGAAAAAATAAGATCGTTTTCAAAGAAACTCATGCATTAATCTTTATCCATTGTTTGCGGAGAAAGGTTGTTTAAACAGCTTCCAAAAACACATATTACGGAGGCCTTAAAAAAAGTCCTTTTTTATATATTAAAAAAAAAAATCCGGGATCTCAAGACGTTAATCCATCATGATGGTATCCGGGAAAAAAGTTAGCACCTTTGGCCACAACGACAGGGATTCATATTATATATATTAAACATACGGTTACGTCTGCAATGTTTATAGATTGTAAGATATTATTACCCTTCACAAGGATCCAGGATGAGGACGGCGTCTCCTTTTCTCCAAAATAAAAAAAAGCTCTAGTTTGGGCTATATATAGGTGGATGTCAAAAATTATTGTATAATGTTTATAGATTTCATATATTTAAAGGTTCAGTTCAGCACATTTTTTAGAAAAAAAAAATTAAATTTCGTTCAAACAAAGCTATTTTTACAAAGCTTTAGAATTTTAAAATGCTTTAAAAAATATTTACTTAATTATTATAGAAAGATTAATTACATTAACGAAAAACGACATGAGGTAAACAGAATACAACGTACCAGATCACAAATATTGAAGCAGACGGAACATAATCAGGTTAGGTCAGGGCAAGTTCAACCAGCAGTTATGGGTAAGGCCAAAATTAGATTTTCACATTTTTTGGGGGTCGATAGTTTTTTTAATATTTAAATTAGTTCCATAAAAAAATTGAAAAGAGTCAGAACGACTTAATCCAGTACTAGGGGCATTGATAGTACCGGAATGGCCTGTGAGAAAGGATGCTACCATATTACTTTTTATATGATAAACTAATAATAAATAATAACCAATAACTTTATTTGGGTTCCCAGATGCCGCCCTTGGGCATGTTCCTGCTGAGAAAGCTATCACCCCTCTCTTTCTCTTGGGGGGGGGGCAGTGTATTTTTTTACAAAATTGACGTTGCGTTTGGCAACACACTTGTTATGTTGTTTACTGTCAAATATCAAAGAGGTAAAGCGGAGTGCATTTAACCTAGTATTTTGAAATACTACCTCTAAATGTTCGCATTTCGCTGTGAAATGTAATTTATAAACTTTTCACAACGTATAATTAGTTCACAGTTATCGCATGTGATTTAACATGGATAGGTTAACAGTGATATCCGGAGCACTGTTTCTTGCTGCGGACGTGTTCGCAATAATCAGTTTAACATTACCAGACTGGATTGTTTCCGAGGTGGGAGGAAATACGCGCTTGGGTTTGCTAAGAACATGCATGACCATTTACGGCAGGCCGCAGCTGTGCTTCACTCCTACTCTGCAACCCGAATGGTTCTTGTCACTCATGTGTATTGTTTTGGGTTGCGCGTGTGTCACATTTACTATTAGCCTTTTGATGGTGTCACACTGGAACATATATGCCGTGGCACATGCTAGGTGGGTTGGCTTCTCGGCCATGGTCCTGTTTTGTTTGGCTGCTGTTATCTTCCCCATGGGATTTACAATGGAAGAAATTGGTGGAGAAGCCTATCAGCTACCTAGCAGTCATCAGGTGGGGCTTTCCTACATATTTTTTGTGTTGGCCCTATGGATAACAGTAATCTCCGAGCTCTTTGCCGGAAAAGTCTGCATGCCGCATTTTTAAGAACTGGCTGTTCTGACAAAACTTGCAAATCCATTGTTCCAAGCATCGCAAGGCACACTTTTTTCATCATTGCAGTTTTCTGGAATGAATTCATTTTCATGAAGTTGTTGTGATTTATGGGTTTTAGGATACTGTGTGTAAATACCATTAACTAAGATACTGCTGACTGTAGGGTCAAGGCCCAGCTTTTCTCTAGCGTATTTAAATCCACTTGCGTCTATCGGAAGTAACCACAATGTTAAATAAGGAATACTTTCAAAAACTACTATACATTATAATAGCATTCTAGAACTGGTATCAGCTTCAACGTAATTGAATGAAATGCAAGTAGTCATTCAAATGGAATAACGGGGAAGAGGGTAATATAAAAGAGGAAAGCTGTAGCGAAATTTAATCAAATTCATCTGTTTTAGCACACCTATAAGTTATTGCTAAAATTATTATTTATTTTTTTGCCACATGAGAGTCACGAAAAGAAAGCCTAACCACATCCCTGGACAAGAACAAGTAACTTTTCAGTGATCGGGATGACCTGTTATGGTGCACTGGTGATCTGATTACTCAACATGTTTTTCGTCAGTGTAAACAAAAAAAATAGTCTGTAGCCCAGAGCTTGTTCTTTAGTCTGTAAGAGATTCAAATTCCCTGGAAAAGCGTAGATCCGCTGACTTACAATGTGCGTAATTATAATAATGCATCCAATTTGTCTATCCTTTTATTAATCTAAATTCTTGTAGTGGTGTCATGGAACATGTATTGTTTTTCTGTCCACCATGTTGTGGGGTTTGATTCCCTTTTTAGCACAGTTTGGGATTCTTCAGAAAATTAGGTCCCAATGCAGCATAATCCTTGCTTTTCTTTGCCCATCGAAATACAAACGTGTGTACACAAAACAAAGTGTGCATTTGTTAAAGTGGCAGACTTTTGAAACAACGTGAAAAAGGGCATTTAAATGCCTTTTCCGAAGGTGATTTTTCAAACTAACTCGCTGAACATATACATCAAGAAAACCAACCTGATTGGAATTCTCTAGAGATTTTACATCAAGGCATCACAAATCTGTGTAACAGACTCTTTTTGGAATCATTCAGAAGCTACAGAGTCGTACATCTTGCCATAAACTAATCTAAGACACTCCCAAAGCCTTACAAGATTTTTGCAAACAAACGTTCTAGATATCAATTATCTCTCCATTTTTTATTTCCTCCATATCCTTATTACCTCATGACTTCAAAGTTAACATTTTATTATTTGTTGTCGTTTGTTTCATATTCCGCATTTGTTTTCTTACTTTTCATTATTGCTTTTCTTCAGCCATCCATACTCGATAAAGGGAGCAGGTAGCTCTTGAAACGTCATTATTTATTTTAATTATAAACTTCTCCAGTGATAAAAATCTTTTGTCTGTATGGAACTTCCTGGTGAATCATTGTTTCATTTTATTAATAAACATGGTTGTTGACGTAACAAAACAATTTAACTCGCCCAGGACAGTGATTCGAAGGTTGCAGGTTGGATCCAACATAGAGCATGGTTGTCTATTATTAGTCATAAAAGATCAGTGATCATCATCAGCACGCAAGCATAAATTGCTACTTTTCCAATGAAGGATGACTACATACAGATTCTGTGTGTAATTAGTAACAGTCATAGGTGGAATCTGTGATAGCTACTGATTTCGTATAACGGATTAAAGTAATTTAATGGTTTGATAAAAAAATAATGAGAGGTATTAGAGATGAACAAACAAAAAATCCAGTTTAGGGGACGCATTCTTTTATCCTTAATCTTTTAAAAATATATATATTTTTATTAATTCTTTTAAATCATTCACTTGATCATGTAATGAGAAAAGATCTTGCAATGACATAATTGTAACAGGTTCATAAAACATACCATTAACCCAGGTTTGGTTCTCAATGATGATAGGAAAAAAAAGAAGCCGAACTCCAGATGTATTCCGGTCACCAAAGGCACATGTTAACTTCTTTCTCAGGTTACCGTTCGTGGATGACATCATGGATTGGCGTTTTGTGAATCGTGAATTTTTCTAAGTGTTTTGAAAAAAACTCACCGATGTTATGACATGAAGTTTGCTAAAGTTGGAATATGACCGTTGGGGGTTCGTCCCGTTGGGTAAATATGTCCTGCTTTCCTTTCGTCGATGTTATGACTGCTATATGTACAGAAGTGAGTTTTTTTTACTATTGCAAGCTTTCGAATTGTAGGAGAGTATGTCCCCATGCTGTACTGTTGTTTTTTTTTTGGTGGGGGTAACCCCCATACTAAGCTTTCACTGATTCGTGAAAAATACTGCTTCTCAAAAAATTCCCTTGTGTACGAAACAACGATGTTCAGCATTTATTCTGGCACCATTCCAAGATACAAGCTAGGCTTTGCATATGCTGTGATCTGTGATTTATGTACAGGCGTCATGCTTAGAACAGGGTGTCTACCCAAATTCTATTTCAAACTTCCCTGACTTTTCCAGACCAATCGATTTCCTGTCGCTAATTACAGTAAACAACACACAATGCACTAAAATTTGCCCAATCAAAGCAAGTTTCAAGGCCATGAAATCAATTAATGCAAAGCCCAAAGCCATTTATCATTCAATTATAGTGAATTTACAAATTCAAAAGCTGTATTAAAAAGTGTATTTCTTTACACTAAAAACTTGCATTAATTAAATATTTACAGCAACATTTCCATTCCACCCTTTTCAAGTTCATTATAAAAGAGTTTAACTATATAATCGCAAAGCTGATGCTTCATCTTCTATTTCATTTAAAATGTGTATGACTATATATAAGGCAAAGGAGATTGGTATGATCAAAATCCCTTACAGATTAAATAATTTAGCTAAAAACACTTTTTGTTTTTCAAGTTTTAGTTATATATTTGGCAAACATTTTCTCCTGAGAAATATATAGGCTTAATAATTTTATATAAATTATATTAGTTTTGGTGCAAAATGGTAACTTTTGGAAGAAGTTTAGTCAAAAGTACAAGTTTTTCAAATTTTTCAGTAGGTAATGTGGTATGAAAAGCACAGTTCAGGAAAATTATTTTAATAAGTTATTTATTATAACAATGACTTTAAAATTTTCCTGACTTTGGCCTTTGTATTTCCAATTTCCCTGACTTTGGCCTTTGTATTTCAAATTTCCCTGACTTTTCCAGATGAGCAGACACCCTGTTAGAATTTTCAGACTCATTTTAAGAGTATAGCATAAGTTTCATCGATGAAAGGAGCTTGACGACCAGGATGCATCTGGAGTTTTACAAAATATAAAAAAGGCATATCATAGTTCAGGAATTTGGCCCCCTTTATCTCATTAAGTTTAAATTTCGTGGGGAAAATGTAGATCCACTACCCTAGGATGGTGTAGTGATAACACATTCATCTCTTGTGCCATTAACTTGAGGTCCCTAGCTGCTTTGTAATACTGGAAGCAATACATACTTTTCGTTCATGCTGTTATTTTATTTTGTATACCTGTAAGCTTTTGCAGAATGTGCTTATATAACATTAAAGTGGTATTAAATTTAAGCCACATTACATTATGAAGAGATGAATATGTAATTATTTATAGCTAAATGATATGTGATAGTTTTAGTATGGATGCAATAAAAAGTGTGACATGTGAAAAAGAAGAGATGAATATGTAATTATTTATAGCTAAATGATATGTAATAGTTTTAGTATGGATGCAATAAAAAGTATGTTCAATATCTATCAGAAGTATATTGCGAATTATTTCTTAATGTTTAGATAGTTCAGTTACACAACGTTAGAGTTTTTATGGCATTTTATAGATATTACATAGTTTGGTCTTGAGGTTAAATCCTTAATTTTTTTCAATGTTTCCTTTTAAACTATAAATGATTATTTTAGAATTCTAAATATATTAAATTTTAAGTAAATTCAAAGCTGAATATTAATGCATGTGCGTACACATTATTCATACTTTTTCAAAATCTCGAATTTAAAATCGCAAAATAGATATAGGGAGTATTTTGTTAATGCTAAGCTCTTCTTATATATGGCTCTTATTGTATTTGATGCCAAGCACAAGAAAAATTAGGGTCTTGTGGTGGTAATGTTTTCACCCACCATACTGTGTAACCCTGGATTGACTCCTGTGTCGCCCCATCAAAAAAAAAAAAAGAATGCTCAGTGTATTACGGAGGTTGATTCCCTGGGCTTCAACAGTTTTGGATTCATCAGAAAACTATAGATCTTGCATAACATTGCCTTTATTGTCATTGTGCCGTAAAATGCAAACAAATGAAATTAACGAATTTGAAAAAAACTGATACTAACTGTAATGAATGTATGGAAGTTTGCTCTAATTTTTCTAGAATACTTGATGTGGCCTAGGAATCAAATCCTTTGAATAAAAGCACTGTAATATGGTGAAAAAATTGTATACCAATGCTCTTATTTAGTATCAGATTCATAAAGCACTGGTTGATGTACCAAAAATACCCATAGTTTAACGTTGACTTTAAATTGATCATGCCACATTTCCTATCTCTTGATTCAAACCTACAATTAAAGGGCAGGTTGTTTGGTTGTGTTTTTATGGTGCAAGGGTCATTCTGTGCCAAACGAATTAATGGGCATGAGGATAAACCCAAGCATTATCCATTAGTCTTTCTCTGTACTTCAAACAAGTTGGTTTTGGGTTCCCAATCAGGGATGTACTATGAGAAAAAATCTAGTTTTCAAAAGAATCCATATCTAGACTGCAGCTTCCTATTTCTTCTTTCTGTAACTTTAAGGTATGGTTCAAAATCATACACGGGCCAAAGCAATGGATCATTCTGCCTATATAATAGATGCACTAAATTGGTCATTAGTTTTAATTAGTGTATGATTTTGCGTGCCTTAAATCATGGTCAAAGTATGATTTCTCAGGCAATAGGTATGGATTTTTCAGAAACCTAGGTTTCTTTCCATGGTATGTTCCTGATTAGGTAAGGCTTGAAAAGCATGAACAGACAGCTATGATGCCGTGTCTTCCTGCCCAGTAATCCTCTATTCTGAGCACACTTGAATGATTTACCAACAGTGACGTGTTAGGACTTTTGTGAAGCCTAGGCTGGAAAGATAATAGAGGCTCCATGAAGAAAAAAATTTCATCGAGCCATGGGAGTCCTAGCAGTAATTAAAAAAAGTTTTTAGCATGTCTGGTGATGTTCCAAGCTTGTGATGGCATCATCCAATGTTGTAAATTATCAGCATCATAAAAGGAAAACGAAAGAACACAGACTTAATTAAAAAGGACTGGGTTTCCGAAGTGTATACATGGCTTGAGGTTGATTTTGAACCTGGGTGGCCTAGAACGGATTGCTTTTTGGTGCCTCACCACTCCCCTCGGAAAAAACAGAAGATTTTCACAGATGCACAATGAGCCATATACCCTATAAAAGTGGCGAAAAGTCTCTGAAAGGATTTCTCTAAACTTCTCTTTTTAGAGAGATTTTCTACTGTTGGGTCAATTAAAAAAAATTTGAACTTGACTTCAGTTCGGTGTCCTCATCCAAACGGGGCCCTGGCCCTTAAGCCATCCCTGCATATAATTGTTATCTGTAAACATGCAGGCTAAACATGTATGAGGTAAGGATCCTCAAACGCCAAAATTTTAAGTTTTATAGAGCAAAGAATTTTCAGATAATACAATGAATAACAATCCAACTATGAATATGCATATATAGATTTTACAGAAGTTTCAGAATTAAAATAATGCTTAATTTAAATAACACCAGGCTCCTTTAAGGCCTTTTGGAGGCTGGGGGGGCTTTGGGCCCACACGTAAATGTGGTATTGTCACTAAAGGCAACGTAGAGGAGAAATATTATTTAACGTTTCCTTATTGAAAACGGATTGCTGGCAAGTTTAAAATCATAAACGTTGCATATGTACTTGTTTTGAAGGCTTCATGATTCTCAATTGTGATATTGTTTGTTTGGCTTTTTTATGGCGCAAGAGCATCTGGGCTATACTGCGCCAAACATGGTAAAAAGTGTGATATTAATGAAACTGAATTAAATGAAATAAGAGAAAGTCACTGAAACCAATGATTTTAGAAAAGTGCTTAAAATTAAATTTATTAAACACAACGGACAAGGTATTTACAAAACCGCATTTATGCACATCGTTTCTGCTTTATTACAATACATTTCATTCATTCATGAAGAAAGCTCATGAGACATTTGGTGAAATTAAAAAAATCTGTTACGTATCCATTGCATTGTTTTTATCTATTATAAATGTTTATTCTTAGTTTCTTGTAATGTAGAATTATACTTACATTAATTTAAAAAATATATCAGATGCCATCCAAAGTCAGAAACACCAGCTTTCCTGTAATTGCCAAGGCGACAAATTTGGTTAAAGATAATGTTTTATGACCAAATTAAATTTAACATGAATTTTGACCATCCTTTAGATCAGTGGTTCTCAAGCTGTAGTTGATGCATATGCTAGAATCTTTCAAATAAAAAATTATAATAGATGGGAGACTTGAGTTTGTTTTTTTTTAAATAAATTTTTTCATAAACTTGTTCGCCTATTTTACCAGGTTACGTCACGGAAGAAGCAATAATAACTAATCAGTATGGTTCCGTAAAACTTTTCTGCAGTCAAATAGAAGCAAACTTACACAAATTTTATATGTACCGATTTTCTGCAGTCCTTTTACAATGAGGTTATGTTTTGTATTGTTAATAACTCTATTAACAATACATTAAAAGATACCGTTAAAGTACTGCCAAATCATAAACGTAGAAACCTTTTAATAGCTTTGTAATCCTTGGAATGTATTTTATATACACATTTCTCAATAAATTAAAAACTACTTAAATATAGTAAACTTTTTCAGGGCAGCGATTCTAAAGCGTGACATGGAATCCCGGAGTTCCGTGACAACCCTCTAAGGGTGCGCCAAACAAAAAACATCACCGAAAATTTTGAGAAAATTCGTGAGTTTCCCCTACGATGTTAACCCCTTAGAGTTGACTAATCGTAACCAATATCCTGTAGTTATCAACAGAAAAGTTTTACCTCCTTCTCATACTGATTTATTACCTATTTTCCTGTTTATGTTCAAGAAGTGATAAGCAATAACCCTTTAGGTTTGTCATACATAATATTTATAGGAAGGTACTGTGGCTAGGTACGTGGTAAGAAAGGGGTTCCGTAGGACAAAAATCTGAGAAACACTGACCTAGGAGTTTTTTTAATTTTCAGTCAACACCAAGGGCTAATGTAAAAGAGTTTGAGAACCACTGGTTCAGGTCATTGAATTGTTTTTTCTTTCTCCAAAGAAATATTAATAAATTTAGAAATATAACGCTCTGAAGATTACACTGCTAAATATGTAAAATAATTACACAATAAAATTGGATGTACATTGTGTTAATCGCACAAAAAAAAAAAGTTCTTTAAGTGGACATACGGATTGCCTTGAGAAAGAATGGTCTGCAAGCTACAGTTTGAACAAATTATTCATCAGTTAAATTCTCAGGATCAACAAGTACTACAACGATGTAATTAGATTTGACAATTCGCAGTATTTGTTTCACGATGCATGGTCAGACAGAGCCATACTGCACTGATATGGACATATAATTTATAACAAAGTAGTTCAATTCTTGTAACGGTTTGCTATTAGTGTTATTAAAAACTAGAGTAGATGGGCAAAGGTATATACATATAGTTTTTTGCACAGTCTACATTTGTTTAGTGGGAGAGATCTTTATTTTACATATTAATCTCAACTGGCGGGGGATGCCTTACCCATAGTTATGTAACTATCTATATCATAGTAATTTGTAGAATACAAAGTAACTTATAAATTAAAGTACAAAAACAACTCTTTAACATATTATAAATTGATGCAATAACAGATGATTCAATATGACAATCAAAATTCATTTATCTTTTTCAATAACCACATGGACCTTGATTTCAGCCTTCATGAAGTAAGCGATTGAAAGCACTGTAGGCGGACTCCAAGTCGAAAATAAATTGTCGGACTTGGCTTTCTGTTAATTCATCAGAGGCAGCCATATAAGACATTGTTTGTAACCTACAAATAATGGTAAACCATATCACGTATGTTTTATCTATAACATCAAAGCATTCCTCATACAAACCAAACATTCATACATGATGCAAGAGCTTTTCTTAGATTTATTTTGTACATTTTACATCTCAAGAGGGTACTTGGGTAACATAATTGTAAAATAATGGTAAGAACCAGCAGCAGTACAGCAAGTCAAAAATTATTGGAATGAGGGCTGAAGTAGCTTTAAAGACGATAATATGGTGTGACCTTAAAGAAAGTAATGTTCGAAGGGGAGGGGGTGAACACTCAGAGAGAGCCCACTTTTGAAGTCACGCTACACCACCGAGATATACACATAGGTGTAGCCAGGTGTGTTTCTGGGTTTTGTGACCCACATTGCAATGAAATTTTGTATATTTAACATAGGAATATGTGAGTTTAGCTGTAGCCCCCTCATTGCACCTGTAGCTTCCTTATGAACTTTCTGCCTATGCATATGAATATATGGAGTTGTAACTCTGTAATTCCCCTTCTGCATTATGCTAATGACCATGAATCATAAGCAGCCTTTCTTTGATAATTTTTTTTTTAAAAAAAGGAGGTGGGGGGAGGTAAGATGGAACTGCCTAATGGATTATAAAAATGATTTTATATTATGCCTCCATATCTTGTATGTGCTTTCATTGCACAAGGATAGTTGAAAGATTATGCTATGTCAGGAATTACAGTTTTCTGAGAAGTCAAAATCTGTTTTTCAAAGGAAATCAAATACTTGACTGGGGAGCTGCAGGAAAAAGCTAACAAATGCTGGGTAACTGCTAAATTCAAACCAGGATTATTCACTCTAGTAGCCAAAGGGTTGCCTGTATGCTACTCTAGGCTAACAGTATTCTAACAAGGGAACCACTTTTGTGGAAGCTCGCACTCTGACACAAGACATATCACAAATGATAGTCCCTAAACTTCTTATTAAGAATATGGAATCAGTTTTTTTGTGAATAGCATATAAAATTTTTTTTCATTAATATTCGATGTCCAAAAATCGCATTTTTAAGTGAAGTTTGATATTTTTTATTCGTATTGTATATGAAGATAAGAACTTTTTAATTCAATTCGAATAAAGAGGGTAATTGTATTTAACGGATAAAATTATAAAATTACACGAAAGGTCATTCAGAGTATTTTAAAAAATTGTATAAAAACTAAGCTTTTTAATACCAATATTTGGCGCGTTTGGCTATGGTTTTGAAGAATTGGCGATATCGGCATGAAGCATTTATTATTCAATTACGCTCATATTGCAACCTTCACCCACAATATTTTTAGGAAATATAATGGCATAATAAAAAGGAAAAAATCTTCTAAATTTTATGGCCGTAACATCAAAATATTTTACGTAATTTTTTAATAAAGAAAAATGTTTTAATGAAGCTGGCATTTAAGAAATTTTATACGTAAATGATTTGTTTTAAAAAGTCGACAAGCATTGTATCGTATTGAACATCCACTATTTTTTGCGGAATCGACCTGGCATCCGTAAAACTTTGATGCAGAAAATTTGAATGTTGTAAATCAAAGACATTCAATATGAGAAAATTATAAAAATGTCTCAAAATATCGAAATTCGGAAGTACTTTTTGTACGTTATGGTAATGATACTGTCCATAAAAGTGAAGCATAATTGGGCCTCGCAAAGGTTACACTTTACAAAAGGATGTAAATTACGTTCATTATCACTGAAAATCGTGTCAATTAAGCGAAAAGATATTTCGTCAATATTTTTGAATTAAATGGTTTCATTAGGAATGTAATTACAGTTACAACAAGGATATTGCAGCATAGGCCGATATTGGTTATTGATATAGGCCTGCGCGTAATTGGTTATACACCAAAAAATGAATTTTTAAAATTTCATTTTGATGTGTTACATCAATTTTGATTTTATTCAGAACAATTTTGTTTGAAATTTTTTTTTGACGAAACATTTATACTTCATGCCGATATCGCCAATTCTTCTAAATCATAGCCAAATGCGCCGGATATTGGTATTAAAAAGCTTAGTTTTATATAATTTTTTAAAATGCTCTGATCTTTTGTGTAATTTTATCCGTTAATTGCAATCACCCCCTTTATTTGAATTGAGTTCAAAAATTATTATCTTCATATACAGTGCGAATAAAAAAATATCAAACTTCACCTAAAAAGTGTGATTTTTGGACTTTAAATATTAATAAAAAAATTATATATGCTATTCACAAAAAACTGATTTCATATTCTTAATAAGGAACTTAGGGACTATCATTTGTGATAAGTCTTGTCTCAAAGTGCAAGCTTCCACAAAAGTGGTTCCCTCGTAAGTAGTACATTTAGGAGTTAAGTACCGAAGTAAACAAGCAACTGATACCAAGGAGTATCAGGTGATCAAAATAATCCATATAAAAAGTTTTACGTTGGAAATTGTTTTAAGTTATAATTTTTTTTATTTGTTGTTTTAGATTGGAAATTATTTTAGAAATTTTACCATTCGTTCACTTTCATCTTTCCTTCAAAATTCGCTGGAATTAAACTTAGTCGGCACATGGTTTCATTTAGTTCTCTCAAGTCTGGTTGCAGCTGAAAGTAACAAAAACATGTATTCATTAAAATTCATACAAGTTCCTGAAATGGATCATCTGCCGCAACATGCAATACAACAGTCCTCAAATTTTTTTTACTCAGTTTTGAGCAAGATTCAACGTAAAAGTCATCCTCTAGCATTAAAACCACAGTAATCGTATCGAAATAATCAATAATGATAAAAAGAATTGTTTTGAAGGTGTCACGATAAATCAGCATAAAAATAGTTAATAAAATTACTTTTTGATGGACACAGCTTTTTTGTAGCAAATTTATAATTAATTCAATATGCGTTACAATACAATTTTTATTTCAATGGGAATAAAATAAATAAAAAATATATAAATAAAATAATAGAAAAATGGTTTTACTTCATCCATCGACTTGATTTCCAACCGCAGTTTATCCAAGATCGTTATAAACAACTATAAGAAAATTTTAAAAAATACAAATATAGTTAATAGATTATAACCTAAACATGTTCATAATATATAAACATTATAAGCTCCCATCCACTTTTTTTTTACAAACCCATATTTCTAAGCGTTTACAATTAGCTGTTAGATTTCAAATTGCCATAGGTAGGAATGCATGGGTCAAGATGATGGTAATAGCAGATTGTTATTTATTCACAAAGAATGGGGGTAACGTACCAGGTGATAACACAATACAGCAACATATTTTCTTTTTTAGATAATGTTTTACTTTCAATAATTGGGGGGGGATCAGAATTTTATTTGTTTGTTTGGATTTTATGGTATGTAGGGATTAACCTTCACAAACTATTAAAATATTTAAGTCGCATATCATTTGGAAACACTAATTCATTCTTTTCATGGTTGTACTCGCAATTCCTCTATGTCAAAAGTAATGTGTATCTCATGTTAATAAACCAGTACAATAAACCATTTTGCTAACGCGATCCTTTTTTTCTTACTGTTTGGAGTCCAATTATGAAAGGAACTTCAATCCGTACTATAATCACTGTCGGCGCCACATGCGAATACAGCACCACACCTCTACAAGGACAATAAGGGTCATGCGGCACCGGTACCTACAATTTTCCGAGAAATCTAAACCTGTTAAGGCCTAGGGAACTGGACTACAGTGAGCAGTTAGTCAATAAGCGTTTTTTCTTTCTTTTTTACTTTTTCTTTTTTCAACAGTTAGGAGTCGACTATGGGATCATTCCATGCTAAACGAATGCATTATCATTTCAGAGTGAAAATAAAAATTTTCCAGTATTGCATAGAAAATTGATAATAATGTATGAAGATTGAGGGGAAAATATTAATCATCATAATTAAATTATTTAAGGAAATATTAATCATCAGCTCACTTACCGAAACGATATCAGCAATGCACTTGCTGGTATTTCCTTTATCGTCCTTGATGGTGATTGGACGATCTTCTCGTATCCTCTCCATTGCAGCTGGGCAGTCCAACTGTGAAAGCAAAAGTATTTTTCTATTCACAAAATCAACAATCATTAAAGAAGATACAGGTTTAAAATTTAAGGTAAAATGTAATAGGCAAAGAGCAGTGTTTCCCAACCTTTTTCAAGTTGCGACTCCCTTTTATAGTAACCAAATAGTCTGGGATACCTTCTGCCCACCACCACCTCATTATATATTCTGTATAATATGTAATTCTAATGTAAATTTTGCGAACTTTCTTAAGTAGGAAGCAATCTCAGTAACAAAATTGTTCTTTTCAATGATGCTTCATATATCATTAGTAACATTACCCATGGTACGAAGTTCTCTACCAAAATTTAAAAACGATGCTGTTCGACCAGTTGACTAACACATGGTCGTATTTAAGGCGAAACATATCATCGGTAGCTTCTCAAACTACGAATTGTGTTTGTCTTGAACTAGAATGGCTAGGTGTGGCTTGAGATCATGGGTCTTACATTCCACAGGGTTTGCCTGAGAATGATACACAGGAATCAGGGACTGATGAATATCCAATAAGAAACAAAGCTGTTGCATCACTGCAGATCTGGAATTGGGCCCCATTATCACTGATGATTCACGTGCGGAACTCCATACCTTAATATGACTTCCTCCAAGAGGGTGATTGCACATTCTTTGGCTGTAGCAGTGGGTAAAGCAAATAGTTTGACCCACTTCGTTGTGATATCTTTAATTATAAAAATCCACTTCCTCACTTTACTTTCAGGCAAAGGTCCAAACAAATCCATCCAAAGGGTTTCAAATCGCTGCGAGGAGACATGTGTTTCATATGCGGACTCGCATTCTTCAATAGTTTTCTTTTCAAGGAGGTCATCTACTTCCTTCTTAAGCAATAGCCGGCACCACTCTGTATAGTGGCACAGAAACAAGAGGATGATTCCCAGTGTTGATATGATGCTCTAGTAGCATAGTAGCCTCTCCCTTCCCGTTGGCTTGTAGATATCCTTATACACCTCCAATAATACATTAAGCTTTATACTTTTTCAGTCAAATTTTCTCCTTCATTTTCATGCAATTCGCACATGTTAATTAAAATTGGTTGGTTATTTATAAACAAAATTTTGAGCGGGGAGCTCAACTCTTTTTTTTTTCATTTTTACACACATGGTAGGTGCTCATCAGCATTGGCTTGTTGTCATGGAACATATTCTTGAGCAGGGTGCACACTTCTTTTTCTTTTCTACATGATGTGAGTCGGCTACCCTTTGTTTATCGTCATGCTGGATGGCGTTAGGAGAAAACATCGAATCTTTCCCAAATGGATACTTATGATTTGGGTTATTATCAAAAAATCAAGACCTTTTCTTCATGTCGAGGACCATATCTACAGATTGTAAGAAGTCCATTCCAAGGAGAGTTCTATTTCCAATAGCTTTAGGGAACATAATGAACTTCATCCGTAGGTGCATTATTCGTGGTAATGTCACTTTTTCCTGAAGTACAGATAGGACACTTAGCTTTAATGACTCCCAGGTTTCCACATCCATAACATCTTAATACAGGTGTTTCTTCTTTCGAGAAAGGTACAAGTCTTCCGGAGAAAGCAGAATTCCTAGTGTTCTGCATTTCCTTAGATCTAGCTGTCTTCTTTTGCCCATTCGGTAAAAAGCTTTTTAAGAAGTCGAAAGTGTCTAACTTATCCGCCAATTCAGAAGGAGAATTCGAGTGCTCCCACTCATTTAGATAATGCTCTATGTCTTCTGGTGTACACTTCCTCTTCATTTGATCGGATATCATTAGATCTTTTAATTGGCCAAAAGTGGTTTTGCCCAATTCTGACAGCCATCCTTCGAAGCAGCTTCGTATTTCAAAGGAAAAGTCTTTCCATGAGCTGTTGGAGAACTTACAGTGGTGGTGAAGAAACAACCTAAGAAACCTTTTGGCCATTAACTTCAATCTTTGGAGCAGGACGCTACGTACGTAAGCAAAATCGTGAAGCTTTTCTTCTGGTTCTCTAACAATCAGCTGAGCAATGTCCGTCGGTACAGAGCTTAATTAATAGATGAGTCACTCGCATCTCTTCTGGAATCTTTAGTATATTCATTTGTCATTGAAATAACGTTAAAAGTAAATTGATGTCATCTGTTTCACTGTTGAAACTTCGTAAAACATTCTTAACATTGACATTCGCTTGAGAGCTTACCTACTGGGTAGCAGAGGCCAATGTTGCATTCTGATTTTCCAGCTGAAGATGCAACTTTTCAATTTCAAACCCTTGTTTCTGCACTTCTGCTCTCTCTCTCTCTCTTCAATCATGTTCTTTAGGAGAGCTTCTACAAATTCGTCATCTTTATATGCCTGACTCTTCAGAATCAGTTCCTCCAGGTTATCATCCAATGGGGGTTACAACCATAATCGACCCCTCTTACGTATGCCAGTGCCACCCACTTCTTAAATAAAAACGTTCATTATTAACCAGAACGAAAAGTCACTCATATCGACTTTATCAATTCATGGATAAACCCACCGCAAGGGAGATTATCTTTATACAAGGGAATTATCATCTTTACAAGGGAGGTACTTTATCGTTACAATTTAAGCTTACATAATAGACTTTTTGTATGGTATAAGCATGTATAGTTAGAATGAAATTTTGCACCATATTGATCGTAACTACTAAAACCACAAAGTAGTGCGAAAATTAAAATTAATAAAAATATAATCTTAAAGTTCGCAAGATGAGACAAATAAAAACAATTAGCATATCCAGTCATCTCTCACCACTGAATTTAACTATGTATGTATTTGTTTTGCATGTAACCTACATAAGACGGAAACCTGCATACTATGGAATTTTTTGCCAGTCCCATTGGGTTTCCGTCTTAGACAGGTTTCACTGTGTATATATATATATATGAAAAATTAATAAATTGAACATACTCTAAATTTCTTCATAAACGTCTCTACGGTGGGATATTCATCGCCTTGAACTTGTTTAAATGCGGCTTTGTACTGGACCAGAAGCTTAGAACATGCTGCAGTATATCTAAAAATAGAGAGTATTACATACATAATTAGAGTACTAAAATATGTTAGCAGTATTCCAGCAACAAGAAAACAAAACATACAAAAAGTATAGTTTTCAATAAAATATAACTTTTACGTACTCCTTAGGAGTGACACAATCTTTAATATACGCTTTCTCCAAACACTGCAGAGTATTTATAACAGCATATAAATCGGCCATGTTATCATACCTACAATACAAATTCCAAAAGTATTATGCATCTTATCCACTCTTAGTCCCAAAAACTTATATTTGCAAAAAAAAAAATCCACATATCTTAGTTACCTACTGCATCAGAATTATACTATAAATACATTACTTTGCTTTTGTGATATCTGATTGCACTATAATGTATTTATACTATAAATACATTACAGTGCAATCAGATATCACAAAAGCAAAGTAAATATAACCTATACAGGTCAATTTAAGATTCTATGAGGTGTATATATGGTTGCAGTACTATAAAAAACGTATGATTATGATAAATGTATACATACGGGCAATTAAGAATATAAGTTGGTTTAATTTTTATAACACAAAAGACAGGGCAGCTGCATGTATGTATGCAATTTGTGCCCCGTACGAAGGCACCTGATCAGCAAGGGGTGCCATTTCAAGACAACAAATACTAACTTTTTACACAATGCATTCAGATCAATTATTATTAAATGTAAATAATTAAATCAACTGAGACAATAAATGATAATACATTTTTATACAATTCATGAAGTAAATCTTTGCTACAAAAATTGCACAACTTAAAAAGTAAGGCGATAAAAAATGAACAGTAGACAATGAATTAGCAACTTTGTCTTGACAAATGACGTCATGAATGATATGCATGTTCTCAAATTTAGTGTCTGAGGTATATATTGTATTTGCATATTAAAGAAATAAAAATTTCTTGAAATTAATTTCATTTCAATGCAAAAATTTCATTTAAGGGGGGGGGGGCACAAGTTCACACAAAGGCACAGCTTACACATAGGGCAGCTCTACCAAAAGACAGCACAGGTGATTCCGTACTATAACACAAGGAGTGTGGAAAGATATATAATTTTCACTGCATCACAATACTGAAAATAATAGTTTTTGTTTTACTCTCCTATTCACATATCATCATCATCATATTCAACCATTATCTATCCACTGCTGGATGAAGGTCTCTCCAAATGCTTTCCACACAAGTCTATCCTGAGCAATTCGCTTCCACGTCACCCCAACCTGTTTTCTTATTTCATCCACCCATCTAGTTTGAGGACGTTTTCTAGGTCTTCGGTGGTCTCTTGGAATCCAGTTCAGAATTTCTGTTGTCCATCGTTGATCAGTTCTTCTTGCAATATGCCCAGCCCATCGCCATTTCAGCCCTTTTACTTTAACAATGATGTCCTCTACTCTAGTTTGCTCTCTCACCCAAGTGTTTCTTTTTCGATCTCTCCTAGTTATTCCAAGCATGCACCTCTCCATGCTCCTTTGCGTTGTCTGTAACTTTCGTATTGCTCCAACTGTTAGACTCCATGTCTCTGATCCATAAGAGAGGACTGGCAATACACACTGGTTGAAGACCTTTCTTTTTAGACACAAAGGCAATTTCCCCTTCAGGATAAAACTGTTTCTTCCAAATGCACTCCAGCCAAGTTTAATACGTCTGTTGAGTTCTTTCATAATGTTGTACTTCAAACCGAAACTAAAATGGGAAATTCCTTTTCGGAGTATTCTAGAAATGTATTGAAAATTCAACCTCACCACACGTAAGTAGGCGATTCCAGACACAAAAATTTGGAGGGCACAGATTCCTGTCTATGTGCATGAGTACTGCAGCGGGACTCACGCACATACGCAGGATAATAAAATCTGATAATATTTGGGTGGCCATGGCCTCCCCAGCTTTAGCTTAGAACTGCCCATAAGGCATACAAAAGCCTTTTTAGATAAACAACTCTAAAAATAGACACTACGCAGCAAGAATCATAATGACACAGGACAAAGAAAAGGTGAAATCTGACGCTCCTTACACATCAAAGAGCGACGCCCAAAACCGAATTCATCACTGCTCAGACAATTTTCGATCTAGAGAAAAACAGGTCCCATGAATAGCAAACTTCAATCCCAGTAGGGTGTAAAGAAAAGTTTAAAATGTGAAAATGGCATTATTCGATACATTTACGAAAATGTAAAAGGTGCTTGTGAACAGAAGCTGAGAAGTTTGTGGCGGTAAAGTTGAAATTTGCGATCAATTTCCCTGATTTTTATTAAGGGGTAAATATAACATTGGTGGATGGCTAATACAATCATCCGATTGATTGATGATTTTCAGTTTTTTCAATCGCCTGTCGATGCCAATGGCGATTTATAAAAACACGAATAAATGGGCCTTGAATGATCTGCAAGCTGATCTAACGGTCGATCCCTATTCAATTTGCAAATTTTTTAGAAAGCCTGTTTTGGTACTTTTTAAATT
>QLNU02014176.1:87821060-87845414 GCA_006491805.2 Dysdera silvatica
CAGTATAACAGGTAATTACTCCTTAAAAAAACATGGCGGCCAGGAAGCAAACATATAATGATGCAATATGGGAAGGAGGTTGCCGTGCCTTGGTGATAAAGCACGCTGGGGATACACATGTTTTGGCCTAAAAAAAGGCATAATAAGAAGTAAATTCAGTATAACAGGTAGTTATACCTTAAAAAAGAAAACAATGGCGACCAGGAAATGGATGCTTGATGAAGTAATGCCGGAAGGAGGTTGTAGCGCCTTGGTGACAAATTACACACAGGATACATGTGTAATTTAGCCCAAAAAGTAAAATAATTTACCAAGTATGAGTAGTTATCTTACAAGTTTACCATGTCAGGGTGTCTACTAAAAATAAGAAAGCCAATTCCTTGACTTTTCGTTGACTACTTCTGTACATCCCTTGACCTTAAAAAAAAGTTTCTCAACCTGATTTTTTACAACTGATGAAATAGTTATATAAATTATAGCTGAAAGTCCCAAAATGTGATCAAATTATGATAGAAAATAGCTGAGAATTACTAAAAATTGCCTAGTTATGACAAAATTAGCTGAAAGTAACTAAACCGAAGCATCGTACTAAAATTACAATTCAACGTGTGAATAAAATTGAAAAAATAAATAAAATGGTCATAACTGTAACCTATAACATCGATTTAATGACCATTCCTTAACTTCCATGACCTGCTAGACACCCCAAACTGTTTGAGGTATAATTATGTAGTAATTATTTAGTTTATTATTGTGTAATTATTTAGTTATGTTTGAAGTATAAATTAAAACATTAAAAAATATAGAAAAAATTATTCGTTTTAAAAGCATTATACAAATATTTACTCTCAATGCGCTAGCAACAACAAAATCTTCACTTCCGTATTTAATATCCTTTTATAATTCAACGTTAAAAAATGTGTGAGTAAAATACATACTTGGAGGATTCATGGCACTCTAAACTTCAGTAAAATTAACACAAAACAAAAAAATTTAATTATTAAACAGTTAATTAAATATCAAATTTTTAATCAAGGGTTTTTAAATACAACTTTATTCCGAAACTCAGTTTTTCTACTCAGAACAGTGTTGCCTAATATTTAATACAAAACTTACAAATTCTCTTTAAATTTTCAATTTCAAAAAATAAAAAAGGATCTACGAACATATGTACACGTGCATGCATATTTATTAAAAATATCGTATTTATAATTTCATTGCGAAAGAAAGTAGTGGCGTGGAAAAATGACGTTTCCCCTACCATTGAATTTCAAGAAAAAATTTTCTCTTCAACCCTGAATTCCGTAACTTTTTAGAATCACTTGCCCCCCGCTCCCCATAAGTTTACTAACTACCCTCCTGACATAAAGAAGTACTTTTTACATATTTAAATAATATCCCCGAAAAATTCTTTAGTATACGAAGGAGGAATTGGCATCGGAAATGTGCCGTGGCCTGCTGTTAAATGTCTGTGTCAGCTGAGTGTGAGTATGTCTGTTTTGGGGTTTTGTTTACATGTACAAAAATTTGTTTATCAGATAAATTTACATTTTTCCCAATTCCGTTATGTTACACGTTGAGCAGAGTACTATATCATTAATTAAATAAACATTATAATCTTCCGCTATTCTTTATAATATTTTGAAGTTTATTTATTTTATCAATGATAGTGAAACTTCTGTACTTCCAATTTTGATAATTCTATGTTCTCGGTAAATTAAAAAGTTTTTCATTTCCCTTAAACCTCGATAATTCTCAACAACCCCCCTCCCCCCACTTTTAAATTTCGGGTGATTTAGGTTCCACCGTAGTTGTACAATATTTTTCTTTTGCTTCCTGTAGATTTCATTTTGTCCATCCTTCCTTTTGCCAGTAAATTCCTATTAGAGAAGCTTACAGCATAAGGAATAACAAAATCAGAACTGCATGGGAATTGTAAAGTGGGTTCTTGTTTTTCGGCCAACAAGATTTTGTGTAGTTTCATTACCCTTTGAAGCTCCCAAGGTTTTGATAGCTTCAAACTTACCATGTACCTTTGGGATTTAAGAGCTTTAGCTTAATGTAAACTGTAGGAAGCATGAGCTTTTCTGAAGAAATGACATTAAGGTAGGAATCCTGTGTAAAGTGACATATTAAGCAGTTTCGAGATACAAAAATCTGCCGAGACAGTACTTGATTAAAATAGGCAGAAATTTTTTAGAAATCTTGTAGCAATAACAATGAAAATTTTAAGTATATGAAAAAATTTACTTGCAAATAAAATAAGTTCATACATGTCTGAGACTCATGAATGGGAATTTTGGAAATTTTAAAGTAAAATTTTTCAATTATCATTAGGGTATGTCATAGGCGTAATCTGGTGGGTGGAAAAGGGGGTTCCTGCTCCACCAGTTTTTTTAGAAAAGAGGCAAAATCGTACTTTTTCCCATACAATTCCTGTTTCAAGTCTTTTTGTTTTTATGCCCTTCCCTCCCCTCCCTCCAGTTTGCACTATATTTAACCTCCAAATTACGCTTATGAGGTATGTCATATGTATGAGGGTCGTTCAGTAAAGATTTCCTCCTGACCTACTTCCCATGAACTAAGACAAAGTCAACTTGGCACAGTTATTAGTCCTTCTCTACATAGCTACTACCAAGGGTTACAAATCTTTCATTGCTTTATGCAAATGTTGAGACCTTGTTTGTAGAAGTCGGCAGATTACATCAGAAGCCACAACTTGACATCAAAAATCAGCATGTCATCATCTAGGAAGTAATTGCTCTTCAAAATTAACTTCATAGTTGAAAAGAGTCTTGGTCTGAGAGAGAAGGGTCAAAGAGTTGAAGTCTGATGGTGCAAGGTCAGGAGAATAAGGGGGTGAGATAGGTTTCATAGCCACAGGACCATACTTTCGTCTGAGCGAGGTGAGCCAGGGCGTTATCCTGCAGGAGGTGAATACCTTTGGTCAGCATACCATGTCTCTCAGTTTTGGTAACCTTCCGAAATTTCTGCAGTAGTGAAGCGTATTATGTCTCTGTATTTGTGGTACCTTTTTCTAGGAAACCAATCGTTATTACTCCATGCTGGTCCCAAAAGACTGTAAGCATGGCCTTGCTCGTTGACGGTTGGACATGGTGAATCAGAGTGCTTCTATTGTTTGGACTGGGATTTAATCTTTTAGTTATAATGATGTATGCATGTTTCATCCTACATAATTAGTCTGTTGAAGTCATGCTGGTTTCCTTGACACATAGCCAAAAGAGGCTGTGATCGTGTAACTCATTCTTGCTTTTCGAAAGGTGTCGACAGCCGCGGAACCCACTGTGCGGATACTTTTTCTATGAGCAAATGGTCATAAATGATATTTGCCACAAACCCTGTACTTATCTTGACATGTGCGGCTAGTTGATGAACTGATTTTCCAAAATGGCGGCCTCTATTTGTTGGATGGTGTCTTCGTCAGTGGTGGCTGTGGTATCTCATCGAACGTCTCCCGTGATGTGCAGCCTTTCAAGTACAAGTACCTGATAACTGCTCTGTATTCATCTGATTCCATGCTCATATATTACTCCACTTTAGCACCTGTAGAGGCAAAACTGCTTGTAGTTCAGAGCTGCAAATTACCACGTTACCTATAGAGATATATATCATGGATGCATGCTCAATTTCATCCTCCTATGAAAATCAGAAGTGGGTCAGAGGAAATCTTGATTTAATGCCCTTCGTAAATGTTCTATGATTTGAAAGTAATGTTAGTCTGTTGGTTTCACCCAAGATCCGATGCAAGGGGCTGTATATTTTTATCTATAAATGACATATTAGTGTATAATAACTTAATTCACTAGGACCCATAGAACGAAGACTGCTGGACCAATAAATATGTTTGCTATCTCGTCTGTTGCTAAATTCATTTTAGAATCTAAAATTCCAATTTGTTTTTAAAATAACATTTGTATAGGTAACGTGCATTCATTAATATTAGTCTTTGAATTTAATGCTCGCAATGTAATGAACAACATACTGTATTACCATTTGAATTGAGTACAATAAGCTAAACAATAATGATGATAACATTAGTATTCATTTCCAGAATAAGCCTACTTCGGAGGTGCTCAAAAAATGGTTTGTAGCAGCGGTCGCCAACCGGTGGTCCGCGAGAAAATTTTGGTGGTCTGCAGAAAAATTTGGACATTATTTGCATTTTTAATGTTTGATTAAAAATAAAACAAAAATAATATTCTAAGGAATTCTTATATTCTGAATGACTTTATACTAAATGTGGTCCGCGAGATCTAAGAGTATGAATTTAGTGGTCCGTGGGGTCTGAAAGGTTGGCGACCGCTGGTGTATGGAAGTTTGTTCCTATGTTCATTAAACATTTTTGCCATAAAATATTAGTATATTAAATACCTAGTCATCAATGTAGTCCATTACCTCATAAAAGCACTTATTGTGAACTCTTTATTGTATAATCTGAAATGGATGAGAATTCTCAGAGATTCTCAAGTTTTACGTGCTTAAAAGTTTTTTCATCATATTCGTCTTAATTAAATGACATCCCCGATCACAGATTGTTTTAAATTTGGAAATTTTTACATTCCATTTAAAAATTCTTGCCACTTTTTGCTTACCTTGCAATGGGCATTCATGAAATTGGTAGAAGGAAAAATGAAGGATTAAGCAATCGAAATTTGGTGTCATATAAGTAATAACAATTGAAAAAGTTGTACATAAAAAATGACGACTGGGTCTAAAATCTTGGTCGTCAAAACAAAATTTATAGGTGCAAAATATGACTAACAACTGCTAATTTTGAGCCCTGGTGCAAACTGACATCCTATTGTATAATTCTGAATTTTATTTTCATAATTTTTGTAAGGCGGCATTTTTTACAGCTTTCATCACATGAGAACCAATTTAAATTTGAGGTAAAGTATGCATGTTGGAAAAACATGTTCCAAATGTTAATAAATTAAAATATTTTTTAAGTCACATTTGCAGATAGATGGTAGTGTGTAGCATGATTAGAAAGTAAAGAGGGCTGATGTTTACTGAACGAAATGCTCAGCATTCTGTGTTGTATTTAAGAATTTGTGGTTTGTATGAGCTGGTGAACTGGTTATCTGATCATTTAGTAGATGAAGAAAATACTTTCTTTCAATTTTAGTTTAACAAAATGGATCGAAATCAATATTTTAATGAGAAGGGCTCTACGTCACACGGCCATGGAACTCGTTGCGATTATCACTATCTCATGGCTGAAATGAGTAAGTATATCGATAAAATCTGACAGAAATTGTAGATAGTTACGTTGTCATTTTCATTATATTAAATATTGCATTACATAGTTACATGTTTATATGTTTTAATGAATGTAATAATGAACTGTAGTCAATGGTGAATTGCTAAAATTTTAATCACTGGTTCACTGATTTGTAAAAAATGTATGCAACCATTTTGTTAAGAACCTAACTGCTTTATTCAGCATGTAGTAGTAGAAAAAAATGCTTTGTGCAAACTGACTAGCTCACCACTAACTATAGCATAACGTACTATATTATAATAAAATATATTAGGTAATAAGTAGAATTATTGGTACAGACCCATTAAGTGAGGTTATGTTTTTACTAAATACTTAGCAGTATGATACTGTACTATATTGTATTGCCAAATGCAGTAGAAATTCAATAAGTTGAATTTTAGTGAGTTGAAATTTTCTATAAATCAAAGTAATAAGAAACTGCAAACAAAGATGTATTGAGTATGTATGTGTCCTTATGATTAAAATGTTCAATTACAAGTTGTTGTTTTTTCACTTCTTTTGATTTCGACTTCCATAGTTATACTATCTTTCTTGGTTACTTTATCCACAGGTTTAAAGAAATTGAAGATATTATTTTTAAAATCTGAGGGGAAATGAAATATAAGTTAAATGTGTGGAAGAAGATAGGGGAGCAAATGTATTTAATATTTTATTGTTGAATATCACTTGTACTTAATTAGGTAAAATCAAACATTTTAGATAATCTGAATATGCCTTTCTCAAATTCAAATATTTAATTCTAAACACATTGAATAAAACCTCTCTTAACAGAGACCCCTCAGATATGATTATCCCACTTTTACAGTCAGATACAAATTCCCTGGTAGAAACTGATTACATTAATGTATTTCCAACCCCTGCTTAGCGGTCATCCTCAGATACTAACATGGACATCGTTTTCCCGATTCATTCCATTAGAACGGAGACTCTGTGCAGACAAAATTCGTACCGAGGAAATATGAATAAAATTGAACTTTGATCTTCATTGCATGTTTCACAACGGGAAACCAAGGATAAACTCAATAATTGCTAAGGAGAATTTTCCCTCCCATTAATAACAAAGAGTGGAAATTGACTCAGATTCACTGATTCAAATGACTAATGCTTAATAAAGACTTTGATAATAAATAAATCATATAATGATATGCTGCATGAAACTAATAAGCAAGTACCAACACAAAACTACTGCAGTTCAAATTTATTATTATCATTTACCCGACTAGCACGCAGGTCCTGTAAACATGACGACGGAAAAACTGTAAATATAATCTTTCAATCAATTAGAAATACATTTCGAAAAAGGAGGACTGGTGAGTAAAGCCCACAAAACAGCGAGTGGTCATTTTTTTTTTCCAAGACAAATAAATTTTAATATTTAACGTTTTGTTGTAAATTTACTTATTATAGCTAAATGTTTATGTTCAGTATCGAAAACTTGTCTTATGTACTTAAAAATGCATAAGTTTCGAAATGAAGTATTTAAATGTAATATTTCAGAATGACTACCCTCTTTTATGGTCTCTCCTTTATGGCCAAATTTTTCTGTCCAGTGAGTGACCACTGATGAGGGGTTTCACTGTATTTAAATGAATGCAATAATTCATTTCATAGTGAATTAAGATATGATGGTAAATGGCTATGGTTTATTGGGTGTACTTATACCGTATATACGGTCTCAGTTTGTTTGGCATAGAATGACCCTTGCTGTCCTTGCCCCATAAAAATTCAACCAACCGACCAACCCTATTGTGTCTACTTTCGTGTGTACAACCATAGTTTTTAAATCCTGATATGGGTGCTCATATGGGGAGAGGGGGGACTTAAGCCCCCTTCCCCAGTTGTTTAAAAATTTGATTTGCCCGATTCTACTATGCATTGACTTTTAAAAGTTTTATAGTTGCATTTTAAAATATTGTAGTTTTTTAGATCAGTACTTTTTGTATTCAAGCAATATCAAATATTTTTGTAGTATTTTAATATCTTGCACATTTACTAAAATGTTTCACAAGTTTATTAAGGTCATAACCCCATTTCAATGCAGTTTTGTATATATGCATATAAATACGAGGCTTGTCCGGAAAGTAAAGACTCGACACATGTAGGCGGAAAGTTGTTATTTTTGCGCACATTGGCAATACTGACATCGACCTTGAGCTTTTTGTTTTCCCCTTGCGGTTCACCATTGCCACGCTGAGTCTCATTCGAGTAGTGCGTGTTTACAATGGCTTCGTTGATTCAGAATCCCGCCAAATGTGGAGTGCGCTCCGTCATACGTTTTCTCACCGCAAAACGGGTGCGCCCAGTGGATATTCACAAAGAAATTGTTTCAGTTTATGGAAATGTTATGAATCAACGAAATATTATAAAGTAGTATAGTAATTTTTCTGGAGGTAGGACTGATGAGTTTCTCGATCACATTGTGACGGGTGATGAAACTTGTGTTTATCACCATATGCCTGAATCCAAGTAACAGTTATTGCAGTGGTGCCATATGCATTCCCCAAGAGCCAAGAAATTCAGAACTTCAGTTTCAGCAAAGAAAATCATGGCTTCTGTTTTCTGGGACAGAAAAGGCGTTCTTCTGCTTGAGTTCCCCTCCTGGTATCATAATTAATGCTGCTGCATATTTCCAAACCTTGCAATGCCTTCGACGGGCTATTCAAAACAAACTGAGGGGCATGTTGATAAATGGTGTCTTCTTGCTTCATGACAATGCTCAGCCTCATACTGCGAACATCACAAAAGCGCTTCTCGAAGGATTCAAATGGGAAGTTTTGGGCCATCTGCCATACAGCCTGGACCTTTCACCCAGCGACTGCCACTTGTTTCTTTATCTGGAAAAGCAACTTACAGGACAACACTTTTACTACGATGACAAGATCAAAATTCAAGTTGAAATGTGGTTCCGACAGCAGGTGGTGGAGTTCTGTGACACTGGGATACAAAAGCTAGTACCCAGACTTAACAAGTGTTTGTACAATAGCGGCAATTACGTAGAAAAATAATGTACGTATCTATTAATAATTTGTTTTGAATGTTTTGTAAAATAATAATGTTTTGAATAATGAATGAATACTAGCTGTTGAGTCTTTACTTTCCGGACAACCCTTGTACATGGAGTTTATCTCTGTAACCCCATAACCCATACTCATATGAACTTTTTGCATATATGTTAATAGTTAGGCTTAAGTGCATCTTAATTCATAGAGGTTAATTTAAACTATATCCCATCTTTGGTAACTTGTCATGCTCAGGGCTTAATTTCTAACAAAAAAAAAGTGCAGGAGCCCTAATATTATGATAAATCGATTAAAAAATCGAATGGCTGCAAAAGAATCGATAAATCATATCAATTGTTTATGTCCATTTTTCTGGACAACAAAATGCTTGACCTTAATCTCAAATTCATTACTTTTTCATGAAAGTGTCTATTTAGGGGTTCTGGCTAATATTTAAATAATCGCCAAAACTGAAAAAGTGCCGAAGCCAGGCTTGGGCTCCCGCCCAATTTAAGGCCTGGTCGTGTTCAGTATTTTGGGTATGGTGCTGTATAATATATGGAAACTATTAATACAATATATATTTACTCCCATTTGTGATTAATAAAATTATTGTTAAGATTATTAATTTTTTTTTTTCAGAAGCTCAAAACTTTGATGTTATTCGTTTTGCTACATACAGGACAGCATCCAAATTAAGATTTATACAGAAAAAGACAAATTGTAAGCATCACTTTTAAAACAACTTTCTTAGAGCAAACAACAAAAAGTATTTCAGAATATTTTTACTGAATTAGCAACAACACATTTATACATTTACCAACACGTGGTTAGTAATGGAAGGTATTGTTAATGTTTGCTTGGGTCGTGAAGGAAATTGCATTCTTTTGAGTCCAGTTGCAAGTTGTGTTATATTTAATTACACAGATGTATTCTCTAATATTCTAGTGTCTGGCCCAGGGAATGGTCATCAGCGAAGGAAAGGGGAGGCTCTGCCTTCCAGCAATTATTTAAAGAATCAACAAAATCAATTTGTAATATGATGTTAACTTGTAATGAAAATTTGATACTTTAAGTTATCTTACTACATTGTAAAATTTTTTTTCTATTTTCTCCCGCCTTTGTTTTTATCACGCTCAAAGAGCTAATAATGTGATTAGTGTAGCAAAGCAGAGGTGGAATTGAATTTAAATTTCTTACAGTGGGTGCCGTATAATAACGTGTAAACTCGATGTAGTAGGAGATGGAGAGGAGGGTGAAAATGCTTCGTAGAGTTAATACTCTTATGGAAGCTCTGAATGTTATAGCCTTTCCATGTTTGAAACCACATGACCAATGTTACCTTGCATTTTTTAGTGTGTCTTTGTATGTGTGCTATTTACATGCTACTTTAATATATTTCTTTCTTCTTTTCTTTGTCAACCAGTATAAAATGGATTTAGTAGAGGACAGTGTAAATAATAGTTTAATATCAAATAAAAATATTGTTGCATCCAAGGTCATAGTTAGATACTTTTATGGTTGGGGGGGGGGGACCATGAAAGTTGTGTATGCATCAATTTAAATGTAAACAAGTATTATAAACTTAAATTTGTCAGAATGGTTATTCAAAGTATCTGAACTGTTAAACAAGCAGATAAATCTGAATTATAGCTCCAATATGTTTTAGCATGCATAGGAAATCAATTTTAAAAAAGCATGTATGTTGTATTAAGCATGACAACTTCTTCCTGACTCAGTAACATGTGGGTGAAGTGCTATGACTTGGTTTTCAGCCAATGGATTATTGATATTGTGCTTGGTGTTAGCCTCCCCTTCCTGGGCACTCACCAACCACCACTGATCTGGGCCCTATATGATATACCAGGGCCATTCCATGTCAAGTGATACGACATTGAATAAATTTTTTGCCTCATGTTTTTCAATTTTCTTAAACTTATATGCGCTTGTTTAATGGCCTAAACTTAGTTTAAATCTAAAATTTGAATTTTTTTTATCTCATCCCGTTTTCTAGTTAGTGGTTTGAAATTACTAAAAATAGGGAATTTTGGCCTTGCCTGATTGCATTTAAACCTAAAAATCTTGAAATTGAGATATTTCAAAAACGAAAATACAATTCTCTTCAGCATTTGATGGACTTTAATATGGTATGCATTATGATGGGTTATTTTTGAATTTTCAAATGAATTTAAAAAATTAAAAATGTGATAAGAAATTAATATGAAAAAAATTACATGACTTACTCCATATTTCTAAAATCTCTCTGCAAAACTTCAGCTTGGGACCTCAATGGCATCATAGTTTTTAAAAATATTTTATATGTGATTCCATGCAATATTATGCTATGTGTGGGGTAAAATTTATACATTTAGAAACAATATCCGAAATAAATCCCTATAAAAAGGATTTTTCTCAGAAATCCCTTTTATATAGTGTGTTTATATGCTGGTGTTAGCAAATATATAGCAACTTTTGGGTATAAATGCTAATGAAAAACATTACTTTGATGTGCTGGTTTAGTGATTAAATCATTTATGGGACATTTAGTGGCTAAGTTTATTTTTGCGGTTATTGGACTGAGGCTTAAATCAGAGGAGTTTTGGATGACCATAAACATATCATTCTTCAAATATATGTTTCAAGCCCTGTGACAATGTAGTAGTAACTTGTTTGTTTACCATATAGAAAGTTTGGGTCCGAATTCACATGGTAATGAATGCTTGTAATTTTTGTACTAGCCCTGCAGTGGTATAGAGACTAATGCATTGTCTGTCATGTGTTACCCGATATTGATTCCAATGGTGCGGTAACACATGTGCCATTTTTCTGCCCATCATGGTCTTGGATATTGATTCCCTAAGTGTCAGGGGTTTACATTTTCTCGGAAAACCATAGATCTTGGTGCTGTATGATCTGAGCTGTCTTTGTGCCATAAAACATAACATTTTCAATTCATTAATAGTCTGCAGTTGGTTTCTCTAGATTAGCACTTCTTAACTTTTATGAGGCCTTGTCCCCAGTGATTTTTTTTTATGAGACAAGGGCCTGATTCCAATAAATTGTAAATACATTTCCATTTTTTTACGCATTAATCTATCATAAGTATGGATAATTAATTATGGCACAATCATGAAGAGTACCATTACACTCTATCTATTAATATACACTTTGCTGATGCACTTCCTTGTGGATTGGCATTTGCAACATGGATGTCGTTTCATTTCGTTTTAAGAACAGAAGATGCACCTCATTTATAATCAGCTTGTAGGCACTTTTTATGGCTGTTCGTAATGAGCAGTATGTCCTTTCTCAAACGCTAAAAATTCCAATGTCTGAAAATTCTCAATCATCCATGAATACTTGTTTAAAAATACATTGCTTAGTCACTGGCTGCACAGACGTTATTTAAGTGTTCTGGGTCTGGGATTTTTCAACGCATTAGCGAATATTATACTCCTCAAAATATTTCCGCATTAAAATGTTTATGCATGAAAATGCTTAAAAAATTAAAATTGCAAATTCTGAGAGAATCTCTCATGGCCCAGTATAATTGAGGACAGGGACCAGCTGTTGAGAAACACTACTCTAGATGGCAAACGTTTGAATTCCTTTGATTGTTTGTTTGTTTTGTGGTTTTACGGCTCAAAGACTACAATGGTCATGCTGCGCCGGGACCTACTGTTTTCCGAGGAATCCGAACCTCTTATGGCCTAGGGAACCAAACCCCGGACTACAGTGAGCAGTGCGATCTTTTTATGAGATCTCTGAGTAAGCGTTCTTTGTACACTGTTGGGAGTCGAACCCGGATTAACGGCGTACTAGGCGAACGCGTTACCACACTGCGCCACCGCAGGGCCCGAATTCCTTTGAAAACTGCGTGTTCTGGTGTAGCAGGATTACAGTTTTTTTTTTGAAGAGAGATCATATACAATAGAACCTGCCTGAAGTGACCACCTTTGGGACTGGACTGCAGTGGCCACCATAGGCAGGTGGTGGTCACTATATATGACAGAATTTGGTATAGGCATGGCTAAGTCCCTACCAGTTCTCTCTTATAAAAAACTGGTCACTTTATGCAGGTGGTCAATTTACCAGGTTTCATTATATAAGCAAATAAGGGTATTAGTTACTTGATATAATAATCAACATGGAAATAATATGCATGTGCAATTTTTTTACTGCCAATACTTCATTTTTTCTAGCGTCTGTAGGAATTAGCAATTCTTAATATACATTGAAACTTCAATTTTATACCATTATGCAGAGCATATTAAAAAATTAAAATCAAGGCAAATGTGAAATTAGCAAAAGTAAAGTGGAGCAGAAAGAAAATTGTCTAAGGACTTTATGATGTATTCATGGAATCATAATAATATTTCTTTTATAGTGCATCTCGTTGACGTGTGGAACATCATTGAAGCTTTTCGTGAGAATGGTTTGAATTCATTAGAGTCTAGAGTTGACATCAATGGAGCTCGATTAGAAACATTGATTTCTTCGATTTACTACCAGCTGAATAAACGTATTCCAGTTCAGCAACAAATTGACGTCGAACATTGCAGCGCATTGTTGGTGAATTGGCTGTTAGCTACATACGATCCGTGAGTAGTTCTTCTATCTTAAAAGTTTGAATAATCAGGGTTTTTTAACAAATAAAATACTGTTAAAATGCTAATAAAACTTGAAAATGATTATCCCTTGATGACACTTTTCAACTTTCCATTGTAGTAAACGCCAACGAGCATTGAAAGTCTGCCATGTTGAACAGTTGCTTTCATGATGCTTTTTGAATATTTTTGAAATTTGGAAACAGCAATATTGGGGGTTTTTTTTGCTACCCCTCCTTCCTCTTTTTTTTTTTTCAGTGTTTCGCTTGATTAAGTGGCTGAAGGTTGTGGGGGCACCATTACCATGACATGGGTCATGCTTCTTTAGTCCCTTTAGAACGCTTTTTTGAGCACGCAGAGCACTTAGAAAGATTTTGCAGAGTACAGGTTGAGAACCGTGCCCTAGACTATAGAAGTCCAATTCCCTCGGAAAATTGCATGTCCAGATGTGACATGACCGTAGCTGTCTTTTCCATATAAAACACTAATAAAACTGTAGTTCACTAAACGTAGTTGAATATGAAGGTATCGTGATGCGGAAATCATAGTCAACCCCTGGTTCTATCATAAATGACTAATACAAAATCGTAAGACGAAAAATATAAATAATTGCCACTTTTTTTTAAATGGGAAACAGACAAGGAAAAAATAGACAAGGGAAGGAAGTTAAAAATAAAAAAGAAATAAGAGGAGAAAATATTTAAAAAAAAATAGAAAGGAAAGCAAAATTATAAGAAAAAATGCTTGTAATTATAAGGAAGTCACTACAGTGTTTTGGAACTTTTTTGTGAAGTGGTGGTTCAGTGAGTGTAACCACCATCTTTGAGCCACTGGTTTAGGTTTGGCTACCAATAAGCTTCATTGTGCATAAATGCATCATGATATCGAAGTCACGTTAAAGCAACTGTCCTGCTCTAGTGGATCTATAGCTCATTCTTAAAATGTAAAATACACAGATCAGAACAACATGTATAGAGAAGATATTCTTGAAGTCCTCCGTATAAGTCATACTTCGGAGTTTCCTAAATTACTTACGTTTACACACTTTCCCCTATTCCTGTTATTCCAATCTTGCCGAGAATATGGGATAAGATTCAAGTACGATTTTTAGATGTCAGTTGGCATTCTACTTGTTGATGCAAAATTAAAAAAATAAGATTGGCTTATTTTGAAATCGTGAAATGCCATGACTATGCTGAAGTAAAGTTTTCCTCCCCTTTTTAGCAAGTTTCAATTGATATTGAATCCACTATTATTCTTGGTTTGGCTGTCGATAATAACAAAAGTAAGGTAAAGGTTTTCCATAAATACAATGACAGCTATTGTTAACGTTGAAAATTTACCGAGTTACTGAGCATACATCTATGCAGAGTTCTCAAAATTATTGGTGGGAGGGGGGGTGGCAAGCGTGTTTTATGTACGTTTATACATTACAGTATGTGTAAAATCGCAATTTATTTCAGATTATTGTGGACACGGGCCTATACAACTCTTCGCCTATGTCAGCATATATATTACTCATCAATGTAGTTACTCCATAAAAATTTGTCACGAAAACCGTAATAGAAATTCATTACGGAATACTGTCAATGGCAAATTGGGAATTGGGGAGTTGAAAATTAAAGAATTGGGATTTGGAATGTTGAAAATTGAAGAGTTGGCAGATGAAGAGTTGGAAATCGGAGAGTTGGCAATTGGAAGTAAACAGTATCTAATACTGTTTACTGTACTGGAAGTAAACAGTATCTATACTGTACCAATACAAAGGTACTGACAGACCTTTGTATTGGTGAGACAGATATACAAAGCAAAACAATATCAAATTCAATAATACTTGAAATCTGCTAAATATAAATATCAACTTCCTTCGATTTTTGTTTAGACTTCTATTTCTTACTTTCAAAATTTTGTTACTTTTTTTTTCAGTGAAAGTACGGGGAAAGTGAGGGTTTTTTCTATGAAAATTGCACTGGCGATCATTTGTTCAGGGAAGATCAGTGACAAGTTACGTTGTGAGTAAAAGTATATTTCATTTATCTTTATAATTTCAGTCCATAAGACTCTGTAAAGCACTCCATTTCTGAGTAGAAACTTTATGCAAACGGATGTGAAACGATCTTTCTGTCTCTGTCTTCTTAGATATCTTTTCCTTGATATCTGATGTTAATAACCACCTTGTGTTCGGTAAGTTTGCTGATTTTCTCAAAGAAGCCATGGCTATACCATGCTCTGTCTATGAATCCCCTTCTTTCTACTTCACTGATAGCTTACCTAGAACCATATTTGATGGCGTAAGTACATACAAAAATTCTGTGAATGATCTACATTGTGCTGTGGTTTTTTTTTATGTTATACATATTTTTCTTTTCATTAAATAGCAATCTCTAGTTAGTGTAAATGACTTTCTGGATGTATTGCTGTCTGATCCTGGCCCACAGTGCCTCATGTGGTTTCCTTTGCACCATAGAATGGCTAGTGTTGAAACAGGTATGCAAACTCTCTTTCTTTGAATTAATAACAAGTACATTTTCAATAATATTGTAGCTTTGTGGTGGGTGAAATGGTAATGCGCTCACCTAGAATGTGATTATCCCAGTTTCACACATATACGATGCTCAACTGTGCCAATAAGAACTCTTAACGACTGACTACTCATCACAGTCTGGGTGTTAGTTCCCTAGGCTTTAGAGATCCAGGTTCTTCTAGAAAATGTAGGTCCTGGTGCAGCGTGATCCTTGCTGTTCTTGCACTCTAAAACTTACACAAACAAGTAATAAGTGTAAGTATTGGAGATTTCTGTCTTTAAAAATTCAATACAAAAAATTGCGGTAAACATGCCCTGGTGGCTTTGTGTGTTGACCATTATTTGGCAATTGTGTTATCCCTGTGAAGGGTAATAATATCTTACAACAAACAATTTGTATAATATTGGACTTACAATTTTGTTTATTGTACACCAGAATATAGTACTTTTGGTATAATGTGTATGTCCAGATTTGATTGCGATTTATGACATTCAGGGGTGTTGGGAGCCAATGTGGGCCCCCCCATGACCCCTTCCCTGGGCAGTGGCAAAGATATTTTTTCTTTTTGGGGGAGGGGGTTGAACCCCGAAATGAACAAAAAGTATGAAATAAGAACGCTTTTTTTTTTTGTACTTATTAATTATTTTACAAGATCACTGCTGAAAAAAGAAACTAACGTAAGCTACTGGTTGTTATTATTATTTTTTTCAATAATCGAGTCAGGATAATGAAGTATAATTAAAAAACTATGCATTAAAAGTGCACAAAATCTTATTAATCTGGATTTTGAGAACAATTTTTCTGGCCTTCCGATTAGCAAACAGCTAAATAACTTTATCAAAGTTAGCATAGTGTGCCGTTCCTTATGATTTAGTTAACAAAAAGAATGCACCTGATCTGGCTTTCAGCAGAAAGCGGCAGCATCGAATATCATTCGATGAACATTGTACACAGGGGGGGGGTAAAAAGTACTTGAAAACTGTGCATTAATTAATGGATGGCCCCTTTTCTCTTTCATCGTAGTTATATTTACGAACATCTCCATTATTTGAATGAAATTTCTAGACGTTACAGTTTACATAAATAAAGGAATGTTCTTTAGAATATATTCCAGCATGTCTGTATTGGCATATAAGGCCTTAGCCATGAACATTCTTGGGGGTGCATATCATTATTTTTTCATTTTTAAATAAAAAAGCAAGAATATCATATAAAAAATATTTGGGGGCAGGGCCAGGCCCCTTACAGCGTAGGTTCTTTCTAGCGTGGGCCCCTAGACTTCATATGGGATCCCCTGGCTGTGGCCCCTGCTGCCCCCTCTCATCAGCTCTGATGACTAGATTGTTTTTACATATTTTCTTCTTCTTATAGTGCTGCATGCTGTTCAATGCGAAGGTTGCAACAAAGAATCATTTCTTGGTTTCCGTTACAAATGTCAACAGTGTTATAATTACCATCTATGCCAAGATTGTTTTTGGAAAGGCCGTGTTTCGGGGAATCACACCAATCAGCACGAAATGAAGGAGTATACTAGTTATGTAAGTCTCATTGATATTTCTGAATTAAATGTTCTTATTAGTAGTTCACATTCTATTGAATTTCACATGCTCACTATGAGCCCTATAATGATATAGTGATAATATGTCTATCTGGCATGCTATTAATCTAAGTTTGATTTCATTGGTACCATAGAGAGTGTGCCATTTTTCTACCCACTGTAGTTTGGTTTCCTAAGCATCGGTGGATCAGGTTCCTTGGATAACTGTAGATCCTTATATAGCATGATTTCCACTGTTCTCGTATCATGAAATACAAAACAAACCTATGTCTAGTATATATATTGTACTCTTGCAATGAAAGTGTTACAACTCAAAATTCGGTGAAAATGACTGAATGTTACAACCAGATGTAGAAAACAGTGTTGCATCCTGCCGTGCAAAACGTTGGGCTTTACGTTATTCAGGTTTCCAGTAGTTGGCACATATCATTAGATGAACACAACGTCACTCAATTTAGCCAGAATTTTTTGTTTTTTGAAGATTGGGATTTTTTGAGTTGTAACACTTTCGTCGCAAGGGTGCGATATGCTAATAACATAATCTTCTCTGACTGTGCTAAGCACCAATCCGCCTCGCTGCAATGTGTTCTGTAAATATAGGTAATGTGTGTTCTATAAATATAAGGTGTTTTGTATCACAATGCATTTTGTGAACGTAAGCAACCAAATTTCACTTCTTTTATTGGCATTACAATCCTTGCAAAAAACCTTAATTATTATCGTCACCTGCTCTCTCTCTCTCTTTGCCTTTCTCACAATACTATTTGTCTGAGGTCTCACTTTGCTTCAGCGTTTTTTGGAAGTGTGTTTCACGAAACCTTATCGTTCTGCAAGTAATTTGTGAAACATCGCCAAAATTTTCAAGAAAATCTGTAAATCCCATAATTTTTTCCCATTACAGGGTTTTCTTTAAGTAATATTCATAGAGGGGTTCTGTAGCTGGGCATGTAGTAAGAAACAGGTTCTGTAAAATAAAAAGTTTTAGAACTACTGCTCTACATGGTTCCCATGGTCCTTAAAAGCCCTTGAATTTTTTTGCCAAGTTGGGACCCGTGAAAAGTACTTTAAAACTGTCAAAAATGTGGTTGGTCCTTAAAAAGTCCTTGAATGTTTCCCAAAATTTTTCAAGTTTTGGCAAAAAAAAAGAGGATATTTCCCTTATTTCCAATGTAGTAACAATGTAAGGTCCTTGAAAAGTCCTCAAATTTCATCAAAACAAAAGAGTGGGGACCATGCTCTATTCCGTGCACACATCTCACCCCCCCCAGCTTCTCTCATTTCCTACTTCCGGTTTGATTTTCATAACCTTTTTAACTATAAGAAACTAGTGTCTATGCCCTTAGCGAAGACAAATTCCTAGTTTCGTTAAAAAATTAATTCTAAGTGAACTAATTTATTTGTCATGAATATCTTAAAGTAAATTTTTAATATGGAAGTTTAAGTATGCAATTTAAATGTACAAGTTGGAAGCAAGGAAGGATCTATTACCAAAACTAATTGGGATTGAAACTGATGTCGATGGTTGAAAACTTATAAATATGGGATCGAATAAGAACAATGTAATAATTATACAAGTTCATTTTTTCAGAAGCCAGACTAATCACCAGGCTTAATTCACTGTGAGACTTGGACTTTTTCGAAGCATACAATATTTTTATTAAGAGTAATTTGGTTGTTAATGACCCGTATGCTAATATTTTTCTTCCCAATATTTATAAACCATTTACCTCCACGTAACTTCACTCTTGGCGCAGTATAGCCCAGATGCTCTTGCGCCATAAAAATCCAAACAAACAAAACAACTTTACTCCTGATAGATGGCAGCACAGTCCCATATGTAAGACAATTATGGTGCTGACGCTATACAAAGACATTGTGTTTTTATAGTAGCTGACATTTTTCTCTGTCGAAACAATTGTCAACCACTTATGAATTAAAAATTTCACTATGTTAGTTGGGAATAAGAAAAGCGGTAGCTTCTTAATAATCAGTGTTACGAAAAGTGGTGGTCTATCATGAACAGCAAATTTTTCCCCCGTTTATGATGGCAAAAATATGCATCATATGAGGGGTATTCTTGAAAAATTTTAAGATTAGCTGAGGCTGTGCAGTGGTAATGTGTTCACCTAGCATGCTGTTATCCCAGGTTTGACTCCTGACGGGTCCAAAAAAAAAAAGATACTTATCAACTCATTGCTCACGGCAGTCCATGGGTTGGTTCCCTAGGCTGTAAGAGGTTTGGATTCTCCGGAGAAACTGTAAATCCTGGTGCAGCATAATCATTGCTGTCCTTGAGCTGTAAAACTCACAAACATTAAGGTTACCTGGTTCTTAATGCGTGTACAAATATCAACCAATTTTGTGTATTTATGCATCTGTTTTTTAATTGTTACACTGGATATGAATATAAAACTAATGATTCAGAACTTAATGAATGAACACTAATGACTTTTTTAACAGAAGACACCAGGGAAACAACTTAGCCATTCTTTGAAAAAATCTATCCGATGTGGACCTGAAAAAGCAGTTGCTTCAATTCCACGATACCCAGATGGACCAGAACGTCCAATGAACTTGTCACATATAGTGTAAGCACTTGATTTTTTTTTATAATAGCTTGTATTTCATAGTCTGAGTTTTATAGTGTATGCTTATGAAAATCTAATTGTATAATTTTATTGTAGGCCTGCAACCCCACTTCAACCTCATAATAGTATAGTGGATCCTTATAATAACCTACAGTATGATGACAAATCAAGAAAAAAGTAATTATTATTTTAATAACACTAACTATAATTTTGTACAATTACCAGATCTTGGGGCCGTTGTTGTAAGTTGGCATGTTATGTAGTGCAAGTTTAATTTCTCTGTGAAAAATGATTCAGAAATCATATTAAGCTATTGATTTAATCTCAGCGGAAGATCTATTAAGCCAGAGGTTCTCAAACTGTGCTCCATGGAGCCCTTAAGGCTCCACTTTGCTTGTGTAGGGACTCTATCGAAGCATTGAAAACAAAAGGACACTTTCAGAAAAAATAACTCATTTATTTAGTAAAAAACAAATAGATCCTAATTTTTTGGAAAATTATTTTTCATCATATTACGATTTTATTATATTATTATCTTAATATCATATTTTAAACGTATTAAAAAAACCCCCACCCATTGGCCCAGAGGGCGACACTGAAGGAGCATAATTGGGCGATAAATTCCTTTCTGTTATTTCGAGAACCCAACAGTAACCGATTATGAATGTTTCATAGAAATTACGTTAGACAGGTCTTTGAAACTTGCTCACAAAAACAAGACCACATTCTGTAAATATTCATTGAACTTTATTCACAGAATATTTGCATACATATTTTCCGAACCTATCAAATCTAAAATTTCGGTTTTATAATTTAACACCCCCCCCTCCCAAAAAAATCTTTTGAGAAAATCGCATATTACTTACATACAATAATGGGAAAATTGGCTGAACCCCCTCCCATATATATATATATAGCCAAAGAACCCCCAGAATTTTTTTGTGGCTGCATCACTGTTTATGCTAATGCTGAACCACATTATAATTCTTGATTAAAGGGTGGGGTAGGGGCGAAACGCGATGAAAACCTACCTGAAAATTTTAATGAACTCCTTGAAAAGTCATTGAATTTTTTTTTTACAATATATGTATGAACCCTGTCTGTAGGCCTTAAAAACTTCAGCTTCCTCAGAAAACTGTAGGTCCCAGCATAGCATGACCCTTGTGCCGTTAAACTCTCACAAATGAGCTATTTTAAATAGCTAAACATCCTGTAAACATGAAGCTGTTTTTCATACAAGCAAAGATCAGTTGAAAGTTCCGTTTACGAATGGTCAAGGAATTTTTTCCCGCAACATGAATGGGAACCCTGTATATCTTGCTAAGGAAAATAATTAGCTAATTGTTAATAGCATTATTTAAATTATTTTTGTTAATGAACTCTGGGTTATTTATCTAGTATTAAAATTAAAATATTTTCTAACTGGGTTTATAGATGACTAATACAAAAAATCTATATAATTCTAAGTATATCTTGAAACGTTTCTAGATGTAATCTGGCAGAAAATTGGCAACACTACTTAACCTCTCAGTCTTAATGTTGAAGGAAAAAAGGTTTTAACAAGCCATTCGGGAATGTGCCAACGTTTCGCTTAGTGGGAAGGCAATATTTTTTATTAACGAAGGTTATCATCCATTATCACAAATCTCCAACAGTTATTATAAAATGTTAATTAGTTAATTAAATAATTAAAATAAAATGGATCACAAAATAACAACTATTTGAACGATTTACAATTTTACTGACTTCGCAGAGCAGCACGCTTTAACATCGATGATTCTACAAAGACTGAATGAAAATGTACAGGTAAAGAGATACCAATTTTTTTAACAATAGATATACCAGTGGGCACTGAAAAGCAGTATTATTGACCATATGATGCCATCATCTATTGACAGGAAATGAAATTAGAATCCAGAGTTGTTTCAGCTTTGCGACATTAGTAACGATGTTTAATGTTACTTTTGAAGTTAAAATTTTAATAGTGAAGGGTAGAGCTAGTACTACCAACAAATTAATTATTCTGCCCATTTCTATTTCAATGCATTTTTGATTAAATGCACTGTAACTAATGCATTTATAAATCCACTGACAACATTTTTTTTTTCTTTTTTTTTTTTCAATCTCAATCAACTCAAATTTAATGTTTTTAATATCCGCTTCAAAATTATTCGTGTGTGTGCGTAGCTGGCGCAGTATAGCCCAGATGCTCTTGCGCCATAAAAAATCCAAACAAACAAACAGTGTGTGCGTAGGGATGTTTTTATTGTCACTTTTCTGTGTTTAAGCCTCGCTTTGTGCCATCCATGTTCTTATTGCTGTTCTTGATGTCATAAAAATGCAATCAATCAACCGATTTGCGTTTTATTTTAGATCCAATTTGAATTATATCATATAATTTTATTCTGGTTACTTTTAATTTTTGTGGATAACATATGCCTACATAAACGAATTATATGTTTTTAGCGTCCAACCTGCTGCAAGTTACGAATTTTATCCAGGAGATGAAGAGCATAAGTTGATTGGACGATATACAAATCATCTTGCAGAAAACAACATTGAAGTATGTCTATATTCTATTACATTTTTATAAATATATATATTTTCCAGTATAATAAACATCCAGGTCTGTAGCAGATAATGTGTATTTTATCTGGACTTTCTACATTAGTAATGTTACCAAGGATGAGGATTGAAACAGGTAGAAATGATATTAATCATAAGGGTTAAAATTGGTAGTATGAATGAACAGAGGATATTAAGAATTTAAATAATTTGAAATTAGTTAAGAAAAGACTTGGGGGGGAAAAACCTTACTCTAAAGCAATAAAATAAAGGGATATGATTATGTAAATAATTTAGATAAAAATAGGAAAGTAAGAATTCATGTGATTTGAAAGTATATTGAATTTGTGAACAAAGTTTATGTGTATAAAGGTTTGATTTTGAGCGGGTTATAACTTAAAGATGTTTTGTCGAGACCATCTATGCATATGCATGATAAATTTGATGTATAATATGAGAATGTAATGCATGGGTTCATTTATGCATATATCATGGAAAATAAAATATAGGTTATTATGTTTTATCATTATTCATTCAGCTTGTGTATTGACATGAATTGATTTGTGTAGTTAAAATGCTAATATATATGATGCTGATTGAGCAATATAGAGAATAAGTGAATGAAGATTGTCATATTTCTTAATCTTTGACCCATAATTTTATTTTCTCTGTATAGCCTCGAACCCCTTCAGAAGTTATCATGTCATGTGACACAGTAAAACAACGTGAGTTAATATCGAAATTGGAGGCAAAAAATAGGTACATAGTTAAATATTATTGCAGTTACTGTTATTAATATGTCTGTATCCGTGGCGGCTCATGGCGAGATTTTAGGGTATGTGCATGAAGCCAATTCACCAAAACCCAAAGTTACCGTAAATTTCTTTCTTATTTACTGAATGAGGTAAAAACCAGTTTCTTGACCAATATAAGCCATAGATTTATGTGATTTGGTGAACTAGCCTTCATGCACACACCCTAAAATCTCGCCACGAGCAGCCACTGGTCTGTATAGTGTTCCACATCGCAAAGTTACATTCTTAGTATTTCTACCTTGTTTGGCACAGATTGACCTTCACTGCTCTTGTGTCACACAATATCAAACATTGGAATGTATTCTGAGTGATTGTTTTCACATTAGGGAAATCATGCGAGAAATTGTCCGCCTACGTAAACAGCAAGAAGAGGAAGATGCTGCTCTGCATTCTAGTCGGAAGAATCCCACTTTGTTGGCAGAGCTGAGAGCTCTAAGACAGAGGAAGGAAGAACTAGAAAATCATCTTTCCAACCTTCAAGAGAGTCGGAGAGAGTTAGTTTTACAGCTAGAAGTACTAATGCGAATGCTAAAGGTATATCACAGTCATGGGTTTTCTGTTCTCGCAGTGCATGGAGTGCGTTCTTAAAACCATATATTTTTTCCTACAGGGACAGTCTCCTCATTCTAGTCCCAATAGTTCTCAGTTTTCACTGATCTTAAGATCTCCACAAATGAGTCTTGCCTACCCGTGGTCATCAGTGAGTGCACCAGCCTCTCCTGGTCACAGTGCTTTGATTAGGGAGAATTTGATGGGACTTGGCGGAGATGTTCGTCTAGCGTTTGGTCAATCTAGGATGTCAAGAAGTCTACAGAATGACCTACTTGTGGCTGCAGATTCTGTCACCAATGCCATGTCAACCCTTGTCAAGGAACTTAATTATGGTTTGTGTATTTTTATACATAATACCTCTTGCTGACTTGGAACCGTTCACTCACGTACATAACATGCTTAAACTAAAAATTTGAAGGCCTTATTTTTTTCTTTTGTCAGGGTCCTGTAGTTGCAATACATTCGCCTATTCTGCCATTAACCTTTGTTAATGGAAAGTAAATTCAATTGACTTCAGAGGCTGATAAAAGTAACTAAAGGTTTATTATTAACTATTGCTCAGCGACAAAAGACATCTTTCCAATACTTAGTTTTTCTGTCTGACAAGGGTAACCACTTTTGTGGAAGCTTGCACTTTGAGACAAGACTTATCACAAACGATAGTACCCAAGCTCCTTATTAAGAATATAAAATCATTTTTTTGTGAATAGCATATAAAATTTTTTTATTAATATTCAAAGTCCAAATATCGCACTTTTTAGATAAAATTTGATATTTTTTATTTGCACTGTATATGATTGTTTGGCTTTTTTATGGCGCAAGAGCATCTGGGCTATACTG
>QLNU02014176.1:87846414-87870383 GCA_006491805.2 Dysdera silvatica
CTTTTGTGGAAGCTCGCACTTTGAGACAAGACATATCACAAATGATAGTCCATAAGTACCTTATTAAGAATATGAAATCAGTTTTTTGTGAATGGCGTATAAATTTTTTTATTAATATTTAAAGTCCAAAAATCACACTTTTTAGGTGAAGTTTGATATTTTTTATTCGCACTGTATATGAAGATAATAATTTTTGAACTCAATTCGAATAAAGAGGGTAATTGTATTTAACGGATAAAATTATAAAAGTACACGACAGATCATTCAGAGTATTTTAAAAAAATTTATAAAAACTAAGCTTTTTAATACCAATATTTGGCGCATTTGGCTACGGTTAAAAGAATTGGCGATATCGACGTGAAGCATTTATTATTCAATTACGCTCATATTGCAACCTTCACCCACAATATTTTTAGGAAATATAATGGCATAATAAAAAGGAAAAAATTCTAAATTTTATGGCCGTAACATCAAAATATTTTACGTAATTTTTTAATAAAGAAAAATGTTTTAATGAAGCTGGCATTTCAAAAATTTTATATGTAAATAATTTGTTTTAAAAAAGTAAACAAGCATTGTATCATATGGAACATCTGGTACTTTTTGCCGAGTCGACATGGTTCGTTCTCACAAAAATTTGACGCGGAAAGTTTGAATATTTTAAATCAGACTTTCGGGATGAGAAAATTATAAAAATGTCTCAAAATATCGGATTCCGGAACTATTTTTATAAATTGTGATGATGATACTTTTCATAAAAACGTTCAAAACGTAATTGTTCTTCACAATGGCTGCACTTTAAAAAGGATGTAAATTACATTCATTATCACTGAAAATCGTGTCAATTAAGCGAAAAGATATTTCGTCAATATTTTTGAATTAAATGGTTTCACTAGGGGTGTGATTATAGTTACACCAAGAATATTGCAACATAGGGCGATATTGTTCTGCACTTAATTGGTTATACACCAAAGAATGAATTTTTAAAATTTCATTTTGATGTGTTACATCAATTTTGATTTTATTCAGAACAATTTTGTTTGAAATTTTTTTTTGATGAAACATTTATACTTCATGCCGATATCGCCAATTCTTCTAAATCATAGCCAAACGCGCCAAATATTGGTATTAAAAAGCTTAGTTTTTATATAATTTTTTTAAAACACTCTGAATGATCTTTCCTGTAATTTTATCCGTTAAATTCATTCACCCTCTTTATTCGAATTGGGCTCAAAAGTTATTGTCTTCATATACAGTGCGAATAAAAAATACCAAACTTCACCTAAAAAGTGTGATTTTTGGACTTCGAATATTAACGAAAAATTTTGATATGCTATTCATAAAAAACTGATTTCATATTTTTAATAAGGAACTTAGGGACTATCATTTGTGATATATTTTGTCTCAAAGTGCGAACTTCCACAAAAGTGCTTCTCTTTTGAGTGATGCATTATATAAAAACATCAAAATTGCTAACTCATGAATTAATCAAACCAAACCAAAACAGTGTTGCCAAACATCAAGTTGTTGTTTTTACAGCAAAAAATATCTCATTCCTATTAAAACTTATTGTAGTGAAACATAGACACTGATTGTATAAGGTATAGTTAAAACCAAGTGAATGTGCATCGATGCGGTAATAAAATTCTATACAGTTAAGCAGTTTGTCTAACTTTTTATGAAACTGCAATTCTTAAATTCACACAAAAGAAAAGAACTGAGTTCATGTACAAATAATGTATTCAAAGACGAAGTATTAAAATTCGAATCCTCAATTTTATTTTAGTATATTTAACATATATATACTAAATACAATAATAGACAGGGTATAAAAAGTTACCGTTTTTTTTATAACTGTTAACTTTTATTTTTTTTAAACAGCATAGGGGAAGGTGGGGGATATAGTCCAGGTATTGGACTTGTTCTAGACCGCTGATATATGTAATGATTAATGGTGAAACAATATAAACAAGAACGGTTGTAATTGTGTAATGATTTTTATATCTTACAGTATCTTATTTTTATTTATGTCTTATAATTTCCAAAGGAATTCATCATACCAGAAATAAAAATTTTAGTTTGCATGGCTTAGAGAGTGTAAGCTTGGCCACACATATAAAGACAAACTGAAATACAGAAATACATCGACTGTGCATGGTTTACTTTAATGACATTATTTATAATAATTGTGCATTGAAATAGTAGTTTATATTGATGTGTAAGCAAAGATGGTGAATGTAATATTATTTCAAATTACGTTTTTTTGGGAGATGAAGTTTTCCAGTGTCATTTGAATTTTATTGATCAGCATACACTTAATACCAATTATTTTAGCTATGCTAATAACTCACCGTTTGCTTAAAACTGGGATTTTTTTTAAAGCAATGGTTGTTTAAGAAAACTTTTTTTTTACAGGTCCTGAAGATGATGAAAGCATGCTTATGAGGAGAAGCCTAATGTATCCCAGAGGTTTGTTATTAAATAAATATATATTTTGGGAGAGGCTTACTCAGGGCTGGGGACAGGATTTATGGGCCACTTGACGGTTTAACGGATTGGGCACACACCCCCAACCACTTGTGATTGTTATATTAAAATTTTGTGCTGGGCCCTTAGGCATTCCCATCCATAGTTTCTATGGAGATTTTCTTCGTTTATTACATGTTCTGTCTTAACATCATCTTATTTATTCCTGCACTATAAAACACAAATTTTCGATGCTATCTCAGTTTTAGCAATGTATTTATGGGAGGTAGGGAGATTTGGACTGTTCATAGATGCCCATAAAAGTAATAACATGCCACACATGTCATGGTTTCTTTAAAGCAACTAGCAGGTGCACCAAGCATGTCGGCAGTAGTAAACATGGTAACACTCTTGTAGGCTGATTAAATATTTATTGTAGTTCCGATTGCTGTTAAGGAGCATTAAGTGTTATTTAGTTTTAGTAAATTTTCTTGGGCTTATTTTTGTATTATTAATCATTTGACAGTCGCTTATTTTCCACAGACTTCTATACTGATGAAGCTTTGGCATCGCTCAATGAAACATTATGGCCAGATGAAATACAAAGATTACGTGAAATTGAATATGAAAATGATCTCCAAAACCATCTTCTAGAGAATGAGGTGCAGGATGATTTATATGACCCCATGGTATGCATAAACGCTACAAGAAACAGAAAACATATTTAAATTTAGAGAAACGTATCGTTTTCTTTTGTTGCCTTTGATTTTATTTTGTATTTAGTTTTGATTTGTTTGTCCTTAGTTTTCGTTCTTTTTTGTTTTTAGGCGATTTCTGTTGGCCATAATTAGGAGCCCTGCACTTGTTTCTTGTTTTGATTTTTAGGAATGCCGTAACTGATCTGTTTGCAACTGTTTTAGGAACCCGATTTATATAACACTTCTTTAGCAACTGACGAGGAGCCCTACCTTCCAGCGGAGGATGAGGATCTAGCTTTAGAATGGGAAGACAACATGAGACGCTGGGTGAATCGATGAATCTCCTGTGTCTAGTTTGCCTTATCCCTCTGGCTTTATACATACTTTGATGTTATGTATTGTGATATTTCCCGTTAGTTGCGCCGACATACTATGCAGTTGAGTCTATGGAATAATTTGGCAAAATGGTTCAGTTCTTCAACCATTGTGTGTGATGCTTTCCCGTATCCTATTGTGCCTAAAGCAATGTTTATTCATGGGGGCAATGTTTTTTCATACATTTGTACATGTTTCCCGACCAAAGATTTTCTAATCTTTCGTATATTTTATAAATGCTCTTTTTATTGGTTTTACTTTTTTAAACTTAACCTGAAAGGTACATTTTTAAGTAGAAATTATTTAGAATTTTTTAAATTGATCTGAAATTATGCAGACAAGGAAGCTGTTTCGATCTCAAGTGTGTAAAATGTCTCATACTTTTTTTTTTCATGTTTGCAAATTTTAAATTTTCTTCATTAAAGTTTTAATCGCATAAAAAGTATAGACTATCATGTAAATTTTTAATGAATGGTAATGTTTCTGGCATTAAGTGGATTTAATATTATCTTACTTGGAAATGATACTATATAATTATTTAGAAAGTTAAAGTTGCAATTCAGTCAGTTTACATTAAAAAATATAAATGGAAAATTAAAAAGTTTAAATTCACTTTTATTTGCTTGCAAATGTTGCAGTAACTTAGCATGAGTTTATGGGCTGTGCGTTATTAAGCACTTTCAAACATAATATGCATTGTCCATTTGCAATATTAAAGCCTCTTGATGCAGCTGTGGAACCATAGGACTGATATTCTGCATGGTATTTCCGATCTTTAGTAGCTCCTTCATTTCTAGTCAAAATGGAAGCTTTGCATGCTATCTGGCACATCCTTAGTTTCTCCAATAAAATTTACTCATCCATGCCAAAACTTTTACAAAAACACCAACACACAGATAATCATATATCACTAATGACTGATCTTGTGAAAAGTATCAGCAGGATAACCTTATCCGCAACACAGGCTCTTTGCACTTTTTATGATTAATTGGAAAACTAATATATGCTTCAATTAGCAAAGCTTTGGGTGGTAGTGGGTAATTAAGACTTTGTTTCAGTGGGGAAATAATTTTGTTAAAATATTTGGCAAACTATGAAGTGAATATATGCCTCATAGATGTTAAATTACTCTTACAGAAAAGAATGATTTTCTGACACTTGGTGGGACTCGAACCCACAATCTTTTGATTGCCATTAAAGTGCTCTACCAACTAAGCTACAGGTGTCAATCAAAAGGTTGTGGGTTCATGTCTCACCAGATGCCGTAAAATCACTCCTTGCGAGTAATTTAATATCTATTGTTGCCATATCATTGGCTAATATGAAAAATTGTTGATTAAATAGAAGTACTCCTCCTTTGAAATCACATACAGATATTTCCACGTTTTGGTCCCTTACTCACAAATGCTGTTTTTTCTAAATTTTTGTTTAAACGTTTAGTGTTTATAAATGTTAAATATAAATTTTAATAATAACAGCATAAGCATTGCATACATACAAAAAAAAAAGAGGGCATGGAATTTACATTTCTAATATGAAGTTGAATGCACAGGAAACAATCAGAGACGGCAGAAATCCTTCATTATTTTGTAGCAGTCTTCTTTTTCAACTTTCCTTCATGTTCAAAATTTTTGTGTTCACAATTAGAGCTACACCTCTGAGAAACATAATTTGCAAGAGAATATGTTCATCTATAATTTCTATCCTGCATTTATCTGTTTTAATTAAAATTTCGGTGCAGTCCATATAAAGTTCAATAATTATTGTAATAAGTATGTATTAGTTGTTACTGATATCTGTTTTTTAAACGTGGGTTTCTTCTGCTGCAGTTTATTTGTAGAAGCCCTTCCCCCTTTTATTTACTTGGTTTGACATTTAACAACAGTAAAATAAACTCTTAATCCAGCGTAATAAGTTAGATGTTTCGTTTTCGGGAAAATTTTCCACACTATGCACTAACAAAATCGGTAAAAGGGTTGGAGTATTTATGCGTGATTAGCAAAAACCTAATGTAAGGATAGTTGCAAATCAGAGGGATCTCTTGCATTTAGTAACTGTTGGGTGTTTTTTGATGAGTGTATATTCAAAGAGGAATGTTGTTTCGTATCATTTCTCCTTTTATATGTGTCGTAAACATGTTTATTAAAAAAATCCTCAACAATTTACAGCTTCACGGATCTCATTCATTGCTAAGAAAGAATGCATTTATTAGAAATTTTTAGAGATTTTCTCATGTCGTTGTAATCACATATCATACATAAAGTTTATTACTGCATCTGTATAAGTTATTTGGATATTTTTATTTTAACTTCCATCATGAGAAAGATATATTCGATGGATTATTTTATGAATGTGATAGGGATATCTCATTTGCATATCGATTTGTTTTAATTAAGTAAAAAGATGGAGGGGCGTAGCTACCATATATGCCGATTTGGGAGGATGATCTAGTAACCTAATGATTAAAAGTGTAAACTTTGAACTCGCTGGATTATCTTTAAATGCCAATAACTTTGGTTACTTTTAGATCTCTGATGTTATGGTCTTGTTAAGCTGTCCACTCAAATAACCCACAATACACTCCTACAAGAACAAGGGCTAGTTACGGTTACATCACATCAAATTATCTGTTCTGTCTTAACTGATGCAGCAGATTTTGGATGTAAAATTCGAAAGTTAAAATTTGGTTTTGCATCTCTTTTGATTGGAGGTAATTATTGGCTGATATTTAACCAATGTGTGTGTGTGTGTGTGTGTGTGTATATATATATAGCTAGAGCAGTGTTTTTTCCCAACTGCCCATGCTGTGAGATTATAAAGTATATGATTAGAAGAGAATCGTATTGACAGAGTATCAGAGATAAGATTTTTCGTGCAATTTAATCATTTAAAGAATAAAAATTTGTGGAATTATGCATCTATCTCCAAATATTAGATAACTTTTTCTGTTTGTTTGAATCCAAGGTACATGAAAAACAAAGATGGTTTTAAAAAATTATCCATTTAAGAAACCATTTTTTTTAAGTGTCTAGGTATTTTAACTTACGTCTTAGATATCACAATTTATCACAATTTATGCTGCATAACATGGTGTTTTTTAGCACAGTTATTGTAGGGTTTGACATTATTTAAGGTGTTAATGGTACAGATGAAAGAGAAAGGGGGATTTGTTTTATTATTTTGAAAGGAGGTTTTAAAAAAGTAAAATTTCCGTGTTTGAAATACACATTTTCCAAAGCTCCATATTCGACAGACATTGTCAAGGGATAATTAGATACCCAACATTAAGTTATATGTCACTGATACATCCAAAATATATAATTTATCATAAAAAGCCCATAAATTATAGGAAAGAGGGTATATATACCTTCGTTGGAGTATGCCGTTTATGTCATTATTAAAGGTTTCGATAATTTTGAATAACGAATTGACTCCAGTATATATATTCCAGGTAGTATGAGTATGCATATGTATGTATATATATACATGCAATATGACATCACAGTTAGTTGTTAGCATTACTGCCATAATGAACTTATAGTTGCAAGTTTTTTACTCCATTTCGCACATAATTTTTCAACAAATAACCTTTCCCATTTCACTCCAGTTCGGGTTGTTTTGATCATAAACCAAATTGTAGAGAATTTCACTATACCGTTTGTGGTTATCAACTTTTTTCTCTATTGGGTATGATTAAATGCTATTTTTCTACGATTGGTAATGCGACAGTGTACAGATTATGGTTTCATTATCTTAGTTTAAGGTGATTAGTATCACAGTTATGTGAATATTGTTCTACAAAACTAACCATTAGGATTTGTGATGTGTAATTAAAAACTATAATTAGGCTTGTAACTGTAATTAATAGAGAAACGAGTGTTTTCAAAGCTTCCTTTCATCGTAGCATCTGATCCGGCTTCTGTCGGCTATTTTTGCCTATCTGTTCCTTACCCAAGTCCATCCCTCAATGTGCCATTTTACGCAGAGGCCCTATAAGCAGCTTTTGCACTGTTGATGAGCAATTTACACGCCTCACGTAAAATAAATGAAGCCTCTTATATCGACAAAGATTGTAACTTATAAATGTTAAATATATCTATTTTCTGCTCTGGTATATGGCACCTGATCAAATTCCCTCGATTGCTATGCTAAAGTTGGTGCCTTGTACTAAAGGTTAAAATTCTCACGCTGTTAAGCATGTATCATATCTGGTTAGCTTACGGTTAAGATATATATATATGTAGATGTGTGTTGAGCTTGAGAGTAAATAACATAATTGTGGCAAGATTAAGTTTAACAAAGATATATTACAACTATTTGATTCAAACTTTTGTATTTAGAACTAACGTTATTATTCCAGTAAAAATCCTGCCAATCAGAAATGTTTAGGTCCAAAATTAGTCTAGACTAACGAAATATTTGGACCATCTCAAGGTTTTCTTGCAGCTTTTCTCCAATATGGGCTCTATTGCACATTACCCGTTCTTCCTTTGTCACCAACTAACCTAAGAACAAATGTATTTATGTTACATTTTATACACAGTATCAATTGCTCATTGTATCCTATGGGTTAAATGTGAAAATTTTGTTTTACATTGCTAATTAAATATGTTGAGTAAATGCAAACATGAGTCATGGTCAGTGGAAAATAAAGTGGAGATTTTGTAGACTGTGCCCAATGGTAAGGATGCAAGTACAACTAAATTGGCTGGAGACTTAAAAATCCAGTCCCGATTAGAGATTGGTGGTATTTTTACTGTATTCCCACAAATGCAAAGAACATATTTGCCTTTATTTAAATAATTCGTTTAACACAAAATTATGTATGTCATAACTGTTTGTCTAAGCTTGGTTCGTCCTCTTCGTTTTGTTTCGAATGTAGAAAACCTGAATTTCATATTTTGTTTGTGTGCTTGTTACGGTTGTTTTATCACATATCATTTTTCGTTAAATTATTTAAAACTATACTATTGCAGTTTAAAGTACTTATATTTTATTGAATGTTATTTGTTTTTTATCTATTTCATTTTATGTACATTACATTGGAAGTGAGAACGTATGCATTAAATGAGCAAAAACGCTATGTGTGTGTTATATTTTTAATGACTGTTTTCTTTGTTTTCAAACTGAATAAATATATATTAATATAGGATTTTCCAATTTTAATTGAAGCTACTATCAATGGGTTCTAGGAAGCTTTATATAAACAATATTAAACATTCAAACATGTGAATTTAATGAGAATTATATACATTATAAAACAGAATTAAAATGTTTTAGCATTTATATAAAATTATGCCAATTTTCACGCTTACAGTAGCGTAGCAATTCAAAACTCATTGAAGCGAGGGCTCAAGTGGCTATAAAAAATATTACATGATACAGCCTTAGAGGAAATATGCTTTGATGTCCAATAGAGGCTTGATCCCCTTCCTTTCCTATGCCACTGCTTACATATGAATTTGTTATGGTTACCTAATGGCAAAGCAGGTAACTCTTACGGGGAAGAACAAATGATCTTATCGCTTGATTTTGTGATCTTTGAAAGACATAGTAAAGGGACAGTAGGCTTTACAGGCATGCCAAAGTGTTCACCAAATAAAATTTTCACCCTGTGAATAATTTTGCCAACTGACCATGAATGAGCAGACTCATTTGGTGATTCAGTCATTAAATGATTTGGCACATAATGCTAGTGAAATTGAAACCTCTGCTGTTGGTTATGTCTTTACTGCCCTGTAGTTTAGTAGTGAGAACATGTTTAGCTCTTGTGAAAATAATCCAGCTCTTTACCTTTTTTACAGATACACGGTTTCATTTGAAAAATGTTTAGATCTCTCTCAAAAAAAAAAGCCTAGCACAGTATGATCGTAGTTGTCCTTTGCCATAAAGCAAAAATTATTAATTTAGAAATATTGAAGATACCTATAGATAATTCTGGTAAAAATTCTCTTTTAAAAGGCATTTTATAACTTTAAAATGCATATTTAAAGAAATAAGTTAATTGAAAAATTAAAAAAAAAAATATAAAGGATTTATTTACCAGAACCAGTTCTGCATATGAATAGTGCCGTTGGTTCTAAAACAATGTACAGCAGACACATCCAAATTTTTATGAAGACTATTAAAAAATATTCATTACAACTTTGGATATAGGGAAAATACCAAATTTTAGACTTTTGAAATTAAGAAAATATGCATTAACATCAAGTGCATAAACAGCTATAAAATATAAAAAGCGAAGTCCGTTTTGAGATATGCTAGTTGAAAAGCCAGGTCAGGCGTATAAATTTCTTCCACAGAGTTTAAGCAATCCACAGAAAACAAATCTGGAGGTAATATCCAAATGTGACTATTTATGGTTAGCTTTGCAAAATGGTCTAAAGATGCAAATTTTAGTTATATATTAATATATACATATAAAATGGATTTCAAAATTATTTTGATGTTGACAAAATTTATATATATAGACTGGTTGAACACAAAATGTAATACAGAGCGTAACATTAATGAGTGAGTTTTAATGTGAATGTTACATGGTCACAAAACTCCAATTGCATATGTGTTTTATACAGAAATATAGTTGTCTCATTAAATTTTAATAACGATTATTTTCTAATATACACCATTGGCAATTGAAAGTATAACACCAAAATCATATAAGATACGTAGTTTATAAAAATAAAAAGATTATAAATATGAGCTGCACTTTTTTTAGTTATATGCTCTCCTGTAGTTTATCCATCAGGCAAACTTTTCTTTCAAATTTGATGCATTTTTCTTGTCATTGCATTTTTAAAAGCCCACAGTGTTTATTCAGTTTGAAAACTAAGAGCAAATTTAAAATGTTTCTGATATTTATCTCTTGGTATTAGTATTAGATGATTAATTTGCGACAACATATAGGTAAAAAGTAATGACTGTTTATATATGTGCATGTTATTCAATTTGAAGTTTAAGGAAGTTGAGCTTCATTAAATTTTTAACGTTTTTCTCTTTTGCAAGTCCTCTTGTAAGTTATTTATAAGTATTAGATGTTGATAATGGCAATCCTTAAAAGAAAGCAGTTGTAAATTTGTAAAGCTATGTAGTTGCTAGCTAGTATACAACAGTGTAAAAAAATGTGTTAATGATGTATAGTATGGTTGGCTGTCTTAATATCACGACTACTTTCTTAGTAAAAGTATTTGTAAAGGCTTAATTTAAAACTATTTTTAAATCTTACTTTTTTAATGAGAATTAGAAGTTTGAAGTGTAGCACTGAAATGAAGGCCAATGTATGACTAGCTACCTTCCCATTAACTATCAATTCACTAAATTTTTTGTGACCTTTTGTATATTTTTCAAAACTTGTTTTTATTGTTGTAGATGAATGAAAATAAAAAATAACATGTTTTTATTCACAAAAACGTAACACAGCTGTATCATTTTCATTTCCGCTTCCTCCTCCTCTTTGAAGTTGACAGCAATGCTGCCTTATTTTGCTTTACAAGCTTTACAGCATTTTCACTCCCTATAAAAATAAAATCATTGCAAGAATTGATTTAAAATGCATTTGATTTCTAATACGAAATACAGTAAACTTTTAATAATAGATCAGTAGATGGCATTAATTTAGAAATAAATTTTGTCCTACAATTCACACTTTCAATAAGGAGTATATTCCGTTTGTATTAAACGTTAGGCTTTTAGTGATTTTTTTTTAATACAGGAAGTATCAAAATTAAACTTCCACAACTCAGAGGGCTGTGTTCGCCATTGTATGGGTTATAATGACATGAAATTTGGACAACAGATACATAAGATCATGCATTCGAAATTTATTTAAAAAAAAAAATTACAAAAAATCAATGATAGACAGCGCCGTAACACTAGTGAAATTTCGTTTGCAGCCGGCCCTGCGGTGGCGCAGTGTGGTAACGCGTTCTCCTATTGCGCGGCTAATCCGGGTTCGACTCCCAGCAGTGCAAAAAGAACGCTTACTCAGAGATCTCATAAAGATCGCACTGCTCACTGTAGTCCGGGGTTTGGTTCCCTAGGCCTTAAGAGGTTCGGATTCCTCGGAAAACAGTAGGTCCCGGCGCAGCATGACCACTGTAGTCTTTGAGCCGTAAAACAAACAATCATTTGCAGCAATGGAGCCTCTGTGTAATCTATGTAAATGACGAGTCCAATAAAAGGGGAAGACAGGTACTACACAAGTAGAAGTTTTCAGTTCGCTAATGCACAGTGCTGACCTTGAAAAACATCTCTATTAGTGAAGCTTTTCAACCAGAATGATAAAAACTCCACTGCTGCGATACGAGCTTTCTGCTAACGTAAGAACTTATGCTGTGGACCAATGATCCCATGCACTCTCCAAAGTAGTGGTTTTTTTTTACCTTCACGAGGCCACGGTCCAGTAAATTATTTTTTCATAAGATTAGAGCCCGGCCCCAACATGAATACATTTCCATTTTCTTAAAGTTCATACATTAAACTATCATATGTATGAATAATTATGAAGGCATTATACACCTGCGCCAAATCGAAAATGCTACCATAAACTACTACGAAAGTATGAATTTTTCCGTTTTTGTGCCAAAACGAAAATGTTACTACAAACTGATAACAAAAGTGCAAATTTTTCCATTTTTGCGCCAAAATCACTTATTTATTTCACAAAGTGGGCCATTTTTCTAGCTTACATCATTATTGGTTATACTGTTTACTATGTTTTCTCTTCTCCAAATCATTGGCGCTTACTCTCGTCAACAGTACCCACGTAACACGACGATTGATGAACTGGTTATTTGCTACTAGAGACAGGGCTGGTTCGACTTCTGCGCATGGGCTCTGCGAAAAATTCCTATGAGTGTTTTCACCCAATAATATTTACTTGGCTAAAAAACACTAGCATCAGGCTACAGGAGAAAATAGCCTTTCCTGTCGCAATTCTGTGCATCCGCGTCCAGAGATGCCAACTTGTACGAATTTTAACTCCACTTTACTGTTGTACAGTCGATACCAAGAAAACTAAGGAAAACCCCATTCTAAGTCCTCACGTGCAATTTTCTATCAGCTCCTCAAAAATTCATATATTTTATGATTTTTTGGTAAAAAAAAAACCCACACTTTGCAGATAGCCTGTGCCTTCTACGTTTGGACGCGACGTTTCCGGCTCGTATACTTGTTTCTCTGCTATTTCTTACGTCTAGCTTTATGTGAGTACTTGAATTTGGATTGAAACAAAATGAAATGCCAATAGCGATATAGGAATAGCTGGGGGAGTCGGCAGACAAAACTATCGAGCAAGTGTATTCGCGATATTTGTGGTATGTAGTAAAGGAATGGCCATTCCTGAACCATCGAAAGTTCATAAATTTTTGATGATTCATAGTTTTACCACATTTTTAAAATCACTTTTTGCACAAACGGCATTTTATTAAAAAGTTCATCATGCTACTTTAAAAAAGAGCACGAACTGTGCCGAGATTTTGTGGCATATTTCCCCTTATGCTTTCGTTATCTACACACGCAGAGGCTTGCAGATTAATTTAAAAGTAAATTTACCTATTAAATAAATTTAATTAATTTACGTAATTTCTAGTCTTATTCCGAAAAAAAAAAAAAAGCTGCCTGTTTCTGGAAAAAAAAAGGCTAAATTAATGATTTTAACTTTAATTAACGATTTATGATTTTTTCCAATGTGCGATTTGGTCCTTTATGCGGCGCCTACCAACAAAGTTGTGAACTTTTTAAATGTGATGTAATTAGCAACTGTTGGTCATTTTTTAGTATTTTTCCATCAAAATAGAGGAATTTCTCCCTGATACGCCACCTACCGACGGGCTATGAAATTACCTGTCATTAGTCATATTTTTTAACATATAAATTTACATACAAAGAAAAAATACATCTGCAGTCGAAAGTGGACAAATTTCGTTGACCAAAGCTAATTTGCGTATTTCAACAATTTTAGATTCTCAAGAGGAAATCAGGGAAGAGGTTTCAAAATTATAAAAAACGAAACAAAGAACTTGATGTGCATGAAGTTCTATTTTTTCAATGAAACATTTTACTTTTCATTTTTATCATGCACATTCATTTGATTAAAATTTTTTGCCTGTTACAAAACTGATGTGCGAACCAATTTTTTTGTACAAAATAATAAACTTCTGGTGTTCACCTGCTACAAAACTGGTGCAAAGGGTTTTTTTTCTACAAAACCGATACTGAAAGCCATTTTTCCTGCTATGAAGCTGATAAGAATGGCTTTGGTGCGAATGTGATCCCTGAATTATGGCATAATCATAAAGAGTATCAGTATACTCCTATTAATATACACTTTGTTAATACACTTCATTTCCTGATTGGTCATAGGCATTTGTAGTGCAGATGTTAGTTTATTCAGTTTTAAGAATGGAGGATGTACCGACTTGCAAACACTTTTTATGATTGGTTATAATGAACGGTATATCCTTTTTCTTATGCTAAAAGATTTCGCTGTTGGAAAAATCTTCATTTTTCATAAATACTTACATATTTAAAAATACACGGTTTGGTTACTGGAATTTTTGGCACAGATATTATTTAGGCGTTCTGAGTCTGAGCTTTCCGATGCATTCGCAACTATTACTCTTCTGAGACTATTTCCACGACGAAAGCTTAAAGAACTAAAATGACAAATTTGAGGAGAGTCTCCTGTGGCCTGGTATAATTAATGCCAGGGCCTGGCAGCTGGAAAACACTGTTCTAAGTAACTTGATAAAAAAATTCAAAAAAACTGGACAGCTTGGAATTTTACCAGGTAAAGGATGAAAACCTGTGGACTCTGCATGGATGGAAGATATGACCACCACAGCAGTCGTGGAAGCAATTAGCCAATCACCACACAGTGATGCGAGTGTACTAGCTGTTTCTTGTGCTGTTGATATGCTCTATTCCACCATTTGGCAAGTGAAGCAACGAATTTTGTGGGTTATTATACTCTTTACAAAATTCATAGCCTACATCAACTGTGCAATGGGGACGTTGAAGTCTGGGAAACATCCACACTGCATTTCCTTGTGCGAATGATAGTTAACGCCACTTGGACGTAGAACATTTTATTTATGGATGAGGTCCACTTTTACCTGAATGGTCAAGTAAATATGCACAACTGTTACATTTGGGCAACAGAAAATCCACGCACAATCCATCAAGTGCCCTTGCACCTTGTAAAAGTGACAGTACAGTGCAGTTTCACTGCAACGTTCATCACTGGGCCATACTTTTTCAAATACGGGGTTTGAAATGTGTTCTGTCACTGGATAACGGTATCAGGACTGTAGTAACATCCCCACATCCAGGACACTATTTTTATGAAGGATGGTACGCTTCTTTGTATTCATTGCGGTATTCAATGGGTGTTACAGCAAACTTTCACAGGCACATGGGTAATCAGCCATAATTTTCCAACAGTTTGGCTGCTTTGTTATCAGATGTCGCCTCATGTGACTTTTGGTTATGGGGATTCTTAAAGGATCATGTCTACCGAGAACAACCCGCAACCCTGTCACATCTGTGAAAGATTGCAGACATTGTCATGTCTGTGGAATTCGTACAAACTTTCAGCAGATTGCATTTATCTGTAAAACACAAACACACTGTTTTGCGATTGGAAAGAGTTATGGAGAACCACGAGAAACATATAAAACATCTGTAGAACATTTTGTCCAACTGCAGCACCATCTACCAGTAACTTTTTTTTTAAATCTCAAGTGCATGGTCTGAAGTGTCTGTTGTCCAAATTTCATGTCGTTATGCTCCATACAATACCCTCCATAGCCATTAGTTCAATTTTGACAACCCTGTATATTTGAGTAAGAAATTACTTATAAAAAGATACTATTTTGCTAGACTGAAAGACATTCAAGAAAGAACTACAAAAATTAAGATGTGTTATACAACTAGTAAAATTTTGATGCTGGTCAGAATATATTCTATATATAATATATATTCTGACCAGTGTGAAAAAATTTACTAGTTATGGTAAGCCCTGGTCAATCTTTGTACGTTGTTATCATGTGTTATATAATTAAACAATCTCAGAATTAATAATTATGACACAAGAAGAATTGAGAATGAAAAGCAATTCCCTACAAGTGATCAAACAGTTTGCCCATAATATTTTTTCTTTTTTTGGAAGAGGGGGTACCACTGGGGGTTGAATCTATGGTAGTGGAGTGCTTAGAATATGCATGCATTCCACTGCAGGGCTCATCGTTGACTCAATGTAAAATTTATTAAGAAATCTACTAATTAAAGCTAAATTTTTTGTCTGCTTAAAAAAATATTAAATATAATAAGAAAATGCATTGAAATATTAATGAAATTTTAAGGCCCTACAACTTTTAGAGCCTCTTGCAAAAAGCATCTAGTAACAGCACTGAACCAAATGAGAGATCTGTGCTAGGATAGGGGAAGAGACTGCCAGGATCTATTATAAATGGGCACCAAATTTTTAGAGGTGCAAAATTTTAAAAAGCAAGTTTTCTCTCTTTTAGATTGCAGTCAATCTCTAACGTAGAATTCCAAGGATCTGAACTTCAGAAAGTGCTCCCCTTACCTTCATATTTTGCCTCACCTTGGAATTTTAAAAATTCTGTGAAATACAGCTACCTTCCCTAACTGCATAAAACTAAAAAATTCCATCATCGATAAACTAAATTTATTCATAAGAGTACTGTTACCTTATAATGCATATATCATAATCATAAATGCCCCCCCACTACTCTTCCTTCATGATTTTTCATCACAAAATATTTTCTTGGATGGCTAGATTAGTTTTGCAGACCAGGTACGACAGTCCATCCTTCTAAAAAATGGCTGAAGTGAACACTGTATACATGTACATAGTACATGTATACAGTGTTCACTTTATACATGTACAAAGTAAAACTCCTCATAATGGGTATCTAATTATGAAATATACAGTGTGGTGGCAGGGCACCTGTCACTTTAAGTATGGGTTTGGGAGAGGTGTGAGATGCAGTGGTCATTCTTGTTCTAGGGAAACACTTAAGCAAGTTTTGGGGGGAGGGGAGTTCTTCTCTATGCATGTTTCCAAAAGCCATATTGCAACCCGTCTGGCTTCAATTTCGTGTTCGGTCTTCATTTTTATTCATACTGTTAGAAGAATGGTTGTACTAAAAATTGAAACTAAATATACCTCAGAAAAACGTTGAAACATAGAACAAAATTAAAGACTTTTGAGGACTTTTTGCAGATTTTTGGGTGAGAATAAGGACCATACAGGCTCTGTTATCATTGTTTATCAACTTGTACGGTAATATAACAAAGCTTTAAATTGTCAATACAGAAAATCTATTTCAAAAACTATAATGAAGTCTAACGCTGTTACACTTACCATACATAGTTGGTTCAAGATATTTCCCCATTTTCGTAGGATAGCTACCAGTAAAAGCTTTTCGTACAATGGGTTTCTTTAACATCATGGTAAGTTGCTTTTTTAAGGATTTCAGGAAATGGTTCTTTTTGGACCGTTCTTGCTCATCCCCAAGTTCATTTAACCTAGTTGAAAGTTAAGGCTGATACCGGATGTACATTTTTACACAAAAAATTTATTAACTACACAAATACAAAATAGTATACACTAGTGGTTCTCAACCTTTTGTTGCATCAAGGAGAATTTTTTAAGAGAAGAATTATTTGCGGAACACTATTGTCGCCCTTATGCCAAAGGCACGCATGTGTATATTTGGCTGCTTTTACTTAACCATATTTTTCAAGTTGTTAATCAACATTTCATTATATAATGGTAACCGCATGATTTTGTTTTTGGATTTTAAATTGTTTAAATTTGAATCTATACTTATTTCTCCCAATTAAAGTCATTGAAAACTACAACTTTAAATACAGTTTTCTAAAAGTTATGCATGTGTTTTCACATATGCTTTTATTTTTATACTTTTCTTTTCTCATAAGGGCGACGATATTTTCACCAACATAGGTACTAAACCCAATGACAGCAGTATTAACGATGGAAGGTATTTTTAAGCATTCGAAATGTTACATTTTTCATAAATTTCAGAGAAATGGGGAACTTACTTAAGTACATGAACATAAACAAAAAACATAAAGACAAAACATTTGAGAATAAATTCAAAGCAAATAATTTAAATCCACAAAGTGTTACCCATATAGATTTGCTATCTAAAACCATTTTTGGCAATCTAGCGAATTTGACCATCCTTTAGTTGGAAATTTTTCAATTCAGAGACAAGCTTTATAAATCTGTCCTTTTCAACTTCTTTAGTAGAAAATCCAGCATTTTTTTAAATTTTTTGAGCACTGGTTATTATAATGGGTGTTACAGCAGAATTACACCACGATCAACAATGTCGTCGTCACTCACACCACAGGCTGTGACAAGTCGCTGCAAGCATTGCAAACGAGCTTTGATAACAGAAAAAAACAGCACTTAGCGCAAATGCCTACTTGGCCATTGACCGACATCCAACGATCCGAATTCAACAAAATGTAAAGTATGTTGCTCTTAATACTTCTTACTTAGGGGCCATCCATAAATGATACCATGCTTTTTAAGGATATTTTCAAGACCCCCCCTTGTCATGAGATTGACATTCCCTGATCATGGTGTGTCACACGCACAGCATCCCCACCCCCTAACCTCTGGGTAGTGACATCATTTATGGACGCCCTCTTAGCTAAATAAATACTTGAATAAAACTTAAAAGTTAATATTTTCGAATGTTTTCTGTCTACCCTGCAATCTTTCCAGGGTACTATTTTTCTTATGCATAGTCTAAGCTAGGTCATAACACTATAAAATATGAAATATCAAACAAAAAAATTGATCTGCCCTTTAATATTGGAAATATCTAAATTTCATTGTCAAATGGCCTAAAACACAAAACTCTGGATTTCACAACCAAAAGATTTATTTTTTTACCCACAGAATAATATTTCACATATACACAAACACATTATATTGGGAAAGAACCAAAGCTTTTGCCACCTAGCTCATTTCTGTAGCTACATTTTCTTTTTTCGATACACCCTAGTATAGGAGCATTTGTTTATTAAGTGAAAATTTGGATTTAACTCTCTCTGGCAGTATTGTTGGTTTGAGTTAACATAAAACACAAACACTTGTACATGCGAAGGTTTTCTCAAGAATGGAACCTCTTCACGCATTGAGAGCTACTTGCATATGGAAATAGTAAGTGGGAAAAAGTTTAAAAATTATATTTGCGTTTCATAGTACTTGGCCAGCTAAGATCATGGTGCTTCAGAACCTAGTTTTCTGAGGGATGCACACTTTTTCCACTTAGAGCAGTAATGGCCAACCAATACACTGAAAATGGCCCACATACTACTCTCAGTTTATTCAGTTAAATGCATTAAATAACATGTCAAAACGTTTTTCAAAAAAAAAATTTTATATGTAGTGTAATGCTGAAATGTGTTACCATTACATAACTACAGAAAAAAAAAGAAGCTTATTTATTAAAAACATGTATTGAAGGATACAAATTTTCGTCTCCTATGTCTGCATCTATCTCTTCTGCTGCTTTGATAAACCATCGATTTTGTGCTTCTAAGCGTTCCAATCTATGTTGCTGTTGGTCAATTTGCCGTGCTAAGGAAACTCTGGTTTTTACACTTTTGAGCATACTGTGGTCCACGGGAAACATCGGCAGAGTTTTGTCTACGCATCAAGTAGAAGGCAAACCATTAGATAATATGCTGCATTAATTTTATACGAGGCAAAATTGGTTGGTTAAATGTTTATAGTGTAAGCGCAGCAAAGGTCATTTTGCACAAAATGAGGTCGTCCAAAACACGGTTTTTTAAAAGAGAAAGATTAGATTTTATACAAAGGTAAAAAGTATATTAAGTACACCAAAAATGAATGACATAATAAAATCAAAGGAGAACTTCGAGGCAAAAACAAAAAATCACCTTTGTTCAATGTTTTACATATTTTCTTATAATAAACGGCATCCTGTGGTTCAACCAACATTAAACTCAGGCCTTCTTTTTGAGCTCGAGCGGTACGGCCGCTCCGATGGATGTAAATCTAAGAAGAAAAAATAAATTTAAAAATTAAACTGTTTCTTTTATTAATTCTATAGTTCAAATCCAAAAGAAATATTGTTCAACAAGCAAGCCACTTTAGTTTATTGCATCTTTGGATGAATAACAACCAATGCCGGATTAAGGTTTTGTGAAGCTTTAAACAACTTTTTTCCACGCTCCTTGCAGTATAAATTAATCCTGTGTAATTACAGTAGTACCCGTATATAATGGACCTCCTGGAACGCACTTTCTGGGATGGCATGCAGGTCTCTTGTCACATTGTCCTGAATCTCCACTATGGTTTGGAAACGACATACTTTCAACGTGGTTTTAAGTTTGGGAAACAGGAAAAAGTCTCCTGGAGCTAGGTGCGGTGGATGGGGCACAACGGGAGTGTGATGTTTTGCTAGATAGCTGCGGACAAGGAATGACATGTGAGCCGGCGCATTGTCATGATGCAACATCCAAGTCTGGTTTTCCCACAATTCAGGCCTCTTCCTGCACACAGCATCCCTAAAACGTGCTAGAATTCCCTGGTAGATTTCCTTGTTTACCATCTGACCATGTGGCACAAATTTCTGATGGACAATACCTTCGCAATCAAGAAACACAACCAACATCACCTTGATCTTTGAGCGACTCATGCATTTTTTTTTTTTTGGACGACTGTACCTTCGTTTCAACATCATAGCCATAAACCCATGTCTCATCACCTGTTATGATGTTCTTAAGCAAGTTTTCATTGTCATTGGTAGTGGCAAGCAGTTCCTGGCTGATTTCAACACGGGTCTATTTTTGATCGTCAGTCAACAAGTGCAGTACGAATTTTGCACTGACCACGCATCTCAAGTCTGTCACTCAAAATTTGATGGCATGATTTTACGCTGATGCCCACTTCATCAGCAATTTCTTGAACAGTTAAATTACAATTTCCACGAATCACAGCATGAACTGTCTCGACATGGCCATCATCTGTTGATGTGGAGGGTCGTCCAGACTTGGAATCGTCACCGACTGACATTCTGCCATGCTCAAAATGCTTAAACCACTCATACAGATCTTCCCGGCTTGGTTAAGCAATTGAAATGCCTCTGTAAAAGTTTTGCCAAGTTTGTAGCAAAATTTCACACACACACATTGCTCTTCAAGCTCTTTCATTGTCGCTAATCCGAAGAACAGCTTGTGCACATGCTCATTTCAGTGGCTGTAGCTCGCCAACTAACGATCAGAGCAAAACATGGCAAATGGCACTTTGTTGTCTAAACCTGCCACTAGGTGCGCTCAGTAGCCGCAGCACACTTCCTCTGCCGGTTGGCGCGCTATTTCAAAAGTTTGGTTTCTTTTTGAACAAACCTCGTACTACTATAAAAACTCAGTTTTTGTAAGGATAATAAGTAAGCCTTTTGTAAAGTTAAAAGCATGAATTATTAAAATGCATAGCAGGGAGCAGTTTGAATGTAGCAGACAATTAAAAAAGCTGTATTAATTAGAAGAAAAAATAATTTCAATAACAAATTAGGTTTTACTAACTTCTGCAGTTCGAGGTACTTGAAAATGAACAACATGCTCAATGCCCTTAATATCTAAACCCCTTGCAGCAACATCTGTGGCAAACAAAAGTCCATGCTTACTGGCTATAAAAGCCTCCAGGTTCTTTAAACGTTGTCGTTGGATCATCGATGCATGTAAGGTGAGAGGATTGCAGCGAAGGAGGTCAAAAACACTCTTTAATCTTCTAACAGAGCTGATGCTGTTACAAAAGACGAGAGTGCGGCCTGGATGGTTAACCATAAAGTAATATAAATATGAATCCTGTAACGAAACGCAACCAACCTTTCATGAAAAAGTTACAGTATAAATTTATTAATAATTTACAACAATAAAGACAACATCCATACCTTTTCCTCTAAGCTACAAAGTATTTGTGATTCCGTTAGTGTTCCAACTAACCCTGTTGCTCTCGTGATATCGATAACTTTCGGTTTCTCTTTGATACCCACAATTGACATAAGTGATTCTGCAATTTCACAAAGCAACTCATGATATTATAAGATAATTTATTATTGGACAGAACAAGCATAGTAAAAACATATGCATTTTAATATACACTGACGTAACTCTAAAGCCAATGTTCAGTATATATATATATATAGCAGTTATTGGTAATTTTAAAATTTCTAGGGAGACCTAAATTTTTCGACTTGGGGCGCATAGACTAGTTACGTCAATGCTAATATGTGAGTATATTTATATACCTTTAGAAGTAGTCTTACCTAATTTATGTTTATGAACAACTTTCTTTCGTTTCAGCTCTAATCTTTTAGGAAGGTCATGAACCATAGTTAAAGTAGCAGAAAATACAAAATTCTGTCGACGTTTATTTTCTTTATTCCTATATTTAAAACAAGACAATTCAATAATAGATAAAAAAAAAAAGCTTCATTTTATCATTTTGTTCATAAACTAGAATAATTGTATTTTTGGTATTTTAAAAAAATAATAAAGTTTATAATAAGAACTAACTGATTAATCAGCTCCAAAATTTTTTTCAATTCCTGAAAATGTCCTTGTTCAACCATTCGATCAGCTTCATCAATAACCAGGTATCTGATGAATGGTATCTGGGAAAGGTACGGCTCATTCTGAAAATGAAATATATATTGTTGTCATAATATTTTGATGCCTGAGAAGTAAATACAACCAACTAATACTATACAACTGACATTGAAATGTTAGATTTTCTAAACATTGAAGCACCGTTTACAAGCTATTGAAATTTTTTTACTTTCTGTTGTTGAAATCAGATATATCCTACTTTTTTTAACAACGTACTATTATTAATTTTTTAAACCCAAGACTGCTTAATGGGTCACTTAGATGGGATTAAAAACGTAACATGACCTCCACACTTTGGTATATTTATACATAACCAAGCTTTTAAGATATTATTACCCTTTTCAGGGCAAGGGGCAGCTCGAGGTTGATTTTAAACCTGGGCAGCCTAGCACGGATTGCTTTTTAGCTTCCCCCCCCCAGTGAAAACGGGAGATTTTCACAGATGCTTTTAGGTTGCCAAGTTATGCTGAAAATATAAAATTGAAAAATAAACAGACTTTTCAATATTATCAAAATTTGAAACACAGACACCTCATATGGTGTTTTTGAATTAATAATAGGAGTGCTCGGAAACATTTAACCAACAAATCTCTATGCTTAGAGCTTCAAATTTTCTTAGCTTAGAGTTTAAAACCATGTGAAGATGAAATAATTGATTACTGAAGGTTTGCAGTTGTGAATTTAATAAATAATACTTAAACAAACAACAATGAAAATTGAATACTTTTTGTACCTCTTCCATCAGTTGCCAAAGTCTACCGGGCGTAGCCACGATAATTTCTGGACATTTCCGTAGCAATCGTCTTTGCTTTTCTTGACACATCCCACCAACGATACAAATAATCTAAATCAAAACAAAAAGTAACTTCTAGTGCAAAATCCATAGCATGGTTTGTATCAAGTGAAATTAATAATTAACATAATGATTATTAAAACAATTGTATTTCATTCATTTGTTTAAGCACACTATTTGATAATTGGCATTTTTAATAAATTAAAAATGACTAACCTTTATCTTCAAATATTGGGAAATAACTTGCAAGTGGTCTCGAACTTGAATAGCCAATTCTCTTGTGGGGGCCAAAATTAAGCTTTTCAGTGTTGTTTCATTGTTTTCCTATATTTAAGAAAATATGAGAAAGGTATCAATTTTGAAAATAAAGAAATGACATATACAAGGCATGTATAAGGCCTAGAAAACATACAGATTTTTCTCTATTCTTCGCTGCTATGATGTGTGTGATAACGGGAATACCAAACGCCAATGTTTTGCCGCTACCCTAAACAAATGAAAATAAAATAAAAATTAAAGTATCGGAATTTTTTTTCTAATCATAGCCGATGATGTGGTAATATTAGATGATAAATTGCTTGCAAAGAAAAGGATGATTTCACAGTGCATGGTGGGAACTGAACCCACAACCTCGTGGTGTCAGGGCAAGGGCTCTTTCAACTAAGCTACAGAAAACCTATCACCCTCACCTCTGTGAATGGATATAAAGCTTCACTATAGATAAGTTTTTGAAATAGGGCAGTGCCTAGACTTTTTTAAACCAAATCAAATAGGCACCAAAGAAGCAAATGGCTGAAAAGCGAGACTAGTGTGATATTAAAGTATTCGAAATTTTTTCTCATCATGATGCGGTAATATTAGATAGATGATAATTATTTAGTTAAAAGAATACTTCATTGTGCTTGGTGGGAATAAACCCACAACCTCTTGGTATC
>QLNU02014176.1:87880736-87919286 GCA_006491805.2 Dysdera silvatica
TATTGATTTATTTGTATCTCGCCAAAACACGGCACCCATAATTTAATGATTCTGATCTTATAGCCTTTAATAGGAACTTTGGCGATTATTTTTGGCGACTTTCAGTGATTTCATTTTACCGGTAAAGGGCAACCGCACGCATACCGGTGAGCTATCTCACTTTTATCCAGCATTGTTTCAGAGTGAGATAACGGGAATTTTATCTCATTGCCGTGGTTAGATCAACACCTCAACCGCGATAATATATCATTGTTTCAGGAGTTGCTTCGTTTGATTACGTCACATAGAAAGATAAGCTCAACTTTTAAGGTTAGTTGCGTAATTTATAAATGAAAGTGATATCTCAGAAGCAAATGAAAACATTGTTAAGACAATAGTTGAAACTGCTGGGGAAATTGGTGGTGTAACCTGTAAAAAGCACAATAGCAAATTATCTGAGAAGACGAAACAGCTCATGAAAAGGCGAAGAGATATGAAGGTGGACAATCAAAATACCAGTTCCAGGATTGAGTACATAGAACTTTGTAAAACTCTGCGCAAAAGCATGAAAGAAGACATAAGAAAATTCAACTGTGAGCTAGTAAGGAAAGCCATTGAAAATAACAAGAGCCTTAGGGTTGTTAAAGGAAGTTTATCTGTTGGGAAGAAACACATCATTGCATTAAAAGGAGAGGATGGCACCGTAACAAGAAATAGGGAAGAAATACTTAGAAGAGTTGAAGAATTCTACAAAAATCTATACGAAAGTAACAGTGGATTAAACGAAGACATTGAAATAGTCGAAGGAACAGCTCCTAAAATCTTAAAAGAAGAAGTTTCATTTGCAATAAAAAGTATGAAGAAAGGAAGAGCCCCTGGTGATGATGGTATTACATTAGATATCCTAAAAGAAGCTGGAGAATATGTAGAAGACATACTTGCAAAATTCTTTACCAAATGTCTTAACAGCGGTAACATACCAAACCAATGGGATTCTGCAACAGTAATTCTTTTGCATAAAAAAGGTGATAAAGAGGATTTGAAAAATTACCGACCAATTAGCTTGTTACCTGCTATTTATAAAATCTTCACAAAAGTGCTAACACATCGCCTGCAGAAAAAATTAGATGCAGCTCAACCAAGAGAACAAGCTGGATTTCGAAGTGGATTCAGTACAGTGGACCATATTCAAGTATTAAGAGAATTAATTGAAAGAACACATGAATATGAACTTCCATTGTGTGTGGCATTTATTGACTATGAGAAGGCCTTTGACTCTATTAAAACATCAGCAGTCATCAACTCTTTAAGATCAACAGACATTGAGGATGTGTACATTGACATGGTGAAACGTGTGTATAAAAATGCAAGTGCAAAATTTCGGTTACATAAAGATACCAAAACTATCAAACTTGGCAAAGGGGTGAGGCAGGGAGATACCATTTCTCCAAAACTTTTTACTTCAGCTTTACAGATGATTTTTCAGCAGATAAATTGGAATAACAAGGGAATAAAAATAAATGGTGAATATTTAAATCATTTGCGGTTTGCTGATGACATTGTTATTTTTTCAACGAACCCATTAGAACTCCAAGACATGGTACAGGAGCTCTCAACTAGAAGTAAAGAAGTTGGACTCAAGATGAACCTACAAAAAACTAAGATCATGTTCAATAATTTCGTAGAGGAAACAAAAATACAAGTTGACAACATTGAGCTAGAAATTGCTGATTCATATATTTACCTTGGCCAGCTGATTTCAATGGATGGCAACATTATGAAAGAACTCAACAGACGTATTAAACTTGGCTGGAGTGCATTTGGAAGAAACAGTTTTATCCTGAAGGGGAAATTGCCTTTGTGTCTAAAAAGAAAGGTCTTCAACCAGTGTGTATTGCCAGTCCTCTCTTATGGATCAGAGACATGGAGTCTAACAGTTGGAGCAATACGAAAGTTACAGACAACGCAAAGGAGCATGGAGAGGTGCATGCTTGGAATAACTAGGAGAGATCGAAAAAGAAACACTTGGGTGAGAGAGCAAACTAGAGTAGAGGACATCATTGTTAAAGTAAAAGGGCTGAAATGGCGATGGGCTGGGCATATTGCAAGAAGAACTGATCAACGATGGACAACAGAAATTCTGAACTGGATTCCAAGAGACCACCGAAGACCTAGAAAACGTCCTCAAACTAGATGGGTGGATGAAATAAGAAAACAGGTTGGGGTGACGTGGAAGCGAATTGCTCAGGATAGACTTGTGTGGAAAGCATTTGGAGAGACCTTCATCCAGCAGTGGATAGATAATGGTTGAATATGATGATGATGATGATATATATGGTATGGCCTGCAAAAAGGGTTAAGGTAATCAACTGAAGGAGACCTACCGAAACCGGCCGTTGCAACTCCATGTCCTACCCCGCCTTCAAGTGGTGCGGGCCGGGCTTTCTATCCAAGAGGCAAATTAATATTTGCTGCACGGATGGAAAGGCGGAAGGGGAGGGCTAATTCACCAACCCGTCTAGCCAGCGTGGTGAAATGATGGCTAATTCCTCCAATATGCTAATACACCAAAAACCATGGCCCCTAGTCTCCAGGTGCTGGAGTGCTCCTGATCAAGGCAAAGGGTCAGTGGCACGAAAGCAGGGGTTAAGAATCATCAACGGGCTCCAGGCTGCCACAAACAACTTGAATGCCTCGGTATTTTCTTTTAATTTCTTTAAATCCACCCTCTTACTTACTTGTTTCCTAATGAGCTTCTGTCGTTCTAATTTAGTATTTAAGTGCACTTTACATCTCACCATTCGATGATCACTTCCAGTATTAAATCTGTTCAGTACACTGCAATCTTCAATAATTGATTTCTTGTTTGCCAGGATATAGTCAATTTCACTAGTTCCCCCATTTGGGTGTTTCCATGTCCATTTTCTTTGCGGTTTCTTCTTAAAAAATGAATTCATGATGCTAAGGTTTTCAGCTTCTGCAAATTCGATGAGTTGATCGCCACGTTCATTCCTTTCCCCATATCCGTATTTACCAACCGATGTCTCTCCTTGTTCCTGTTGTCCAATTCTTGCATTGAAATCCCCCATGATGAGCTTGATATGTTGTTTCCCTTTGGTGTGTAACTCTTTGATTTCTTCATAAAATTCTTCAACCTCTTCGTCGGTATGGCTTGATGTTGGTGCATATACCTGTACTATTTGAAGTTGGTATCGCTGGGTTAGTTGAACAACGAGCCTCGCTGCTCGATCTGATGTACTTTCAACTTCCAGAAGACAGTCTTTAATTCTTTTGTTGATTAAGAAGCCAACACCACTTGTTCTTCCAGTTTCCGTTCCTCTATAATAAAACAAATGTCCACTTTTAAGTTCCACCAACTCTTCACCTTTTCTTCTAACTTCACTGAGTCCTACAATGTCCCATTTGATCTTGTCTAGTTCCTCTTCCAATTCCTGAAGTTTTGCTTCAGAAGCAAGGAAGCATATATATATTATATGTACAAATTCTCCCACAGATGCTAATACTTATGAGGAATCAACATCACCGTTTGCTGTGCAGCGGGATATTATTATTATTATTATTATTATTTTTAAAGCATGAATGTGTGTGAAAGAAGCATTAAATACGTTTTCATTTTAAGGTAGAAATTGTTTAACTAATTTTTTATACGCATGTAACACACTTAAAAACATCTATTTTTAAATGGTTGAATGTTATTTATGAGAAACAGTCCTTTACTGTAAAGCGGGATTTTAATTGTGGTATCATATTGTAATGCCCTGGTTCATGAATACATCGTTTCCACATAGCGAATTTCCTATATAACGAATTTTTTTTTATGGAACCGTCGATTTCGTTATATGGAGGTTCTACTGTATAGTAATATTATAGTATTGATATATAATAATAATTATGTTTATTAATAACGAAACTTGGATATTTATAAGTAAACCAGATTAAAATTAAAATAAATCTTAAACTTAAATAACATTAAACCTTATCAAAGTCCCTGAAAAGCCCAAAATCATGGACCCAGGCCAACTTGGCCTATACTTAAATCCGGCACTGTAGTTGCTTTAAAAAAGAGTGCATTGTTTAAGAAATATTTCTCTAAATATAATATACTACACAATACACTTAAACAAAATCCTTTCTATACAATGAAACTTCCCTTAACGACCACCTCTATTTAGAGGTTACCTCCCTTAGAAACCATTTTTTTTGGAAACGAATTTTCTTCCACCCCATAGACCCAATGCTAAATTTACCTTTATTCAGAGATCACCCTACTGAGCGACCACTTTTTCACGGAACTGACGGTGGTCGCCTTAGGGAGGTTTTACTGCGTATAGCATTTTTTTATGGGACCATCACCTTCTATATATGGAGGGTTTCTACCGTATGTAAATACAAACTAACCATAGTAAATGCGAAAGACGTTGCAGCGTATATAACAGTTACAGCAGTAGTTGTTACCGTGCGTTGTGCCAGTTTATTCAAAATTTCTATTAACGTATCATCGTGTTCGACGACGGTTACGGTTCCAAACATCTTTTCGCGAACACATCGGAAAACGTACCAGCTGAACATCGATTCACACTTCTTGTAACTTTTAGGCTCTGAAACTAAAACATCATTAGTTAATTATAAATAAATAAATATTATCAAATTATCAGTTATTCTACATATCAGGTACAGGACCGGATTAAGGTTTCGTGGGTTCCTAGACAACTTTTTTTTTTCCGGGTCCTTTGTAGTAAAAATTGAGTTTATGCAATTACGGTATGATCCGTATATAATGAGGATCTTGGGACCAACGAAAATGCTCACTATATCCGTTCGATCGCTAAATCCGTTCTAGAATTTAAATTTTAAACTTTAAAAATAAAGTCGGCACAAGTAACATATTTGCATGCAATGTGGATGTAAAAAATCGTAAAATTCGCTTAAAACGTCGCGGGAATTCGCGCCTTGTTAAAAATACTGCCCTGATGATAAGATCCGACTGGCAATCATTTTGAAGTAGTGTTGAATCTTCACCGCGACGTATGTAGGATCCATTGTCGCACCTGAAGCGGCGAATTCTACACATACAATTCCGGTAAATTTAACTGATTTTAAAAAGTCGCCAGAGAGAGAGAGAGAGAGAGAGAGAGAGAAAGACCGACGTTCGTTAATATTCCATAACTTGAAAAATTCTTGAAATGGTGCATTGTAGCCGTTTGTGGAAACCTTGAATGTGGTGGATGCAAATACTAAATTCACTGTAGTGCCCGAACGGCTAATTTTTGGAAAAAAATTCACTGAACAAAAAATGTTTATTTTGATGTTCAAAGATTGATGATCAGCAAATATGCCTTATTTGGTGTTCAAAGATTGATGATCAGCAAATATGCCTTATTTGGTGTTCCCAACAACCCCACTTATTTTGTTGGTAGAGTTCAGGACCACCCTGTATATAATGACACAGAAAGTTTTATATCTGTGGGTAACTATTTTGTTAATATGTAATAGTTACTGATTCTTTAGCGTCTTTGATATCTGTTTGTGTGGTTAGTTATAGGTTATGGCACCCCCTAGTGATATATTCTCAACGGTTACTGGCGAATCTTTGGTGGTGAAGGGGTGGGTGTTGGCGACGGGAGACCGGTTACCATACCTCAACCGAGCACTTTACCAATTTCAGCCGGATCCTTGAGATTTAAGAATATTGCTGTCCAATTGATGGCATCAACTATTTCCGTTAGTACTGAGCTGGCAGTGTTTCCTACATCGTCAATGAAAGCAGAAATGGCTCTTTGGTACTTGAGAGAATCTGCAAATAAATATGGTTTCATGTTTAGTTCAAAATGGGTTTTCCAATAAAAAATGAATTGAATAATTGTAAAAACTTTTTTTTCTGGGGAAGGGGCTTGTTGCTAAACCACGCTTTTCAGCAATTTTATTGGCTGAAAATAATTCTTTATGAAAGGAAATAAATTTTCTCTATCAACACATCACACCCCCTTTTTTTTTGTATCCTATGAGCGGGCATGCGTTGATGCCATGTCTTTAACCACGAAAAATAAAGGAAAAGGTGTGCGTTTGTCAATGGTTTATATTTGGGGATAAAACATAAATCAAGCATGTCAAACTCCCGGCCGGCAGGCCCCATGCGGCCCACAACAAATATTTCTCTCGACACAGCCAATATAATACATGGTTCCCACTCTTTTGTCCTGATGAAATTCAAGGACTTTTTAAGGACTTTTCAAGGACCAAATGACGTTTTTCAAAGACCTCACATTGTCAATCGCAATGTACATAAAAATTAAAAATGCAGATGTTATTTAAGCATAACACTGAAATTAGAGTGTTTGATTATGTTGCTCCTTTTCAACTTGGCACACTGCTAGCAAAAGTTACCCTTTCTACATCCCTTGTATTCGCCATGTTCAGTGGGCGGGGAGGAAGGGGCGTGTCCTAAGCGCTACGAGCTTTGTTCCGGAAATTAGGAGAAATACTTTTTTTTTCCCCTTTTGTCAAAACTTGAAAAAAGATTTTTGAGAAAAATTCAAGGACTTTTCAAGGACCAACCACATTTTTGGCAGTTTTCAAGGGCCTCTACTTGGCAAAAAAATTCAAGGACTTTCAATGACCGTGAGAACCATGTAATACAACGAAAATACGCAGGCATTAAAACTGAAACAGGCAGTCTTATATATGAATTTGAAATAAGGGTTTGCAAATTTAAATGTTTGGAAGAAATTTGAATGTTTGATTTATAAAAAATCATTTTACAGAAAATTAAAGAGCTATAAACACTTAACATAATTATAAAAACTGAATTTTTTTTAGGCATCCTTTGAAGGAGAACCCACGATTGATGCAAACATTGAAAGCCGACAACGAAAATTTGTAAAAAACTAATTCAGAATAACAAATTTTATTACATACACATGCAAAATTATTAGAAAATGATTGTTGACGTTTAAGTCAGCAATTTTTTTTATCTTAAATCTGTTTTTTACTGATTTTTGTTTTCTACCTTTAATTTATGTACCATTTTTGATCGTGGATTCTCATTTGTAGGGTACGTAAAAAATTAAATTTTTTACAATTGTGTTAAGTATAGCTCTTTAATTTTCTGCAAAATGATTTTTTTATAAATAAAGCACATCGAAAGTTAAAGAGCAAAATATGTACCTCTCCCATTGAAATAACATTGAATGTAACCTTAATTTTGGACACCAGTTTAGCAACGAACGTTTTAACTGGGATTATTTGTGTTCTTGCTTATTATATTTTCTACACGCAGCATGTTGTTTATTGAAATATAGGTAATGAAAGTTAAATAGAATATTTAAAATAGCAGAATGACAAATTTTCAGACGCGTCCAACTGTCTTTCGTCAGGAGAACGGAAGAATGACGTCCGGGGATACTGCACGCTGAGGCCAAAAGATATGAATTACTACATAATTTGACTTAAAACTTAAAAACTTAAAACTTTCAAACCACCATTTAGATTTGGTGACACTATGCTATATTAATAAAACGATGTTTTTTGGTTGTGTGAAATGTAGGTAATAGTTGCTTGACGCTTTTGTCAATTTTGGACGAGGCTAGCAGGAACGTACAGTCCGTTCGCGGAAAATTGACCAGTGGTATCGTTAGAATCACGGGAGCTGACGTCACAAACGGGTTGGTTCATTGCAGTAGAGGGAAGGGCGTCATTTCATAACTGTTTTTTCACACACGTTTGTCTGCTTGAAAAAACAGTTATGAAATGCCGCCTTTCCCTATACTGCAATGAGCTAACCCGTTTGTGACGTCAGCTCCCGTGAATTCTAATGGTACCATCGGTCAACTTTCCGCGAACGAACTATAGATAAATAATCCTGCGCCCTTAGCAGAATTGTCCAGATTGCGCTCCTGGTAACGGCCGTATTTTTTTTTCCCTTGCGAGTTATTTCAGCCAATTGTACGCCCTTCCTCGCTTGCTCCCTTGGATTGGGCCTTCATCCTCACCTCTAGCTACGGCCCTGGCGGTTAGTAGCGATTATTACGTTATGTTTTATAAAGCTCTTTTCGGTTGTAACGCATTTTCTGAGTTCACTGATGAATTTGGGCTGACGTTGAGTTTGGCAAAAAGGAATGACTTGTAACTACATTTCAACCGAATTCTTTTCTGTGACAGATTGGATATATTAGCGAATTATTACTATCTTTAAAAATGGATCAATTCATTAGGAATTGAATAAAATAAAAGCTCCAGACTTTCTGATCAATGCGAGAACACTTCGTCTCTCTCGTTCCCTCTCTGATACTCAGATGACGCCAATGTTTGTTTGTTTAGGTGTTTTATGGCGCAAGAGCATCTGGGCTATACTGCGCCAAAAGTTTTGCCAAAAGCCAGCGTTTGTCGCCAAACGTTTAACGGGTAAAAAAAAGTTTTTTAAAGGTTACTTACCCCAGTCCTGTATTACAAGGATAAGGCTAGCGCATGTTATTACTGCTATCCAGATATGCAAAGGCCTTATGTTCAATTCTAAAAACAAAAAAAACATAACAATATATGTCGTCACATTAGAAAAATGAAAGAAATTTTAATTTCATTTTTATTATCTGAATGTTTACTACTATTACCCAGCAACAATTCAAAATTTATGGGTTGGCTCAATTGGTTACGGAGGGAGGATTAAGTGGCTTTAAGAAGGTTACTTGATGCGACCTTAAAGAAGATAATATGTTTTGATAATAATGGTAATAATAATATGTTTTGGGGCAGTCCTGAACCCCCTTTCTTATGCCACTGCTTATAAACATAGGCGTAGGCAGAAAGTTCAGGGGGGGGTTATAGGGTCAATGAGGGGGGTTACAGAGCTACAACTCATATATTCCTATGTTAAATATACAAAATTTCATTGCAATGGGGGGTTACAACCCCCAAAACCACCCCCTGGCTACGCCTATGCTTATAAAGTATTACATTAGATGCGAATAAATGTAATTTTATCGTTGTCTTTTTTTGTATGCAGGATGATGGTCTGGAAAAGTTGTCTGCAATGGCGTCACTGTATTTCCATAAGAGATTACCTATTACCACAAACTCCAAAAGTTATTATAAAATATTAATTACATGAATTAATTGTTAATTAGATGTTAATTAGTTAATTAAATAGTTAAAATAAACTGAATTACAAAACAACAACCACTTGAACGATTTCAATTTTACTGATTTCGCAGAGCACCAAGCTTTAAAATCAATGGTTTCACAAAGACTGAAAAAAAATATACAGGTAAAGAGACTGTATTTTTTTTTTAACAATAGATACGCCAGGGGGCACTGTAAAATAGTATTATTGACGGTATGGTGCTGACATCTATTAACAGAAAATGAAATTAGAATCTAAGTTTCTTTCAGCTTTGCTACATTAGTGGCAATGTTTAATGTTATTTTTGAAGTTAAAATTTTAATAGTATTCCTCGAGAGTGAGGGACAGTGACGGCTCGTCGGGTGACGAGAGCGCCGCTTCACCTATCGGATTGCGATCCGAGGTTGGGAAACCCTGCTATAAACTCACCCTAATCCTAGAGCTCCTAGAATTCTGGGCCGACGCAGGGCCAATTAAAGAAATGCAGTAGAACCTGCCAAAAGTGACCACATTTTGGACTGGATTACAGTGGTCACCATAGACAGGTGGTCGCTATACACGACAGACTTTGGTATAGGCATGACTAAGTCCCTACCAGTTCTCTCTTATAAGAAGTGGTTACCACATTCAAGTGGTCAATTTACCAAAGTGGCCACTTTACCAGGTTCCACTGTACTTGAAATGGTCTGTGAGTCAACGGAGTTTGAGAAACATTTCTCTAGGGCTACCAAAACTAAAGACATCTCCTTTAAAAAGATAGCATTATTTTGTCTTTCTTTAGAACCCTCTAATTTGAAGAAAGAACACGACTAAGAAAAAAAAAACTGCATTGAGAGACATAGAAAACCCCGTTTTGTTCGTGTTAAACGGAGGGAGATTTTGAAAGGCCATTGCTTATCAGATTGTGCGCTAAACTGTAGTTCGCGTTAAAAGAACGGGAATTTCTACACAATTTGGTGTGGATTCAAGAAGCAGTTCGCGTTGACAAGGTTCGACCTGTAGTAAGAATGATAAAAGCAAGATTAATGTTAAAAATGATAAAACCACGATTAGTATTAAGAATGATAAAACCAAGCTTAGTATTAAGAATAATACAACCAAGATTAGTAATAAGAATGATAAAACCAAGAATAGTATTAAGAATTATATAAAGCAAGATTTGTATTAAGAAAAATAAACACAAAATTAATATGTTAAGAATAATAAATCAGCTAAAATCGAGCATTTGCAATATATTGCCAACCTTTTCGCCAAGTTGCTGATGTCATTCCCTCTATGGTTTCTCAATATACCCTTTTGTTGTTCTTGATTTCTGAGAAATATTATCTATTCTCTGAGTCATTTTTTGTCATATAACCCAATATAAAAGTTAGCTGTAAACCAAGTTGAAAACACTCTTTGAAAAATCCAACATGACGTCAACTGGGAAGAAGGTGAATTACCGTGAAGGTTGAATTCAATTAGTTTTAAAAACAAAATGGAGGCTGTGATCAGTTAAGAGGTGAATACATACTTTTCGACCCAGTAAATTTAGAACTGTTCCAAGAAAATAATCCAATTCCTAAAGCGCCAGAAAAACACTAAAACTAGCGAGAAAAAATAACCGCGGATATACAACTACATTTACACCATTATTTTAAAATAAATCTACATAATATGTTATTTATTCATATTAGTGGAATACAGGGTGGTCCTGAACTCTACCGACAGAATGAGAGGGGTAATAGTACACATTAAGACAAACAATATTTGCAATGGAACTTCGAAACGAAGGCAGAATACCAGTCATAATGCCAGAAAAGAGTAAGTTTGGAAAACGTCTAGCATGCAAAAGAACGTACAACTAGTGCATAAGAAGCACGAGATGAGACATAATTAGAAATCTCTGCAGTCAGAATTTCCAATTTAACTGTTTTGGTCTACCTTTACCTCCTGGAAAGCGTTTGAAGACAGCCCTAGCGACTGTGGTTGCTTGCCTCAACAGCAGTCTCATCAATGTCGCAGAGTTTAGGGAAATGTTGCTAGGATCGTCACTACTTTTAATTTTACTCCTTTAAAAAAAAAAAAAATTCTGATGGCGTAATAATTTTTCGCTTTGTCAGCCCAAGTGTGGGAGGGGGGCGAGCTCCTTATGTGGGTGCGCCAGTTCACGTTTGAACTAATATGATTTTTAATTAATCTTAATTTAATAAAAGAATGTTCCGCACTCATATACGTAGAATACGTGAATAATATTAAGTAGTGCATCTTCCACTTTTTGTGTTGTGGTAGTTTTTAACTAGGAATCTCTCGAGTTGGGGGCCCCTGGCGGCCGCCAGGTCCGCCAGTCACTTAATCCGCCACTGGGTCTCGGCGTTTCAAAGATCAGTATCTGAATACAACATCTGGAGGAAGGCATAAGTGGGGGGTCTCGATTTATTCATTATTTTTTTTTACAAGCGTCTCCGGAAGTCACAGTCTACATGACTGAAAAAACCAGAGTATACATTTTTTTTTTTCCTTTTCAGAAAAATTTCCGTGTTTTGTATGTTAAAAATATATGTATTTTATTGCGTAATAAGGAAAATAAGTAATAATATAATTCTATATATATATATATAATAATAAAGAATAAGGTTAAAATTGAAAAACAGAAAACACAGAGGATATACTTCTAGTCAACGAACAAGTAATCAAACAACTTTCCAACGAAGAGCATTACAAGTATTTGGGCATGTTAGAAATACTAGATGAAATCCCCCACAACAATATGAAAACTATCACATGCTCGGAGTACATGAAACGCGTACGAAAAGTTTTGAAATCAAAACTGAATGGCGGAAACACCATTACAGCTATAAACAGCTGGGCCATACCAGCAAAACATACACAGCAGGAATTATTGGTTGGGCATCAATCGACTTGGAAAACTTGGACCGAAAAACAAGCAAATAAATGACTATAAACCATGCTCTACATCCACGGAGTGACATAGCTAGACAGCTGGACTACACTTACAGCGGAGAGAAGGAGGAAGAGACTTACAAATTAAGCAAACTGCTAAATGAATGAATTGAAGAATTATTCGTGAAAACACTGCACAAAATATAAGTAAAACAATTTGAGCGACAACGTTTTATTGTATAATTATTTTATCATTATTCATAATATAATTATTTATTATATTATATATTACATGTTATTTTTTTTTTATTATTATGCGGGAATTTAATTTTTCTGTTGTTTTTCAAACCGTGAAAATTCGCTTTTCTCAACTAAAGGACAGAACCCCTCCCCAATTAAACAGTGAGGTGTCTATTATATTCCTTGTGAATGTAATAAAACTTATATTGGCCAGACTCGTAAATCCCTTGACACACGTGTTAAGGAACACCACGCGTTAGTGAGTAAAGTCCTGGTTCCATTGATTCAAATTCTTCTGTTGTTAATCACAGTTATTTACATGATCATAGTTTTTTATTCAATGAATCCAAAATAATTTGTCAACCTCAATCCCTTTTTGATCTTAACTTTTTTGAATCGTTGTATATTTACATTAACAGGAAATTTATTGTAAATGACCTTGAAGCGCCTCCTGTACTTCGTTCAATATGGAGACCTCTGTTTTTGGATAACCGTAACATGAGCCATAGTAAATTTCCCATTTAACATCTGGCAACTTCTCATAAGTTGTTTGCAATCATCCTGAAGAAGGAGGATCCATTATCTTCCGAAAACGTTTGATTTTTAAATAAATTTTAACTACATTTTTAAAAAACGTTGTCAGTCAAATTGTTTTACTTAACTCAATGAATATTTAAATAATAGTAATGAGAAGCTCTTAATGGAAGTGGCTTCAAGAAAGCTAATAAAGGTTTCAGACTCAAAGAAGTCCTTCAAACTAAATGAACTTCAAAAACGTCGCACAAATTGGCAAAACAAACCCCCCTCCATGGGCAATGTTTGAAAGAAATTCAGGAAAAGTCGATAGTCAGCATAACTAGAGATGGCTCCAATTGGAAACTTTTAAAAAAAAACCCAAAGGCCTGATCTTTGCTGCACAAGAGTAAGCACTGCAAACAAACGTGATGCCATCAAAAATCCAAAGGCAAAACAAGAACAATAAATATAGGCTGCGTAAAGTAAAAGATGAGATAGTCGGCCTCCCAATCAGTGGCTGTAGTAAAATAGCTCAATTAGACTAAAAAAAAAAAAGAGAAGAAGAAGAAGACAATATGGCATCCCTGATTTACTGGAATATCTGCAGAACTTATGAGATCACGGTAACCAAGAACTACTGGGAACATGAAGCAAAAAAGTGACAGAAAACGACTAAATAAAAATCCTGTGGGACTTTCGGCTTTAAACAGACAGACATTTAAAACACAATATACCAGACATAACATTGGTGAAGGAAAAACAGGTATTTATCATCGACATTGCAATACCAGGTGACAGCAGAATTAAAGAGAAGGAATTCGAAAAAATCTCCAAATATCGTGACCTTGCAATAGAAATTAATAGACTCTGGAAAAAACAAGTAACAGTCATCCCGATTGTGATAGGTGCACTGGGGGCCATCACACCTAATTTAAAAAACTTCCTAGAAAAACTGGACATTACTGACATAACGACAACAGACCTACAAAAAACTGCCTTACTGGGCACCGCCTATATATTAAGAAGATCATAAGCAGTCGCAGCCTCTCAGATTAGGCGGGGCCCGGGGCCGAAGTAATTTTGGCGCCCCTTACTACTAAATATGAGTTTTATAATGTAACGAGTAACGTTTTATAATGCAATGAGTAAATATTTTTTTTATTATATTTCATTTTTACGATGTACATATTTCAAATTTTTTGGCACATGTAAAAAAATTGCGAAGGCATGATTTCTAATGACCATCTTGGAGGAGAACTTTTGGCGCCCTTCTACAATGATTAGGCGGGGCCACGGCCCTACCGTGCGACCGCCTATGAAGAAGATACATGGACAGTTCTCAGGTTTCTGGGTGAGACTTGAACTGAACCAAGAACTCCAGATCAAGAAGATAGTGATTATCTCCTTGAGACGCTGTGTAATACAACAATGTATACCAGACATAATAATAATAATAATATAATCCTATCTTGCAGAACAGACGCTAAGTGCGCTCCAAGATGGCGACAGCCGTTTTGAGGTTGGCGAAAAATTTGGCAATGAGATGCAGATATGTAATTTTAGCCGTTTTAAAAATCAGATATAAGTATTGAGAATGGCAAAACAAAGATTAGTAATAAAATGGTTATTGTGATTCTACAATGTGTAAATATTGCGTATACGGGCCACATTGCCAACATGTTCGCCAAGTTGCTGACGTTTACGCCACAGTTTACAGTTTCCTCAATCCTTTTTCTTGTTACCAGCTTCCCCAAGAGTATTGCCGTTTTTTTTTGGGGGGGGGGAACCATTTCTAATGCTTTAGAAGTTGCCACAATACTTTTCTTGTATCAGTGAATGCCTAGTGGAAGTGGGGGGAGGGGGGGAACTTACCTCTCGCACACACACACACACCCCTTTTGGATACTGGCATTGAAAGCGAGTAAACTTAACATCCTGAATCAGTACTTTTGTGAATCAGTATTGTTTGAACAGTATTACTTGATCTCTGATGGTTTTCGCTCTAAAAAAAAGTTCGAAGTGTTCGCGTACCCTCCCGAACCAGTTTTTCGAGCAGGGAACCCCACCCCGAGTCTAATAAGCCCTGAAGTTTTTTCAACGTCCAAACTTCAGGGCTTATTAGACTCGGGGATGGTGGGGGGGGGTGTTTTTCCTGCCCGAAAAAGCTGTTGTAAAATGATACAATGATCGCTTCAAAAACGTGAGTACTTGGAAAAGTTCTGTAAATTCTGTGTTAAAAATTTATGTTTGGTTATTTACTGCGGAAAAAACAATATGGCGTCCATTTTCCGGAAGCGACACTAATTACAGTGGTTAGGGTTACTGTTTGGCGTTTGGTAAATTTTTTGGCGATGTGAACCGTATACGCAATATTAGCCCAACATGTAATTTTTTTTATTGTGAATCCCTAATTGCTTTTTAGAATATGATATAAATAGCATTTTACGCATATGACTTTCACATTTTAAATTCTAATCCAGGTGAGAGGTGCTGGCGCAAAAAAAAGAAGCCATAATTCGGGAATCACAAACACGCAATGAGTTCCGCTTAGTGTAACACATCAATTCATGATTCATTTGAAGCAAATTTAGGAATGCAAAATTAAGGCTTATTAGGATTCCTTGAAGTTGAAGTTAGAAAGCTAACGTTTACACGTCATGAAGTGTTTTTAACATTTACTTACGTTCAATATAATTTATCTTCATTATTAATGTCCTTCACTATTTCAACAAGAAGAGGAGTCAAATATTTTTATGTCGCTTTAAATAAACATTGTTATTGAATTTTTGAGAGAAATGAGATTCGGATAAAAGATTTCATTTTGTGAAGAAGCGTTATTAACATTGATTTACAGCGAACGCAAACGTGAAAACAACTCGCGCTGATATTATAACTATAACGTGATATCGTAGATTTGGTGTTTTGATATGAGAGACAAAAACGTATGTAAATGCATATAAACCTGCTGAAAATCCAATTAACATTTAAAAAAAAAAAAAACTCAAAATCTTTAGACCCGTTTTCAAACTGTTTTCGAGATGAAAATGCTTGAGTTTTGTACTCCAATACAGTGTCTATCGAAGTGTGCTCCATGCAATACCAGAGTTCCCCGACAACTCTCCTTGGGTTTCAGCAAGAATTTATACAACATCGTTGAAAATACCGAGGAGATCTGCACATTCTGTAATTTTTCCATATGTGACAATCCCCTAAACAAACCGTAACCAATATATTGCGACAATAGAAAGCTATTACCTAGTTTTTTCATATACTGATTTACTGCTTATTGCTGCTGCTGCTGAAAATCCTTTGGATTTTTCTTAAATAATATTTAGGGAATGGTTCCATGGCTAAGCCTGTGACGAGAAAAGGGTTCCCAGAGACACACAGCTTAAGAAACCTAGTTTATAATCTAATAATAAATAAATATATATATTTATTTACATCAATTTACTAATATTTAATAATAGTAATTTAACAATAATCTTAAGATGCCCTTTAGTTTGCAATTTCCTCGGAAACCCCAGGCCCAGGACCACCAGTCCCCGGGCCGGTGCGCCTTCATGGGCGATAGGACGCGCCCTCTGAAAATTCAAAGTATGTGTCCTTTGAGAGGACCAAAACTGATCAATAAGACCAAAGACGACCTCCCACCTTACCTCCAAAGTCTTTCGAAAGCACTTTGGAAGTAAGGGGTGGGAGTGGGGGGGTTGCCATTGGTCTAATTTTCCTATGTTAGCCAAGGTTAATTTTTGCTTACTAGGGGTAGCGGGGGGTTTGAAATGGACAAAATATTACTTACATAATACTTGAACATTCCTCTTCTTGCAAAACTCCACATTTTAGTTTTCGAGCAGGCTGTCCTAGATTCGACTGCCAATAAGCTTGACAGTGTGTCAGCATGACGTGGTTCGGAGGTAACGTTAAAACGTCGATCCCATCCTAGACGACTCGTAGACAGACTAGATGACTCGTAGCACAATCATAAGACGTAAAATAGCTTTCTTTTGCGCAACAGGTATAATATCTATTTTCACTTTCAATTTCCTCAATGAAAAAACATTTTTAATTGGAATGTTCGGTATCTTTAACCTGTAGTGGATCCACGAGGAGGGGGAGGGGATTTCCTTAATTTCTCCCTCCCAAATCCATAAAAATGCGGTGGAAATCGGTTATAACGAGCGCAGATTATAACGACCAACCGCATATAACGACGGAATTTTTATAAAAAGTTTGATTTCTAATTTTATTTTTAAATTGCTTGTTAAATCCTGGATCCAAAAAAACAGACTTGTTCGCTAAAAGCGTTTATATTTTACTGTGCTTAATCATTAAACAAAACAAAATCATATTTTCTTACCTGTGTCCGGAAACTAGCTAAATGCGGGTTGCTTATAAGTGGGTCTCTACTTTATTTTACATTCCCCTTCCAAACCTCCCCACCTATGGATCCGCCTCTGGCCGTATATAAGCGTCTCGTGGTGAGGAGGTAACGTTAAGACGTCGATCTTGTCCCAGATGACCCGTAGTAGAGTCCATGGACGCTCAAATGAGTACTTCGGGGGAAGGGGGAACTGAGAAATATTATTACTTTCTTCTCAAGACTGTCAAACATTTTAGTGAACGTACAAGATACTAAAATGCTACAAAAATAATTGATACTGCTTGACAATTAGTAATGAGCTAAAAAGTACCTTATTTTAAAATGTGACTGTACAACTTTTGAAAGTAAATGCATAGCAGAATCGGGCAAATAAAATTTTTAAACGGCTGGGGGCTGGAGCCCCCTCTGCCCGCTCATGGTAGAGTCTAAGACGTAAAATACCCCCTTTTTTTTGCACAACAGGTATATCTCTTCTTACAGTTAAATCTCTCCTTATGTTTCCTTAATGAAAAACCAATTTCAATTGGAATGTGTGGTGCCTTTAAGCACCAGCGTAGCAACTCAAAACTCATGGGGGGGGCCTCAAGTGGTTATGGGGATTCAAGTGGCTTTAAAGAAAATTATATGATGCATCATTAGAGAAAATAATGTTTTGATATCCAATGGAGGCTTGCCCCCCCCCCGAACCCCCTTTTTTCTATAAGGATGTTATACCAAGCTTAAGTAATCGAGTGGACGTGGTGGGATTTGCATCCGGGTCGTTTAGCACGCAATAAAAAATTACGTGAACTAAAAATATTAAATGTAAAAATATAAAATATAAAGAACTCCTATGCTGAAGGAATCGCAATGGTTTCTCAGTGCCGGATTCAGCAGCATAGCAATTCAAAAGTAATGGGGGGGGGGGTTCAAGTGGCTTTAAAGAAGATTATGTGATTCTGCCTTAGAGAAAATGCGTTTGATATATAAATATGTTTTGATATCTAATAAGGAGAGTTGAGCCCCCACTTCCTACGTCACTGGCTGGATTAGGGGTTTCGTGAGTCTGCTTTAGGCCGAAAGAATATAATGGGCTCTTAAAAAAATGTAGGTTTCGCAATATTTAGTAAATAAATCATGCTTTTCTTTAAAGTTCATTTTCAGTATCTAGGTATATAAATAATAAACATTTCTCGGACACTTGTAAATAAACCAGGTTAAAATAATGCTTGCAGTTAGGTTTAAATAACACCAAGTCCTTTCAAAGCCCCTGTGGGACCCAAAACCGAGGGGCCTAGCATAGCAGCGTAGTGGGCGGTTTGAGGGTCGTAACCCCCACATTACGATAAATTTTGTATATTTAACATAGGAATATATGAGTTGTAGCTCTGTAACCCCTCCCATTAAGCCTATAACCCCTCCCTTATGAACTTTCTGCCTACGCCACTAGACCCTAGGCCCGTTTTTACTTGGCCTATACATCCAATACTGTGTTTTAGATTGAAAGAGAAAAACTTTTTTTTTCTTACCCCAAACAGAAACGAAGATATATTGTTTTGTGTCAAAACGAAACTACATGAAATAAGAACTTTTTTTATAAAAAGCTTTACTGTTTTGACTAATTTGTGATTGCTCAGCTTTAATGAGATGCCATAGACGTAGAGTTATATACTCAATGGGCCCCAGCCCCCAACGTACCACCTGAAACAGCCTGCGATTTTTCATAAACTGTAATGTATAAACGTACACAAATGTGCTAACCCCAATAATTTCCGACTCTGGCGTTGGTGATGACATAAATATATATATTCTTTTTCTTCTTATTTTTTTGTTTGTTTTATTAAACTGGTTCTTTCCGCACCATCCATTACTCAAAATCTGCTGCATTCAAAATGTGATTCATCAGATCTCGTTTTAAAGAATGTGTGATTCCATCCGCTGGTATGACACGAAACCCGGAACCTTAAAAGCGTCATCGAAACCCACGTCATCGAGAGAGAACAGCCAGCAGCTTGCAAAGTCAACGTATCCAGCAACACCTGAGCCTTCTGGCATTCCTCCAGTGGGGAAGGCCAGAAGGGTATGACGTAAATCAATCAGTTGTTGAAGTGCGGAGGTGGAAGACTTGAAACAGAAAATACTTAAAGGATTTTGAACCTTTACTTCATATTGTTCATTAACATTTTTATTACATTTATGACTTCTGGTTGACAAATAAGCAGCAGGGGGTTTCTCACGGTTCATCGATGACATCATGGGAAATGCTTTAAGATAAAAAAAAGAAAAAATTCCCCAATGAATGTAAGTTGGTGGTTGCACGTAGGAAGTGCAATCGTGTGAAATAAGATCTAATTCGTGATTAAACATTCATAAGTTTCTTTTTGTACCTTGGGTATAATTTTCTTTTATTTGATTACTTGGGACGATTAACAGCCACCCACGTATTAATTAGCTCAAACTAGAGCTTGTGTAATTTTGGAGAAAAAGAGACGCTTTCCCCATCCTGGATTCGAACCAGGGTCCCTCCGTTTAGCCCGGAGTGTCTTGGACCGCTAGACGAATGAGGACAGGAAACAACGCTCTCTTTCTCCGTATGTAAAGATGTTAAGGTATTATTACCCTCCGCAGGGATAACACAATTGCCAAATATGGTCAACACAAGAAAGCCTCCGGGGCGAGATTTTTGTGAGTTTTCGTGGGGTTTTCATTAAGTTTCATTTTGCCAAAAGCCAGGAGTGCGCTTACGGCGTTAGCTGCCCTGGGAGAACCAGATCTTAGCGGCCCACAAAAAGGTTTTAACGTAATACAACGATAAAATAAATAAATAAATAAATAATGCTGACTGGGGTTTAGAATTATAAAATAAAGTTTCTCTCTGTTCCGAACGCCAAAGGTAAAGAGATGGTATTGAAGTTAAATTAAAAATAAATGTTTTTAAACGAAGTTTGCTAGGGATATATCAATCACTTGGCATTTTTTTTGTGTGCTTAACTTCGATGTTGTGGATAAACGAAACGGTTTTTATTTAGGTGCACTGCTGCATTATGAACACAAAGAAAAACCAGTACACTGTGATTATAAAGTTCTGTTTCTCAGAACTTTGTGATAGGAACTTTTTTGTCGGACACTGGGGATCTCTGGAGTGTCTATAAGGCCACCATAATAAACATGATAATATGCATAGTCTACTGATGCCAATGCATTTGTCTAATAACGTGCATGTTTATTTTGATCACCATTTAGAAGCTTCATAAGCGTTATGGGAAATATATACCATCATACACAAAAGGTCAATTGACTAAATACTCGGGAAAGTACATAAGGACGGCTAAAAAAAGTATTTTTTGATGCTTGTAATGCCTTTTTATAACGGCACTGAACGGCTGCCCAGCTCTCCCCCCATAAACACAGCCCTGCTACAAGTAATATATGCGCAATAGAAAAGGCATTGTTGTATTCTCTGAAAAGCCTTTTAGCAGTCAATTTATTTTTAATTCACACAAATGCTTATTTCACTTACAAACAGCAGCATAGAGTTTTCGAAATCATTAGGAGAGCGCAAGCATATATTATGTACATTTGTACATTACAGTATGTCCAAAATTACAATTTACTTTAAATTATTGTGGGGGGCTCGTGCCACAATGGCCCATATAACTCTACGCCTATGCTTGCAAATATCACCTGATACTGAATTATATATATGTATTTTTGTTCGATTGGCTAGCTTTTAAAGCCCCTAGTCCCATGCCTGTGTTCAGGATGAAGAGGCAATTTGGGACAATGCAAAGGGCACTCGGGGACTCACGAATATAAAATGATCAATTTAGACAATATGTCGCTACAAACTTAAATAAATTTGACGCTCCTGTAATTTTTTTTATTTGTTTATTGCAATTACAAATACTATGATATTAGCATGTATCAAGGTTTGATTTTAAATTTTATAGATGTTGAAATTGAGTGGAAGAAGAAGAAGAAGAATTTTGCCAACGGCGCTCTTATGCCCACACCTAGTAGCCATTGGCGAAATTTTTAGACTCAAGTATAAAGCGTATCTCTTTAGCTATGATATGTTCAAGAAGTTTGCAGGAGGATGAAGTAAGAACAATAGATCTATAGTTTAACGGATTATTATGACTACCTGATTTGTAAATTAGGATGATTTTATTAATCTTCCAATCATCAGCAAGTTCAGAGGAATTGAGTGAAACATTGAATAAAACAATAAGGTACTCAGACATAGATTCTGGAAATTTTTTCAGCAAAAAAATTGGAATACCATCAGGACCGGTATCATTTATTTTAATGCGTTTAAGTAGTTTATTAAGCCTAGTTTAGAAAAGCGAATAGGGACAGAAGTAGTTATGGAAGATATAAGTCGTAAATTAGTGGAGTGATCATCTGTTGAGAAGACTGATTAGAATGCCTAATTAAAACTTGTAGCAATTGTGAAGGGGTCAGAAATTAATTTGTTTAGATTAGTAAAAGTTAATTGTTTGGAGAGTTTGGGTCTTAAGGAGTTCCAAAATTTATCTGGTTTATTCTTAAGATAATGAAGTAGAGTAGACGTGGGATAATCTAATTTCGCATTCTTATATGGATGTTTAAATTCATAATAAGATTGATGAAACTCGGCTTTTAAGTTTATGTTAGATAGGATATTTTTAAATTTGGTGGAGAGTCCTCGAACTTTGCGTTTAAGATGAATAACATGTCTGGTAATCCAAGGTTTACTAGAATAATTAGTTTTAATTTTTTTTGTGGGAATAGTGAGAAGGATTAAGTGGCTAATAGTTTTAAAGGAGTTCCATAGTAGGTGTATATTATTTGAATTTACTTGAACGAGAAAATCGGGGAGAGACGTATTGAGAATGTTTTGAACACGAGAAAGATCAGGTTTAGCGAAGTTGTATCTTTTTGGCAGGTAATACGTAGTAGTGGCATGAGTAATTGAAAGATCAAGAGAGGCAATATCATGGTCTGATAAACCTTGAAAAATAGTTAGATTTTCAGAAATAAGTGAACTGGAAGAGATAATTAAATCAAGAATGTTGGAGGAAGAATTGTTAGTTCTAGTAGGCATATTAACACATTGAGTTAAATCACGCGTAAGAAGTAAATCAATAAGATAATTATTAATTTTCAAGTTATCATGATTAGAGGAAATGGGGTCCCAGGAAATCCCTGGAAGGTTAAAATCACCAGCTATGATAATATGATAAGAAGAAGAATAAGAGTCTAGGATATTTGAGAGTTCAATAAAAGAGTTTAATGGAGAATTAGGAGGGAAATATACAGAGAAAATCAAAAATGGTTTAAGATCGATAGGTCTCCATTCGATGGCAATAATTTCAGTATTGGCATGAAGTTCTATTCAAGATGTATTACAGTAAGTATTTTTGATCAATAACGCCACGCCCCCTCCTCAAATGAGTCTGTCATGTCTATAAAAAACATAATTAGGAATAGAAATGTGAGAATCGTCAATTCTAGGATGGAGCCAAGTTTCACTAATTGCAATAATATCTGGGTCAGTTGATAAGATAAAGGTGTTTAAGTAATCTAATTTGTTCAAAATACTGCAATTGTTAATAGAGCAAATGGATGCTTTTTTTAAAGCAAATAATGATTTTAGTGGATGGGTTTCTGACGAGATTTTTCTACGGGCGTTTCCCGAAAACTAATCAGTGAGTTGGAAGTGGGGTTAAGGGAATATTTAGTACCGTTAATTAGAATAGTACGATAAGTTAGTTTAGTGCGTTGGCCTTCGTCACGATGGACTTGGGATAATTACCAAAATTTTGCTTCATGTGTTAGTTGGTAGATCTTGTGTATACAATTTTATTTTTATAGAGGTTTGTGTTTTCATTTATAATAATAATAATAATAATAATAATAAGGATGAGAGAATTATAGAGGCATGCTAAAATTTATGCTTTTAATGCAAAATTCATGTTTATTAATTTATTTATTAACGTTAAATATATCAGTCTGCTTATATATTTGGCACTATTAAATATATTAGTAAAACATATTAAATGTTTTACGAATGTCAACGAATTTTAAGCCCACACCACCTCTATATTTTTCTGAGCCCCCCCCCTCCTTCAATTTTCAGAGCCCCCATGTAACAAGCTTCCAGCTACGGGCCTGATGGAATATGTTTTCCAAATGCATATTCCGCTTACTCTTCGTGTGCGTATCTCCACACTTACTCTCAGTGCGTTTATACACATGCACTGTATTTATAATAAATTACTTCGGTTAACAGCTCAAAATCGTTCATGCTGAAATTGTTATTCATTTATTAATTATCATTTTAACCTTGAATGAATTTCCAGAGGTTACTAAAAATATTTCAAAAACCCGCTGGAGAATTTAACGGTTTTAGTTCGCCAGTTTGAAATTGCTGACTCAGTCAGACCGACACCAACTTCATAAAAGCTGTCACAGGAAACGCTAACTCACTGAAAGCATCATTTCAGTGAGTTCAGAAGCATTGCAAATGAAATTTATAGATATTGCTTACAACTGCATATCTTTTGATGCAACGGGCACAATTTTGCAGGAATAAGGGCGGACGCAGGGGTAGTTAACCCCCCCTCTCCTCGAGAGTAACAAATTTATACTTCTTATTGCTTGCTCAAATCCGGCAACAAATTTCATAGAAGAGGTCTAAATTGGTTTCCAAACTCCGTGCTAGGATGGATGCATCCTTTCATACATTCCATAGTATGAAGCATGAACAAATGTTTTTACGCAGCTGTATGATCATACTGTCGTAGGCGTACGTAGAAAGTTCATAAGTGGGGTTATAAGCTCTATGGGGGGTTACAACTCTCATCAACATCCCCTGCGTACACCAATGCATATAGTATGAAAAACTTTTTGCAAAAGTAGATAGCGTCCAAATCGTTGTAACCAACGCCTTGAGCTAGTGCCGAATTAAGGTTTTTATGGGCCATAGGATGGAAGGATAGAATGGGCCCCTAAAAAAATGTGGCCCTTGCAATATTCAGTTAATAAGTATCATGAATTTTCTTTGAAGTTCCTTATTTTAATATTTAGGTCCATAGGCGTAACTTGGGGGTTAAATATAGTATAAACTGGGGGGGGGGGCAAAGAACCCAAAATTTTATGGGAAAAGTATGATTTTGCATCTTTTCTAAAAAAATGGAGGGGCAAGTGTCCCCTTGCCCCCGCCAGATTACGTCTATGTTAGGTCTACCAGTAATAAAAATTTATGGGACATTTATAAATAAACGGGGTTATAATAACTCTTAAACTTAAATACCAGGTCCCTACAGAGGACCTAGGCCTGTAGCCAATCCGGGGCCAGCAGGGCCCCAGTTGCCCCATCGAGCTATTTATAGAGAACGATCTCCAGGTGCCCTGTGCCCATATGCCCTTTACCTTGCTCTAGTTGCCCCTTCATCCTGGTTACAAGCCTGCCCGGGCCTACTTGGCCATTACGTAAATCTGGCACAGCTTTGAGCACACTGAATCTGGTTCGATTCCATGTACGCTTGTTTGTAGGTGTATGTGATTTGGGGGCCACTTTGAATAATCCAGACAGCTCCAGATGTCCCATTATGCAATTCGAAGACATAGGAAATACAAATAATGGACAGCTAAATTAGAAAGCTAATTGTTTTCTTCATATTGCTGCCTCACTGCAACAAACATAGGAGTAAAGTTATATGCGTCTGTGGTGCTCGAGCCCCCCCCTCCCTGCTCCTATACTTTAAACGAAATCAATTTTACAATTTATATTATAACGTATGATTAATCGTAATGTATAATTGTATGTAAAATATGCTTGACTCCCAATAATTTTGTGAACTGTACATTGTTGCTAATATCTTCCAATATTTATTGATTCGAGGGAAACAAGCTTGAGATTAACAATGTTTGCACATGGAGACATGCCAAAACACATTTATCAAAATACATGATAAAATAATAATTTTTGAAACTTGGACTCTCACGTGTCCGTGGCTATGGCTCTATAGAGTATGTAATCTTCTGCAATCTTTAAGTTTGGTAAAAAAAATATTACTTATAAAACTATATGTATATACAATAAAAATATTACTTATAAAACTACATGTATATACAGTAAAAATATTACTTACAAAATCATAGGTATACAATAAAAAATACTATTTATAAAACCATTTATAGATCGTAAAGAACAAAAGGCGATTGCAATCAATTAATGCATATAACTATATACCAAATTGGATGTTATAAAAAATTTCATTCCCACAATAACATACGGATGAAGTATTTATTATTCTCTTCTTTTATAATATCGAGTTTGGTTCCCGTGCGATAAAATCTGTTAATAGTTCAGTGGTTACGCAAAGCCGTTGCTCCCATCTAAAATGAACTTAATAGATCCCTTATAAGTAATTGATTGAACCCACTAGATAACTAACAAGTGACAGATTTTCCATAAGGCCGACTAGGCCCAGGACGAGAGCGCTAATTTTAAGGACGCAAAAAAAATTTAAAAAAGGAAACATTTTAAAAAATAAAAATTTGACATAAGAAAATTTTTTGATGTGAAATCGCTGTAATTCAGCTCCGAATTGATGGAAATAGGAGGAATAAATATTTATTTTTTGAAATTTTCGATTTAATTTTAGAATAATAATTAATAAAAAAAAAACACTAAAGAAACCTCCTACGATTTGCATTTATTTTACTTTACAAAAATGGAAATTTCATCTTATTTATGTAATATGGGATTTTTTACAATAGAACTAGAGATATCGATTACGACGACATAGTTGACGATTTTGCCAGTTGAAAAGCAAGGAGGGAGGTATTGCAAAAATAAAAATCGTGAATAAACTTTTTATTCCAATACCTACCTAAATGAATTGGGGAAATCCCCATTTTCTTTTAATAATTGTATGGGGTTTTTTTATTTCAGTGCATTTTTTCTAAATTTTGCTTACATGACAATAAAGTCATATGGTGGGTAAAGGGGAGTGGGGCATAGCAGGTGAGGTGGTACCTAGTCATGCACGTGCAAAGACTTTTTTTAAGTTTTGATAGAAGTAAAAAAAGTAAGTGCATAAAAAAAGATATAAATATATATGGGATTCCCCTATATTTATATCTTTTTTTTTTCTACCGCCAAAAAAGTCGGGCCAGATTACGGCAAGGGCTTGCAGTCCCTGTCCCCGCGAAAAGAGGGACCCAAAAGAATTTATTTGAAAATTTTATTTAACGTGATAAAATAATAAATTATTGCAAAAAAATTTTTTTCCCCTTCAGATTTACAATCCAAAACGAATTTAGTGAAATCATAGCATTTAATTACAATTCTTACAACTACAGCTTCGAGAATTGGATAATGAAAGAGCAGGGTTTTCAAAAACGCGAAATTGGTGAGCCAATGCCACACATTGTTCGCTACTTTTATCAAAACCTTTACTTTAGCTCTGCAATGTCATCCTTTGACATTTGACGTTGACTTGAAAGTGGGAACGAAAAGCATATTCTTGCCTATATTTTTAGATGTGTGTCTAATACGTGCGTCAGGGGGCCCCAAAATGCAAGTTGGGCCGGGGACTCAATATTCATAGTCGGCCCCTTCCTAGAGCGCAAAAATGGATAAATCCGGCCCTGTAACTAACGAGAATTTTCTTTCATTTTTTTTAAATTTTTATTAAGGACATTACCTGGGAGAGATATCTGGTTTAAGCTTAGCAAATCTATCGCATTATCTTTTTTTTAAAGATTATATATAATAAAGATATTTTGACATTTTTCGCTTTGTATTACTACATCCAATAACGCGCATGTGATAAGCATCTGTGTGTTTTGAAGTTTTTCCCATAATAGACAATAAAATCATTCTGAAAGAACGTAAGAGAAATCTGTCACCGTCACCAATTTTATTAGTGCTTGTTTTCACAAATGTCTTATATTTTATTATTTACCAAGAGAATTAGATAATGCTAGTGCCGCTGGAGGAAATACTCATATCATCCAAAAAACATTAGCTTAATGCTGGGGGTAGAAAAAAAGACGTTTATATAAATAGTAAATATGGTGAAAATCGTTTATAACGACCAATTGCATATAACGACGGAATTTTTACAAGAAATTTGGTTTGCTATTCTACTCCATACTAAATATATCGGTTATAACGACATCGTATATAACGACGAAACCTGCTATAACGACGGCGATTTTGTAGTGTACGAAGATTCTAAGCAGGGAAATTCGTATCGGATATAACGACGCGACTTGACAGTCATAAAGCAGAACCACGTAGGTTAGTTATTAAAATTTAAAGTTAGTTATCAAAATTAAAGCGTTATTCTAATCTTGTTTATTTACAAATGTCCGAGAAATTTTTATCACTGCTAAACCTGAATATTAAAGATAGTGAACTTAAAAAGTGATTTATTAATTGAATATCACGAGGGTCATATTCTTAAGGGGCCCATTCTATTTTCCAGAGCCCACAAAACTCTTGCAGAAACGGCACTGTTCAATAGTATAATATAATAAATACTATTCATTACATTTGTTTTCTACATTATATACTTTGGTAGTATTTTTTCATAATTTTGGCAATTTAAAAAAACTAAGAAAGTGCTGTGTATTTATTGCAGCTATCTCATAATAGTATAATAACAAAAAATTAAGCTCTATTTTTTTTTGAGGAACCCCTAGCTATGTTTGAGGAAACCTCTAGTTCAAAAATTCTGATCTATGTAAACAATTCGCTGTCTGTTGATTGCGGAATTTCTGAGAAGATGGTTTGGAAGGCCATTCGCAGCCCAACTAATTTTAATTCATGCTATAATGTTTCATAATTAGTGACATCGAAGATCCTAAATTGGGAGTGGTGGGGGAGTTCCTCAAGTGGGGAATTTCTGTATTTCAGGGAGAGACTGGAGGGTTGAAATTAGTAGATCCGAACTGTGATAATACCGACGCTACTGCTGCTTAAAAAAAGGACCCTTTAGAAGAAGGGAGCGACACCCTGATATATACTAAAAAAGAAGCTTGGGCGAAAAAAGGATGAAAATAACAATTTTGGATAGAACAAGAAAACTAAAACGGTTGGTTTTTAGTCTAATTATGAATAAACGTAGTTTGTGGCTGTAAGCAGTGGCGTAAGAAATGAAAGGGAGAGGCTGAGGGGGCCCAAGCCCTCCTCCACTAGGTATCAAAATACATTACTTTCTGTCATGTGCCGCATCACAAAATCTCCTTTGAAGGCGTTTGACCCCCACCCTTGAGTTTTGAAGTGCCACTCTACTGACTATAAGTCGAGCTTGTTCTGTAGATTTTCCTTTTGTGAAACCCAAATTTATTTTAGGAAATCATGATGCAACGCTGAAGAAAATTTTTAAGTCATTTAATTAATAAATTTTCTAAAATTTTCGTGGAAGCAAACACGAAAATTGACGTGGAGATTGATATTACGGTTTTTGAACCTGTTCTTATATATATGACGAGTTATTGTGAGAAGTTGGTTAAGAAAAATTATCATTTAATGCGACTCTGTTCTCAGTGGTGGTGGTGGTGGTGGGGGGGGAGTTAATTAACGTCGACAGTTTTGAACAGCAGGGAACATCTTGGGTTGTAATTGGATTTGATTGATTGCATACTGCTTGAATTGAAATTGCCCCACCCAGAAGGCAATAGTTCTTTCCGGGTAAAGCAATTAAAATGACGAGCCGTGAATTTCGTTTTTAATTTGTTTATGAATGCAGTAGGAGTATGTCAATCATAACATATATATATAAGGAACATACAGATATTCTCCAAAATATTCCAAAACATGCACTGGCGTACAATTTTATTCAAATTAGAATGACCTATCGATATTATATGAAAAACTTAGTTTATTTAAGAAATGCAAATATATAAATCATAAGACATTAGCGTTTTCCAAGGACCATTCCAGCAATTATAAATATTATATCCTATTTTCATTTGTTCCATGAAAGTTCGTTGTCATTTTTCAAAATATGGAAGCTAATAAATAGGACGCATTAAAGTTATTTATTCTCTGATTATCTTTTAACTCAGTGGTTCTCCATTTTTTTTCACTCGTCCCCGCTCCAGAAATAGTAATAATAAAAAATATTTTAACAAAATACTGTGTAATACTATTGTTCCTTAGTTTGGTGTTGTACCTGTGGCCACAGGCATAATCAAAAAATTCAGAAGTTGGGGTTATACGCTCAATGGGGGGGTCGTTGCAGAGTTACAACTCGTGTATTCCTATGTTAAATACATAAAATTTCATTGTAATGGGGGTGTTACATTCCCTAAAACTTTTCCTTGGCTACGCCTATGTCTGCCGCTAATGGGAACAGATGACTTTTTGTGCGTGTCTAGTTTCAGCACCGTTAAAAACAATTGAAAATCACCTCTCTTCAAAACATTAATACGAACAAAACAAAATTCCACTTCGCTTGAATTGAAACGAATGCTAGTTTACAGTGTGTAAAGAAGTATTTACTCTGTTTTGACGTCAAGCGTGATCTTTTCGATGCATTTGAAAAAATCGAAAAGGCAATGTTAAATGCCAACTCCCAAGAAAAACAAAACAAACGTCAAATCAAAGATTTCTTATTAAAGTAGTAATTAAGTACGTACTTGTGTCTTATGTTCATTAAAATTAACACGTATTCTTCAGAATACTGGTAAGCATTTTTATGATTTTCTTTTTCGATAATTCCTTATTTCAGTTCCGATCGATAATGAAGCCATGATTTTTGTTCGGGAGGAGGGCTGAAAATGTAAATATATTGTTATTTTTTTAATGTAATAGTTGTTACTTTTAACGTATTTTACATGTAAATTTTCGGCGCAAGGTAAGTCTCTGGACTCCCCCACACCCGCTGTGGATGCGTCAATGGTTCTGATGTGTTCTCCGATTTAACGATTATTTTCACTAGTCCTGTGAAAATCGTTAAATCGAGGTTAGACTGCATATAATGAAGAGACAGCACACATCCTTATGTATTTATTTACGTAAATTTATTTACTCATGTGAAATACATATTTGATACACACAGTAACACAAATTGAAAGTATTACATCACACGTGTGGGTGCCGAGTAAATACTGCAGCATAATCCGCTCAAGACTGCCAGGGCCGTAGCTAGGCTGGGGCTTTAGGGGGTTGAGTCCCCCTAAAAATATAGTCTCCCCTCCTAGAAAATATTTTTTTTCTCAAAATAAAATATTGTAGAATTTTATTTTAAATTTTTTGTTTTGTACGAAATTGTACATGACAATGGAAATTGTTCTTTGACGTTAAAAATGTATTCAAAATAGCTTTCTACGGTAGATCTTGTGTATGTAATTTTTTTTACATAGGTTTGAGTCTTCATATACTTTATAATAAGGATAAGAGAAATTATAGAGAGGTATACTAAAATTTATAAGTTTTCAATGCAAAAATTACATTAAGAAATTTATTTATTAATTTTAAATATATTACTCTCCTTATATATTTAGTGTTATTAAATATATTAATAAAATAGATCCAAAAGTTTATGACTTGTAAGCCCCCCAAAACTTCCAGGGCCCCACTGGAATAAGTGTCCAGCAACGGGCCCCTGCAGAGACCAAATAAACGCTAGAGTGTTTGTTATGGGGATATAATTTTCGAAGGTGTTTCAAAAAACACATCGTTCTCTCCTGCGATGTACAGTGATTCTAAGCTGAAAAAGAGCACCAATCTCATACTTTAATGAAAAGTGCTTTGGAGCTTAAAGGTAAAAAAAAATGAGCTTCAAAACATTCGTGGTGAGTGAGGAAAATTACCATAATTTTCGGACCAACACAACTGGTAGATTGCATCATTTCCACACACAGGATATGCATATTTTCGAAATTGGAATGCAATTTCAGAATTGTGAAGTCCAGTAACGTCTAGACAAGATTGGACAATTTGAACCAGTAGACTGATAAAGGCGGCATTGACTTCCACTTACTTACAAGCGCATTTTTCGTGGCTGGGCGTTAAAACTGGCGAATCCCGATTGGTATTTTTAGTCTCTTGAAGCTGTTTTAACGAAAACGCAAATAAGGACTTGCATTTCAAGTCTATAAATATAAATAGTTAATTAAAAAACCCAATTCGTATGCAGCTGTATGTGTAATAGGAATCAGGGCAGATGAGAGGGGGCAGCAAGGGCTGCATACCGGCCCTACCCCCTAAAAATATTTTTGCTACGATATTCTTGCTTTCTTATTTAAAAATGAAAAAATAATAATGTGCCCCCGAGAATTTTCCAAGCCACGGTCTTACGTGCCCGTATATACAGTGAAAATCGGTTATAACGACCAACCGCATATAACGACGGAATTTTTACAAGAAGTTTGGTTTCCTATTCTATTCTTAACTAAATATATCGGTTATAATGACGGCGATTTTGTCCCAAGTAGGGAAATCTGTATCGGATATAACGACGCGACTTGACAATCATTAAAAAGCGGGATCATACTATTTCGTTTAAATAAAAGGAGAAGTCGAACGGATTGTTTGATCAAGTGACCTGAATTTCTTTTCTCTTCAAACCGCTAATGCTAAATGCATAGCAAAGAGGGTGTTTGTATCCTTTGCAAGCTTGAAAACTGTTGCTTCCACGAATTGTCAATTATCCTTTAATAAGATCCTTTGCTTTCACATAGCAACCCAAACAATGTGAGATTGTGGCGCCAGATTGCTCCTGTTGCAACAGTTAATAAACTCATAAAGCAAAACTATCTACACATGCCAAATAGGCGAATTGTTAGAGATTGGCTGCCCAAGGCTATGTTAACAGCATTTCTATATTATTAAAAAAAAAAAAAAAAAGAAACGGCAAATTTTCTTCACACAACCAACAATTTCAAAAGCATTACCCGCAATGGCAATCGTTCGTTCATTATATTTGCACCATGAGATGCCAATATATGTTAAGGCTTCTTTAAATTTTATTGAGAACAATTTAGAAAACCGATTTTTAAAGAAGTGCGCGAGAAAGAAAACGAAAATAACTGTTTTTTTTTCTTCTGAAATCATTAACATTACAAAGATATTGGTATACTTATTCCCCCCACTCTGAAAGAAAGAAATTTTACTTAAGATTTTATTGGTCATTTGTTTTTTATAATATATATCAGGGGGTAGGCAAATGCGGCTGTTTATTGAGTTAAGTGCGGCTCCCATTGAAAATTTAAATCCTTTTTTTTTCCAGAAGTTTTTTTATGAATCTTGTTAAATTGACTAAGAAAGTGAATCGGTTAATGAACAGTAAAAGCCGTACGTAATCGCTTCAAAAGTACATCTTCGGTTGTGTCGATAGGTCCTTCATTATTTTGCATTTTATTTCTCTTAATTATATCTTTTATATGTATTATTTACATAAGACTTGTGTACAATATGTAACCATATTAATTAAATTTGTGTATGTAACCATTTGTGCTATGTAACCATGGTGTGGCTCTTTATAACATACGATAAATTGAAAATGCGGCTCTCATTGACTTTATGCGTGCTCACCCTTGATGTATACATTATTTGCTGCAACTTTTCGTTTAAGACATTCATTATATATTTGGTGTGGCTATCAATATATTTTAATATATATACAGTAATTAAATTTATTATAATTAAGTATATTTTTATTTTATTTTAAAGCAAACGATTTTTTTTTTACTTCTTGCTATCAAAACAATCTATAAAACTCTAACATGTATTACTGGACCATGATTTTAAAAAATATCGTTTATAACGACCGAATTTTCACGGTCCCTTGGAGGTCGTTATAACCGATTTTCACTCTATATGCAATGTGAGTAAAAAAAAAGGATTCCTATTTCATACTTTTTGTTCATTGGGAGACCCCCCCCCCAAGAAAAATATCTATGCTACTATCCAGGGAAGGGGTGATGGGGGCCCGTTGAAGTGGGGCTGAGGCCCGCCCCCGCGTCTGCTCTCGGCCCCTTTGATAGGAATGCTTTCATTATTGAGAGAAGAAACGAAATGGAATCGAAGCAGTACACGCATTTTTCTCGCATCACGAAAAAATATTTGATCCTTCACAAGGTAAGAAGAATAAGTAAAAAAAAAAAAGAAAAAAAAAAGAAAAAATAAAGAAATATTATTATTCTCAGAACATGGTTTGCCATATAATCTGGTTGAAAAAAATATAATTCACCAAATTTTTACCTCAAAAAGAAAAAAAAGGCGGATCGGAGACAAAAAGCGGAACGTCATCAAATAACCGATGCCAAACCGAGCCAAAGTAAAACCTTAATACCTCCCAGATACGAACTTGGAAACTACGTCAAAGATTCGCTGCGCATTTTTTACTGAATGCTTAAGGTAGTTCGAACGACAGTAAAAAATGTTGTTAAAAAAATGGAAAGAGAAGAAAAGAGAATTAGAAAGAAAAGAGATTATTTGTTTCCGAGCTGTTCATCTATACCGGCCGATGACCAAACGCTTCTGGCACGTCACAGCGCACCGATTACTGCGCGTCAACTGCTGATACTGAAGTTAATAAAAGTGCGGCAATTTCGGTCCGAGAGGACGAGAGTGTGTGTGACGAGAAATGAATACGATGACGACGAGGTTATCGTCAGCGCTTTTATTGTTTTTCGCGGCGATTGTGGATGCCATTCCTCAAAGTAAGTGTAATTTAATTTGTTAACAATTGAGACCAACCATTAAACTTAATTCAGTTAAGTGGCCGCAAATTCTTGACGTGTTTGTTGATGATGTGTTCATGTCCGTATCCAGAGGGATTTTAGGAACTACCCCCCGAAACTGAACTTTAAATGGGACTTGGCTACGCCTTTCATACTGTGACTGTATCGATACGTGCTATAAAAATTTTATCCTCCCACGAAGTTAAATCATGGCTACGTTCTTAATTGTATTTACTCGTTTTTAATTTTAAAATTAGAAATTTCCGCGAGATTAACATGCGGAAAGGTGTTCCTATTTTTGTTTTTATCCAATGAATATTTTTATCGATGAATTACTTTGATACTTTGAGTTAGACGTATGCTTTTAATACAGATTATCTGGCCATCTTGAAAACCTGGAAAAATCCGGGAATTTTTTGACCGGAAAAGTTGGGGAAATCTAAAATTCAGTATTATGATAAATAGCGTTCAAAAGTAATTTTCCTTTGAACTGTACTTTTCATCTTTCTGTATTGCGCTGAATGCTGAAAATTTTAAAAAACTTGTACTTTTGACAAAACTTACTTCAAAACAATTTTTTTCCGCAAAAAAAGTCTATATTCAGGGACGGATTTAGAGGTCTTTCAAGGGGGGGGGCAATCACTGACGATTTTTGGAAATACCTTCTTGTGCCTTTACCTCGTATCTTTTCAATGTTAAATTTTGATTTAAGGGAGGGGCGATCGCCACCCTTGCCCCCTAAATCCGCCCCTGCCTATATTTCATATGAAAAATCAAGGCTTTTTTTGAGTTATTGGCCGGCCAGGCGCAAAAACATGTCACCACCATTATTAATTTAATGTTTAATTAAGAACATGATAGAGGCGTTAAAAACAACAGTGGTATAAGTCACAAAAATGAAATTTTTGAGTTAAGTCCATTGAAGTATCATCTAGTGTTACCTTGTTGCTTGCAACACTAGTATATGACCATAGTGTAATAAGTTGTTGCAGGATAGCACCACGTTACTATTGGCCAACACGAAACTGGATGGACGCAAATCCTTTCTTATCTCATTTTAAGCAAAAATGGACTTGTAACATTATTGTTTTCAAGGTCTCACATGTGGAGTGTTGGTTTTATATCTATACATAGTTTTGAAAGGTTATGCAAAAGAGAAATATTTTTTTCATTTTCACAAAATAAAACCTGGACGTTGGAATTATTGTCTATGATCTTTGAATCAATGACAGTGTAAAAACACAATAAATTGTCTGCGGCCGCCAATGTGCTTGGCCACCTCGGAGCGGGGACACATTCTGCACACACGCCAGGAACGTCCGTGGGAAAGAACGTTTGCCAAACAGAATTAAAGTACAATGAATTCGCGATAAGTCGGATATTCGTGTATGTCGAAGTTTTTACACAGTCCCGGTCCCATCTATTAAAATTCAACGTAAATATTTTCCTTAAGTCGAAGTGGACATCCTTTTAAGTCGAAGTTCTCTTCATCCGGGTCGCACCCGCCATAAGAGTTTTTAACCAATCAGAATCTTTCCAGCTCCCTGCTTGCATTTCCAAACGTGACTTTGCAAATAATAAAATGTTTGTGGTCGTTTGTTAGAGCGGTTAGTGAATACTGAGAGGTGTTTTGTTGTTTAAGCATAGGGTTTTAAGATATGTAAACGAAAATATCCTTAATTTGAAACAAAAAAGTGGTTTTAATAAGAGATTTTGAGAAGAATCCGAACTTAATGAAAAAGAGGACCTTTTAGCGAAAGTTTGTCTGGGCCAAAAACAAGTTTCCAAATGAAGTCCCTTTCTCTGATATAATCGGCTAGGCCGTTTGTGACGTCACCTACCGTTATTTCTAGCTGTTTCATCGGACTACTTTTCGTGAACGGACAGTAGATGAAATTTTGTTCTTGTATTTATGTTTTTTCATAAAAGAGAATTGCTGCAAAAACAATCCAAAAGAATCCGATTTTTTGAGAAAATATAATTAATATAAGTATCGTTTCGTGCATTTAAAATATGGCTAGGTAATGCAAAAGTTGCATTGAGCAATAAATAATATAGTTCATAAAATGAATAACTTCTAATTCTTAATGTAATATTCTGCTTTTTGGAAACGAAGTTACTGTATAAAACGATAAGTAATTTACGTTTTATACAAGTCCAATCAACGACAAATGTTAAGTTGAACTTCCGATAACTCGACGTTTTAATCGGTCCCCAGGAATTCGACTTATGGCGAATTCACTGTATAAAGAAACATGTGGTTTTAGATGATCATACATGCCTTTTCCCTTACCTGTAGTCAGGGCCGTGCTCAGAGGAGTGCGAGATCCTGGAGCTTAGATTATTTCCTCGACTATTTTAGAACCAATCTCATTGCCAACTATATCAATTAATTCATTCTGTGACAAGTTTTAAAATGGTCTTGTGAAGTAAGATCATCTGCTTCAACTCTGAAATCCAGAAGGTCTTTGAAGTTTCCCTCGTTCGAGCATTTTCCTCGAAGAGGTAAATCATGTGTTGCACAAAAGATTACTGTAGACAATATAGGCGCAAGCTTTTTTCGATTCCTCTTAATGATATTCTTTTCGTCTTTATTTAGCACCCTTATGACGTCAGATTGTTTGTTTGACATGACGGTTAAAAGGTTTTGTGACGCAATTATAGCATCACGATGCCATTGGCTCTTTGCATGGTTTTTCGCTTGACTGTGAAAATCTTTATATCTCGTGAAAGGTGTCACAATGAATGAGCCAAAAAGGCCTCGTTTAACAGAAGGTCGAAACATTACGCAGTGCTTGCGAAGAGCACCCTTCAAGCTTTTGGAATAGGCTAACCAAGAGCTATACTCCAACAGCTATTCGCGTTTAAATCGCCTTTTTCCGGTTTCGACACCAAGCTTGAAATCGTAATTTATATCTGGATGGAAAGGTTTAGTTAGTAGATGATATCTGAGTTCATCATTTGAACATCCGTTAATGTAGTTTCCGATATCTGGTTCATCGAGAAAAATAGAATCAGGTTTATTACTCACCAGATTCACACTGCCAAACGAACTTTCTTCACGCGGTACTTCTGATTTTAGGTCAGGTGATGCAATCTTAGATGCAAGATTCGTATCGACCCTTGGCTTTTTAATTAGAAACTTATCCATACCAATGCTAAATTAAATATACCTCTAAATTTGAGTTTAGATGTGAACACACTGACAGCATGACGCGCAGGCCACGATATTGCTTACGTAATACTTGAAACTCCCTTACTGCTAAACCTGAATATTGAAGATAATAAACCTTAAAAAACACGTGATTTATTAATTGAATAACACGAATATCATATTCTTTAGGGGCCTATTTTATTTTTTCAGCGTAGAGCCCATAAAGCTCTTAAACCGGCACTGTTCGGAAGTCATTAGTATAATATAATAAATATTATTCATTAGATTTGTTTTCTACATTATATACTTTAGTATTTTCTAGAATTTTTGTCAATTTAAAAAAATAAAAAGTGTTACGTATTTACTGTGGCTATAAATATAATTTAACGTTAAGGGAAATTAAATTCATTATAATTAAATATATTTTTATTTAATTTTGAAACCAAAAAGTTTAATACTTTTTACTATCAAAATAATTTATAAAACTCTAGAGTGTATTATTATATTATAGGCTACTATGATTTTAAAAAGATATCGTTTATAACGACTATCGGTTATAACGACCAAATTTTCGCGGTCCCTTGAAGGTCGTTATAACCGATTTTCACTGTAGTTCGAATTTTTTTTATCCCCCGCCCTCGTAAAAAAGTTTGATTCGCACCCTGATTATACTTATTGCGTAGTTTATAGTGTAGTTTTGTATCCTGAGTATAGTGTAAGAACTAGTGCTTAAATTGGGTGGGAGCTCACCTTCATTTTTGACGATTATTTTAATATTAGCCGGAGCCCCTAAATAAACGCTGTCATGAAAAAGTAATGAATTTCGGATTAAAGTGAGGAAAGACTTCTAGTGCATCACGGGTTTAGTCAGACTTACGAATACAATTTTTATAAATTATATAAGCAGGATCTAAAATTATACATCAGTTTTTAGAACATTTCCCCCTAATCTTCATTAACATTTTTTATATTTATTTTTTCCATCAACTTCCTTCCACGTAATTTTGCAGAACTTTTCAGTATCATTTTTGAACAAAACGTATTACTTTTTATTTATAAATTTTTATATAATTTTTTAAACTTTCTTAAAATATTACTGCATGCGAAGTAAATACAGTGAAAACCGTTTATAATGACGGAATTTTTACAAGAAGTTTGGTTTGCTATTCTACTCTATATTAAATATGTCGGTTATAACAACATTGTATATAACGACGAAACCTGCTATAATGACGGCGATTTTGTAGTCTACGTAGATTCTAAGTAGGGAAATTCGTATCGGATATAACGACGTGACTTGACAGTCATAAATCGGAACAATGTGGGTTAGTTATCAAAATTTAAGCGTTATTCTAATCTTGTTTATTTACAAATGTCCGAGAAATTTTTATTACTGCTAAACCTGAAAATTGAAAAAAATAATAACCTGTTATTTATTTTATATAAATCGAACACTACGCAGATTAAATCAAACAACAATGTCAATCAATCAACGTTTATTGGCGTAGTGATACCAACGCCGATGGTATGGCGTGATTAGATGGTGAAACGTTCGAAAGAAAATAAATATTTCTGCCTTCGGTGGGA
>QLNU02014176.1:87919386-87945151 GCA_006491805.2 Dysdera silvatica
CTTCTTAATACTTATTACTTACTTATTAATACTTATTACTTACTTCTTAATACTTATTAATACTTCTTAATACTTATTACTTACTTATTAATACTTCTTAATACTTATTACTTACTTATTAATACTTCTTATTACCATAATAATTTATATTACCGGAATCCATGTTTGTTCTTATTTTTATAATTTTTAAAATTTCTCCTAATCGAGTATTGTTCATATTTGGTTTATTTTCTATATTTATTTCCTCAATATACTTCCCTTTTCTTATTCTATTAAATATCTTTATCAAGATTTTAAATTTGTCACAAACATTTATAATTGGAAGTTTTTAAATTTTCCAGCAACATAACCACGCGGATATTAACACAGCGATCAACCAAGTTGATAAGATCTGTCTGAGAAAATTGCTAGCAGGAAACTCCTATGGTCGTTAACACTGTTCATAAATATTAATGATATACAAACCAGTCGCCAGGTTAGAACACTTTTACAATGTTCACTTCGTTTTGCAATCCAACGAACAATAAATGTAATTTATTGGACAACTCTATGGACAACTCTTTCACCAGCTAATTGTAAATTAAAGCATTACACGCGTTTTAAAGGCCTGTTCAAGCCATTTTGATTTCCTTTTAGTGATCTTGGATGTTTCGATATGCGGTACTTCAAATGAATATGCGCTTGCAGCTATTACGGAATCTATTTACGTATTTTAGCTAGCAGTTTTATTAATTGAACAAACAAAACAGTTATTGTTTTTCGATATTGCTAACCGAACTAAATTGATTATCTGTGATCAATTATAGTTGTGAATAATGCAATCGGAACCCAAGGCAGGTTGTCTATGAATCTGGAAAATCCGGAAAAGTCAGTGAAGTATTTACTGACTAGAAAAGCCATGGAAATTTGAAATACAAACCCATAAGTCAGGGAAATTTGAAATTCATTGTTATAATTTTCCTGAACCGTGCTTTTCATACCACCCAGGTCCGTATTTACCCTTAGGTTCACTAGGCTCAAGCCTAAAGGCACCAACCTTTTAGGGGTGTTGACTTGAGGGGGAAAATTACTAGACCTCAAAAACCGCTGTCACACAGTGGGGCGAAATATTTAAAAACCAGACGTTAAAAAAGAAAAAAAAAAGTTTTGGCATATTTTCTTGTTCTTCACACTGTAATCTGCCTCAAAATATATATATGTTTCCTGTTTCCATCATTAAATTTGATTAAAAATTCCGACCGAAAATATTTAACAAAGTTCATACTTTGAGCAACTATAGTAATGTTCTATCTTTGACACATATGGTTTCAGGGAACTTTCACATTGAAACTAAATAACAACGATAGTTAGAACTCAAACTTTCAAAAGACGTTACGCAACAGCAGGATGATGATTGTTCTCCAGAATGTTTTCAATTTGCTTTTTCGCAAAACATTTTTAATGTTATTTTGTCGAAAAAGTAATGAAAAATAATATAATAATATACCAAATTTTGGTTGTTGTTGTGCTCCCTTCCCCAATCAACTTGAATCTGTGATGATTATTTAAGTTTTTCACATGCCACTGTTTTAGAATAAAATATGCACCATAAAATTTAAGGGGTCAAATGGTGGAGAGATGAGGTGGTGGGGAGTAAATGGGGGCGCTTATAGATATTCTGCGTAGGGGCACAAAATATGTAAATCGGGCCCTGGTACCACCTTACATAATGAAAATTTTGAAAAACTTATACTTTTAACTAAACTTCTTCCAAAAGTTATCATTTTGCACCAAAACTAATATAATTTATATAAAATTATTAAGCCCGTATATTTTTCAGAAGAAAATGTTTGCCAAATATATAACTAAAACTTGAAAAACAAAAAGTGTTTTTAGCTAAATTATTTAATCTGTAAGAGATTTTGATCATACTTATCTCCTTTCCCTTATAATATAAGGATTTTATAAATAAATAAATATATATATATATATATATATATATATACATACATACACACATAGGGTGCTCTCTGAAGTTATCTGGTATAGGTAGGTATGGAAATAAAGCTGATGAATCAATCGATGTATCGGCCGATGAATTAATCGATACACCGCGTAAAAAATCGATTATCTCGAATGCACACCCCCTAAAAATTTTTTATACCCCCCAGTTTATGAATCATTGATAAACCTCTGTTTTGGGCGGTAATTTTATCGCGAGAATGCAAAATTTGTGTGGATAAAAATTGCGGGATAAATCTTAAAATTTTAGCAAAAAAAATCCCAAAAGGAGTTTGAATTCTTCCACGATGTTTCTTTTTCGCGGAATTTCGCAATATGCGCAGCGATTGCCCGGTGATGTTTTCATTTCCCGGTAAAATTACTACCTTACCAATGATACGTCCACATCTGTAATGCAGTGAAATCGTCTGTCGCGAGTGACACTCAAAAGAACCGGAAAAAGTTGTCGCTATATTGACTAGGGTTGTCTCACCTTTTTGGGCAGCGGGCTATTTCAAAAATTTTCACAGGTCTCGCGGGCCAGCAGTTTCGTTAAAAAAACACAACAACAACATCTCCCACGAAGTTTCTTCCTGTTATTTGTTTGCTCACTTACGATATGGGGGGGGATGTCACCTAGGCTTTTCCCGCAGTTTTTCCTTATGTCTGAAAAATAAATTTAAAATGTTAGTTTTGAAATTTTTTCTATTTCAAAAAGTTGTCGGCGGGCCGGATTAACACTGTTAGCAGGCCCACGCCGGGCCGTATGTTGGACAACCCTGTTGTAGACAGTTTATCGTTATAGACAAAAGTTGCATGCGACGCCCACTATATACGTCGGTACCGGAAGGGGGGGATATTGTTATAGACGAGGGAGGACACAGATTTTCATTTTGTGGGGGTTAAGGACAGAATTTGCCATGGTCTTGGAATAACACCCTTCATTTATCATGAAAGTTTTTCTTTTCCATGAAAAAATACATTTGGGGGTCATGACCTTTGTGACCCCCGTGTCCGCGCTTGGTTATAGATAGTATGTTTATATACAGATTTCACTGTATACGAATCAGAGATTCAGTTTGAACGAAGAAACATGGGTACTAAAATTTAATTTCCGGTTAAACGAATTGATCATTAATTTAAAATCATTTCAATCATGATTTAAATTTTAATCGTTATTTTAAAAAGATTGTGCTGGTGATGAACGAAAAATTTTTTCGTTGCTGGAATTGGAAAGCAAGCCGGGCAACCGACGCTCAACAGCGATAAAAAGTAGAAGACAGACGCTATATACTCAATCGCCCTGCAGAGTCAGTGTGAGTAAAAAATGGCATGGGGAAACCAAACTGTAATTTAAATCACTATCCTCTGTTAGTCACTTTAAGAACGGGACGATTTTATGAAGTGAAAAGAAGTGTGATTCATACTTCAGATGAAATCAACCTTGTGAGTTTTCTAGAAGTGTCAGCCATGTCTGTCTTAGCAATCTTCGCTATATAGAACGCTTTAAAATTAATTTAATCTTTTTTTTCCCTTTTCTTCCCGTCTGTCTGTCTCTTTTGTTACATCGAGTTTAGTGACCTGAGCACTTTCCGTTAGCTTATTATCGTATATCATTTTTACAGGGGCGGACTGAGTGCTCTCAAAGGGCGAATACCTTGGATTATCTGAGGGCGCAAGTCCTATATAGCCCACAAGGGCACGTCCTATCGCCCCTGATTATTAGGTGAAGGTGGAGAAAATCATACGCTCCGGTGAATGCATTCTTTCAAAAGAATTATTTTATAGACTCGTTTCTTTTAAGTCGTTCATTCGTTCGTGGGCTAAGAGTCTCAGCGACGATTATCATTTTCAATCATTGGTTAATTGGACTGAATTCATTAAACGGAAATCGAAATAATGATTCGTTTAAGTGACCGAGTTGCGTTTACTTTCAGGAATGGTAATTTTCATTCTCTAATTTACCGAACACCTTTAATTTCAGGTACGTTACTGAGCAGAAGTAACCCACTGACTGTATTTTCATGTTCCTTTCAACGCGACACCTGTAACATGAAAAACCAAGAAGCTGCTCGAGGTCTATGGTTGCGGAAAATGGTTTTTTTAGGCAATGTGATCGGTAAGATCTTACAATAAAATACAATGTTTATTTCCATACTAAAATTACATTTTTGTGCACGGAGGAAGCATAGCAGAACAAAACAAGTATTATTATTCTAGTTCCCGTTATGGCCAGTATGACCATTATATTTTTGTTTTTCTACTAAGTAAATTCTTAATTTCCTTTTAACTTCGCTTTTTCTTTCACAATTTTTTATATGATCTGGCAATTTATTTCATTTATTAAATCTATAATAATTTATATTATTTTTTCCCATATTTGTTCTGTTTTTTTTTTCTGTTTTTAAAGCGTTACCTGATCTTGCATTTGGATTTTTGTCTATATTTATAGTTTCGTCATATTTACCTACTATAATTTTTAATTAAGTTTACCTGTTATAATTCTTAATAATAATTATTCATTATTATTATTTTGTACGTGTGCATTTCTTCTATATTCATTATATTATTTTCTATTTTGTTTCTTTTCTTTTCTTGCTTGTTTTTTAATCGTTAATGTGTTCTAAAATGCATTTTAAAAAGAATTTAAACAAATTCATTCTTTATTCAGCTATAGATAGAACCGCCCGAAACCAATTAAATTCACGTATAAAATGAAAAGAATTATTTAGAAAACATCGCACACAGTAGTGTCGAATTAGAAATTGTTGCCTTTGGACACAGGCTGTATATGTTCTCCCTCAATCTTCCTTTCTGATAATGAAAAGTTTGTCATTTAAAAATAAAAATAATAAATGAGGCTATAATAATCCTAACTTTTTATACATGTAGGTGATTCTTCTCCTCCATAGTTATTTAAATTAATGGTTTTATATAATAACTTTTAATTTATTTATGAGTTCTTGGTTGTCCCCCCTAGGCGTGTCTTTACTTAGAAACCTGAAACTGGTAACTGGTTTAAAACCGTATGTACGGTCTCACCCATTTTGGCGCAGAATAACCCTTGTTGTCCTTGCGCCCTAAAGATACAACCAACCAACCAACCAACCAATTGGTAACTAGTCAAAACACAGATCTCCACCACATACAAAACTAAATTTCCTTCCATTCAAAGACCATTAAACACTATTTTCCTTCTAGGAATAGCTACATTTCGGGTATTGCGAAAGGGGAAGAATTTCACTTTATCTGTTCACCTTGAATGGAGTGTACAATTTAGCTGTGACCTCTTGCCCTTCAAGATTTTATCATTATAAAAGAAATATTTTAAAATCCTATTAGTTTTTTTTTGCCTTCAGACTCTCTGGTCTAATTCTAATGAAGAGCATCATCTGAACTCTCACAGAAAAAACTCTGCCCTCTGGTTTCAGGCAGTGGCGTAGGCAGAAAGTTCATAAGGGGGTTATAGGCTTAATGGGAGGGGTTACAGAGCTACAACTCATATATTCCTATGTTAAATATACAAAATTTCATTGCGATGTCGGGGGGGGGGGGAGGGTTACAACCCCAAAACCGTCCCCTGGCTACGCCTCCGGTTTTAGGATATGTACGCTCATGGAAGTGAATAAATCAATGGAAATTTCAGTCTCTCTGTTGGAAGACGATTGAATACTTCATGTATTTTTTAAATTTCAGAATTGTGTAGAATAACAAAATTGCAATGTGAAAACAAACTACAGTAGAACCTGCCTAAAGTGACCACCTTTGGGACTGGACTGCAATGGTCACCATAGACAGGTGGTCACTATACACGACAGACTTTTATATAGGAATGACCAAGTCCCTACTTTGTTCTTTCTCTTATGAAGAGTGATCACTTAATTCAGGTGGTCAATTTACTAAGGTGGTCGTTTTATTAGGCTCTATTGTATTTTAATTCCTTTTTGAAAAATAATTGTAAATTTTATGGCTTGCAATTAGTTTCAAATATTACAAATCATATTTTTTAATTTATTATTTTGAATGCTAATGTGACAAAAATTTTGCCATATAATTTCAACTGTTAAACTTTCTTTGTATCCCATCCTAGACCTCTATTAAAAGGCCACCTCTCTGGGTGACCACCTTTTTACTTAACTTTGAGTGGTCGCCTTAGCTAATTTGTACTGTATAATTATTTCGCTGCTTATAAACTTAAATCTATGCTATTATATCAAAGCTTCTAATAGTATGATATAGTATGGAATAAGCAATAAAAAGAGAAATTTTACACATTTTTGAAAGTGTATTATATACTGTATAATGGTCCGCAGGTTTTGTATATATTTTTATTCCAAAATACTTTAACAAAGCAGTAGGTTTAATTATTCTTTTTCATCCAATGTATCTGCTTTATAATCAATCTTCTATTGACTCGTTTTTCTGAAACCATTTTGACATGCAGCGCCATTCTGTTGCTTCCACTACCTCGTCGTTCATCACCGTCAAACGTTCGTTTCAGCTTTCTTTACAGAAGTTTCTGCCATAGTATAAGCTAGCAAGCGATAATGCCAACTTATTTAAACAAAGTTTTTACCAGTACTGTGGAACTAGCCTTTAGATACGGGGTGGAGATTATAACTCTCGTAAATTTTCATTCCCACCTCTCTTATTTAGTTTTTTTTTTATTGCGTCAGAGCTTTTTCTAGTGGGGTTCAGCATCCCCAACTTTCTCCAGGGCCGAGGACAGGAGGGGGGCAAATGTAGGCCCCTGGTATCAAGTGCAGAGGTTGTGCAGCATTACTCCGATAGTTGCTTCTTCGATTTCAAAAGTAAAGAAATCGAATAGCGAAAGGAACTGATTTGTAATGTGTGCAACTCTACGATATCCAGCCACCATTAACATTGATTCTATTCCATTGGTATCATACATTGCATTGATGCACCCTTAAAGCCCTCCCAAATCTTACATTTAAAAAAAAAACGTCGTTGTATTATAAAGTTCGATTTTTCGTACAATACCCTTTTCTAACTTATGGATGAAACTCCCCCCCCCCGAAAAAAAAAATCGGGGTACTGTATCATATATAGCCGTGCCATTTTTTTTTTACCTACCATAATCTATGGTATGGTTTCCTAGACTGTAGCGTTTCTTAACCGGCGGCCCGTGGCCCTTTATCCGGCCCTGGCGTCAGTCACGCCGGATCGAGAGAGATTCTCCTGGAATGGAATTTGTGATTTTAGTTTCTTAAACATTTTTGTATGAATAAATATTTTATCGTGGGAATATTTTGAGGTGAATAATAGTCGCGAATACGTCGGAAAAGTCAGACCGTGAACGCCCAAATAACATCTGTGCTGCATCTGCCAATTTTCGTTCTTTTGCCGTGTGTTTATAAATTTGCGAGTACTGTATTCATGAAGTGATTGAGAACTTTCAGCTATATATATGTTTTAGAATTCAAGAAAAGGTGTACCGCCCATTACGATGTGTCATAAAAATTACCTGCAAACTGGTTAGAATAATGTGCGATCATTCTATGCTCTTACTACTGAACGAGTTAACCTTTGTATTGCACAAAATACCAGTGATCAGTCAGCAAGGAAGTGTACGAGAAAAGGGTGTGTTAATAGGAGTGTATTGATAATCTTTATGATTATGCCATAATTAATTATTCATATTTATAGTTTAATGTGTGAACTTTAAGAAAATGGAAAGGTATTTACTAGTAAATTTGTCGAGACCTTGTCTTATAAAAAATATTTACCGGGCGGCGGCCTCATAAAGGTTGAGAAGCACTATTTCAGACAACGGTTTTGGCTTCCTGGCTCAGAATGACCATTGTCCTTGCGCCATAAAAAATCAACCAACCAATTCGGCTTCCTAGGGAAAGCTGTAGGTCTCGGTCCTTCGTGACTTATATATTGCCTATTAAATGTACATACATTCATCATCTATACTATACTAAGACGTTTCCTTAGTACCATGTTTTTCTTTCATATGTATTCTTTACAGTGCCTGTACTTTTGAACTGGAAAATACAGGCGTAGAACATAATAAAATGTTTTTCCTGCTATTCATTTAAAAAAACAACAACAAAGCTCTCTGTGCTTTCAAAATCTGATGGTAGCAAAGTCGAAGAAATTGATTAGAAATATACAGTCGAACCTAGGGGGGCGGACTAAGTCCTCCCAAAGGACGCGTACCTTGGATTGTCGGAAGGCGCGTGACCTTGCCCATTTGGAGGCGCGAGTCCTATCGCCCATAAAGGCACACCGACCCAGGGGCCGGCTGGCCGACGGCCCTGTCCGCCCCTGCGAACCTCGTTATCCCAGATAATCCCGAATTTCTTTTAATTTTTTTTATTTTTTTAATAATTTCTGACTAAAATGTCTCTTTAGTGTCCTTAGACCACAAATATTTAACGATAGCTATTGGGTTATTATCAACGAAGTGTCTAGTTTCAAAAACATGTGGCGTCATCTGTCTGTGCTTGTTGTAACTCGAGTAGTTTACTTCTTTCCAAAAAAGTGTTCTACGTCCTTCAAGAAGGACGTTGGGGCTATCTGAGACGAACACCAAGGGAAACGGAAAATCTGTTCGTGTTAACATTAATTCGTCTTATCCGGAAAGGATATTTAGTTGTGGATTTTATTGCTAAATATTTAGTTGCAAATGAAATTGTAAGGTTATATGTCAAAGTGATATATCATTATGTGGTCAACCGTTTCTCTAATTATAAATTTGTATTCCAGGTCCTGCTATGGTGGTTAATGGAAACTCGGCAAAAAACCATTTTGCCCGGTTATTGACTCCGGACATTCCCACTCTGGACAGTGAGACAGCGTGTTTGAAGTTCACTTATTTTATTGCGGGAAGATCGGCGCCATCTTTATCCGTTATTAAACAAGGCTATACGACGGAATACGTTTTTACAACTGCCTACTTGACCCAAAACAAGTGGGAACAAGCCTTAGTAGATGTCAATCTGTATGGTGATATAGTTATGGTAGGTATTTTAACCGTGGTTAATATTGTGCACTTGAGTTCAGCTTTTTTTTTAGTCTCTCGTAGACTGCTTTAAGCATTTCTTCGTTTATTGTAAGCCATCACAGGGGATATGGCGCAGACTTACCATTGTTATTACGTTATTTGGCAAGAGGAGGCTTTGCGAAGGGTGGCCGCCAGAGGTGGCACTGTAGTCCCAGATGACCATTGATATCCTTGCGCCTTAAAAATTCAATCAACCAATCGCAGGAGATGGTGGTCCTGAGGTAATGATGCGTTCATAAATGAAATATCAACTAGCTGTCAATAAAAATAAACCATTATTTTCATATAAAAAAGGACGCTGGTTTCAAAATACAGTGAAACCCCTTTTAACGGGCACCCCGCTTTTACGGTCGGATAACAATTCCCCGGCAGAAACTGATTTACAATAATGTATTTCAAACCCTTGCTTAGCGGTCACCCTCAGATAGGGACGCGGACACTGTTTTCATGATTCATTCCATTAGACTAGAACTAAAATCCCCTGTACGTACAGCACAAAATATGTTTGAACTTCGGCATTCACTAGAGGCATTTCTCACAACAAGAAACTAAGGATAAACAGGATAAGAGCTAAGGTGAATCCCCCATTAACAAAGAGTGGCAATTGACTCGGAGTCGCCAATTCAATTGACTAATGCTTAATAAAGACTTTGATAATAAATAAATCATATAGTGATACACCGTACAAAACTCATAAGCGACATAAAATTATCGCTGTTCAATTTATTATCGCCGTTTATTCGACTACACACAGGTCCTCTAAGCGTAACGACGGAAAAACGGTGGATTTAATCTCGCAATGAAATATATGTTCCCAAGGAGAAGGACTGGTAAGTAAAATTCATCAAACAGCTACTGATCAATATCCCCCCCGCCCCCAGGGTAAATAAATTTTAATATTTAACGTTTTGTTGTAAATTTACTTGTTATATTCAACAAATGCTTATGTTCGTTATTTTAAACTTGTCTTATGTGCTCAAAAGTACATAACTTTTGAAATTATTTGAATGATTGAAATGTAGTATTTTAGCTACATCAGAATGACCCCCCCTCTTTTACGGACAATTTTTTCTGTCCGACGAGTGTCCTCTAATGAGAGGTTTCACTGTACTATCAACTTGTTTCTCAGTGACGTAGTGTGTATTTATAGTACGTTAATGTAATAGTTATAATACGTGTGACTGTGTGAACTGGTGATGCAACCGTTTTACTCATTTTACATTATGCAAATATAAAAATTTAAATGCTTGTTCAGTTAATGTTGCAATAATTCTTGTTGATGAGATGCAGTGGCGTTGCTAGTCTCGAAATCTGGGGGGGCAGGGGGGTCCATGGGCTCACCCTAGTGCTCCACAAAGAGCATTCATTTGTATTTTTCGTTTTTATTAGGGAGGGAACTAAGTCCCAACCCCCCTAATTATGCCGATGTCTATATGATTATTTTCTGGCTTTTTTTAATACTATATGTAGGGCTCGACAAACCGCGGTGGATCATATTCGCCAAACAAGAACTGTACTCGCCAAACAAGAACTGTACTCGCCAAACAAGAACTATACTCGCCAAACGAGAACGGTAGTTGCCCGCCTAAATGAGAACACCCAGGAAACCTATCTGTAAAAGTAAAAGAATTTCCTACTCGCTAACTGCAAAAATCTAAGCGACTAGATTTGTTGAGGCCTGTGATTATATGCATTAGTGGCGTATAAAGTGGGGCTCAAATACTTATCGGATATTAAAACACATTTTCTGTAAGGCCGCATCACACAACCTTCTCTAAAGCCACTTGCATACCCCCATGAGTTTTGATTTGCTACTCTATTGATATGCATACCATTTCATGTTCATTTATGTGAAAAAGTTATATAGATTCTTTTAATTGTATTTTTTGTTGCAGTTTTACTTCGAGGCAGACACAAAAGTTCAACAATATGGCGAAAGCGTGGTTGCCATCAAGGACGTACAATTTACTCTCGCACCATGCGAACGAGGAACAAGTTTGCGAAGAAGATATCGAGCAAATACCTCCAAGAACTATTAAAAAGAATGAAATACTATTGTGGGGGGGGGAGAACGGCAATGACTAGCTTAAGGCTTATTTTCCTAACTGCGCACTTTTTACGCAATTCTAATTGCGTTGTCTTGTATTGCGCTAGTACAGAATGTAATGCGCACTCTAGGAGCCCATTTTTACTGGCTTTCTGTTTGAGGGTAATGGGACAGGATCTTGCGGCCAAAATGTGGCCGAACAAAATCTTGCAGACAAAATATCGTGTGGACAAAATGTCGAATGGAAAAATTAATCGATTAATTTTTTTTTTAATGTTTGAATTTGGCAATAATTTTAATTCACGACAGTTGCCATTACGTGACATTATTTAAATTAAAAAATATTACATTTGAATACCCACCCACCCCAAAAGAAAAGTTAACATTTTAAACTGGCAACTATAAATTGTGGACACTACCACAAGTATAATCGTATACAGTTCGATTACCATAGTCTTAATAATAGCAGAAACAGATCCGGAGAGGGATTTTTTTAGTGGGGGGGGGGAGAGGGATATAAAATACAATAGGACCCACGTATAACGAGACCACGTTTAGCGTGTTCCCTCATATAGCGAGAAAACTATGGATTTTGTTTGGTATAAGAGAATAAAGCGCAATATAATTTAACCGCTTTTAGCGTACAAGTTTTTTTACCCGTATTTAACGAGAAATTAAAAAAAACAAAACTAGAAAATCGAACCTTTTGTAAAAATTGTCATTATATGCAGTTGGGAAGTTTTCAAGTATAACGTGAGCACCATGTGGGGAGGGGAAGTGTTGCCTTTGTGCTATTTTCCTATGTTAACCAATGTTAATTTTTGCTTACGTAATATTTTGAATGCCTCCTTGGTTGTTATAATTGCCAATCATTATAATCGATTTCCACTGCATTGTTATGGATTTGGGAGGAGAAATTTCAGTCTCCTCCCCACTACCACCTAGATCTACTACTGATAATAGTCAAAACAAATAACCCAACTGAAGGTTTATCACCGTTATTTTAGCGCTTCAACAGGAGCCCAGCACCCATCTTTCTGGAACTTTTTGGAGTTTTAAAGAAAGAACAATGTTCGAACGAAAATAAACCAATCCATCGCTGGAAAAGAAGAACCTAGAAAACTAAAAAAAAAAAAATATCGAAACACTGCTAATAGAATAATGTTGAGGACTATGACAATCGATTAATACAAGATTAGCTTTGCGGTATTGACTACAATTTACAGTTGCAAGTTTAAAATGTTTTCATTTTTTTTTGTGTAATTAAAATGTAATATTCTTTAAAAAAAGATCATAATGGCAACTATTGTACATTAAAAATTATCAAATGACAAACCCTAAAGAAATGAAAAAAGAAATTAATCGATTAATTTTGTCATTCGATATTTTGTCCATGCGATATTTTTTCCGCGAGATTTAGGCTCCAAACTCGTTTGAGCGTGCAACGCATTACGCTGCGACGTTTTAGCGTTGGCGCGGCGTAAACTGTACCCAGCTAGGAAAATACGTCTTAACGTTTGTCAAACTCGATTATTATGAGCCCTGCAGTGGTAACGTGTTTTTCTAGTGCTTTTGTTTGTTTGTTTTTTGGTTTTACGGCTCAAAGACTACAGTGGTCATGCTGCGCCGGGACCTACTGTTTTCCGAGGAATCCGAACCTCTTAAGGCCTGGGGAACCAAACCCCGGACTACAGTGAGCAGTGCGATCTTTTATGAGATCTCTGAGTAAGCGTTCTTTTTGCACTGCTGGGAGTCGAACCCGGATTAGCCGCGCAATAGGAGAACGCGTTACCACACTGCGCCACCGCAGGGCCGTTTTTCTAGTGCACCCGTAACCAGTGTTCCACTCCCAACGGTGCTAAATACGCTTACCGACTAACCGCTCACTGCATTCCAGGATTTGGATTCCTCGGAAAACTGTAGGTCCCGGCGAAGCTTGACCATTGTCGTGTTTGTGCCGTAAAACACGATCGATTACTGCAGTGATTCTCACTTGGAAGGAGGGCTAATTTTTTTTTTAGGAGGGCTAATTTTCTTCCAGGGCTGGGTTCGTGCTGTTACTTCAATGCTATTTATTGAATCAGAAAATTTCTAGGAGGGTGATGAGCTCTCTCTAGCCACCAATGTCTATATAGCGTGTAAGAAAATTTTGTTTTCACATCTTTTGGCCCGCCGACCGACAAAAAAGATCCAGAGTAGCTCGCGGTGAAAACTAATCGAGAACCATTGGTTGACTATGATGGAAATTTTCCCCATGCGTTGGTGGAGATGCGTTTGTATGGTACAAGAAATACTGCCGTTATTTTTTTTGCCCCACTGTTTTATAAAAAATTATATTTTTGCTATATTAGCAACTTGAAATCGTACTTTCACTGCCACAGTTCAGTATGCAGAGTGAGTTTGGGTTCATTTGTCGTAATATAAACCGGTTCCGAACTGAAGAAATCGGGTTCAACTATTTGTATATATATTTGAATGACTAGATTTATGCTAAATCTTTGTAGAAGCTTTTATGTAAAACCGTTTCCAAACGTTTGTTTTTGTTTACTGTAAAGAGGCCCTGCCATTGCCCATTGGTAACGCGTTCTTCTAACGGTCCGTTAACCCGAGTGTAACTCCCGGTGTTGCCAAAAGAAGAATGCTTACCGCTCCGTAGCTCGTGGGCTGGTTTCCCAGGTCTTAGAGCCCTCGGGGGAAAAATGGAAATCCACTGCCTAATGGTGACATAGTAACAACACATTACTCTAACCTGCCATTTACTCGGGCGCTCCATCCAATGGGATCGTGGAACGATTACCATTTTTATGCCCACTGTAGACCGAGGTTTTTTGGTTTTTTTTTTGCTAGTAGAATTCCTCCGAAAACTTAGGTTTCGATGCAGCATGGCCTTTTCTATCCTTGCCCCGGGAAAACACAATATATCGAAAAACAATTAATTTATAGATCATCGTCAATAGACGTTTAACGTTTATTGGGGTCAGAGACGGTTAAGGGCGGTGCGACGGGTGCCATCGCACTTGGCGCCAAAATGGCCTAATGAACCCGAAGCGCCAAAACATTCTATAAAAATGTATCATATTAAATCTTTAAACATGAAAGTGTTTGACATTGTTTTTTTTAATAAATTTATTATTCTATTTTTATCCCTTATTCAATCCTTGTATAAATTATTCTTTACCATAATATGTTTAATTAAGTTTGTGTGTAAGAAAGCGAAGAAGCTTTTTTCCAACAAAACCGAAATATGAAACTCCAAGTAAGAAATTATGAAAATAAAAATTACATTAAAATGAATGAACTGGTTTGACCGTACAGAGGACATTCCAGATTATTGAAACACGTGTAAGGCTTTAATTTGATTATTAGAACAATTTAATAATTAGCTCATCAGAAAAGTATTTGTTGTTTAGTTACATGTTATTTGTTGTAAGGAAATTTTATCCTGGCTGTTCGCCTTGTAATAATATTCAGTAGCCTATTGAGAAGATTCCTTAAAAAAATGCGCCACAAAAGGAATTATTTTGAAAACAATATGTAGTGGAAGTGGTGGGGGGGGCGCCAAATTTCGGGTTCGCACTGCTTGTCATCTAAGTTAGACCCGTCTCTGGTTGGAATATAGTGGTGTAAACGTAACCTGTCTATCTACCTGACGCAAAATCTGAGTTTAAACCCTGCTAATGCCGAGGCTTACCTCCCATTTTTTTTTTCAACCAATCCGTATTTTGGGGTTTAATTCCTTAAGCGACAAGGGTTCGGATTTCTGGTGCGGAAACTGCAGTGTTCTGGAGTAGAATGATCTTAACCCCTTGGGTACATTTGACGACTGAGACTCATCATGCACTTGATTTGGCTCAGTTACGGATGACGAGCCTAATTCGTCATTCAAACTAGGACAAAATTAAACATGTACATTCTTGTTCATGGCAAGTTCATGGTATCAGTTATCAGAGGACGTTTCTTCCAGTGTGAATCGGCAAATTAAATCCGTTCCAAACGCAAGAATTTTTTCAAATAAATCTGTACCCAAGGGTAATTGTTCTTACTCCATAAAACACACAGATGGCGCTTGCGATGAAAACATCCCATTGAAGAATGCAGTGGAACCTGGTAAAGTGATCACCTTAGTAAATTGACCACCTGAATAAAGTGACCACTAAAAGAGAACTCGTAAGGACTACTAGGTCACTATACAGAACAGACTTTGGTATATGCATGACTATCTGTCTATGATGACCATTGCAGTCCAGTCCCAAAGGTGGTCACTTTAGGCGGGTTCTACCTTATAGCACTATCCAAACCAGGCCTAAGAAAGCAGTACACGCTAGAGGTGTGCCAAGAAACTCACACTGACTCAATAAAAGTACGATTATGCCCCATCTCTAACACATACCGAAGAATATAGACAACACCCCTAACCAAAATATGTGTAATAGTGGTCAGTTTACGAAGGTGGTCACTTCACCAGGTTCCACTGTATTTAGAACTATGTACAATTTTAGAATTATGAATTTTAATGATATTCTAGTTATAAGCAGTTGTTTGGCGGGCGGATATTTTTTTCTACGACTCGTTTCTGAGCCAACATTTTGGAAGATTGAGAAAAATACAAAAATAAATCGAAATGGCAAAAATGAAAGAATTTTCTGTTTGAATATTTTTCCTCTTCCTTTCGTTACAATCTTTTAAGAAAGATTGGCACGAATGAAAGTAAATCGAAATATACTGAAAATGTCAATGAATGACATACACCAAATAGCGTTTTATCATAATTTTGTTATAAAGATAAAACTAAAAGTTTAGTTCTTTACTTCTTTTTTAAATTTTATTTATATTTGGACTTATAAGAGAGAGAGAGAGGGAGAAAACATGGAAGTGGGGTAGCCATAGGAAGATTTTGGACCTATAGACTTATAACCATACGCAGGACTCTACAAAATTGGAGTAAACCTTAGTAGCCAGATATTTCGACCTTGCAGATAATTTTAAATGTTTTGTGAGATCGAAAAGTAATGAAGCTGTAGACTTTTGGAGGTAAGCATATTATTACTGATCATGTAATAATATGCTTTTGGAGGTAAGCATATTATTACTGATCATGTAAGATCTGCATTGGAATTACTGCATCATTATTCATGAATGGGATAATCAACGATGGGACCGACAATCAGGGGCGGACTGGGTCCTCTCAAAGGGCTCATATCTTGGATTATCGGAGAGCGCATCGGCAACCCAGTCCGCCCCTACGGACAATTTACCGGGACCAAACGAAAAGTACAAACATCCATGGTTGTAAAAAATTTGGATCTTGACTTAATTTTATGTAACTTCCATTACATATTTCTATCAAGAATTAAAAGCCGGTATCATGATAGTGGAGATTTAAGCCTGGAGCTTAACAGCCAGGCTTTCGTTGGCCATGAATATTTGAGCCTAGAGCTTAACAGCTAGGCTTTCATTGATCAACCTAGCTGTCGAGCATTAACAATAACACCAGAATATAATACAGGCGCAATTTCAAAAACAAGGGAATAATCTGCTTATATAAACCAATATTTTCTCAATGCTGACTTACAATGGAACCTTTTATCATGTTCGTCGCACCTGGAGTCAACACTAGGATTATTTTGTATAGTTTTTAACACTGATTCAGAATATGTCTTTAGAAGAATTATTCAGAATGTGTCTTTAGAATATGTCTTCTTGCTTGCAAAACTCATCTTTCGAGTAATTATGACATTTAAAGATGACGGCCTAACGACCTTTTGGCGAGAAATTTTAATCTGAAGTTTGTTAAATAAAATATTATAACCTTTTAATGGTTGTGAAACTGTATGTAAAAATGGGAAAACGCAAAAATTATGACAATGCCTACATTTTAAAAATGAATAGCTGTCGTAATGTAAAATGTCACAGTTCTCGTGATCCAATTTAAAAGACAGTTCTCGGACGTTGGCGAACTTGTAAAACTGCATATATCTTGTAAGTATATAAGACTAGCGAAATGTCTGAAATGTACCATACTCGTTGAGCCAGCGCTTGGTTTGGACTACGTTGGCTATGAAACAACTTCGAGCCAAATTTTAAGCATGCCGCAATATAAATTTCACGCCTAAAGCTCGCCAACTCGTCATCTATAAGTAGTCGTAAGATGCGTCCCACCGAAATAAAGCCACCGTGATTGTGTGTCCATATTGAAATCCATAACTGGACACGAAACAAATATATTAAGAAAGTCTATATACAAATACATATTTGCAAGGAGTAACTCACTCCCTGCTCCATCTGGGCGGGGGGAAAAATGAATGTGTAAAAAAGAGGGGGAAAAAGTGTCCCGCCGAAATAAAGCCACCATCCCTATTAGTGTTTTAGGTAACTCTCAATATTCGAGCTATTACAGGTAAACAGGTTTATGACGTCAGGAAGTTGTCAAATAACTTACGTGTTCTATCCCAGTCGAATGTTTGTGCGACTTCAGAAGGTTGTATTTTCTATTTCTCCTGCAGTATTGCAATGGGAAAGGGAACCCAGCTATCAGAGTTCGAGAAAGGCCAGATAACAGCTTTAAGGAACAAAGTCTTTCATATAGACAAATATCTAAGCAAATCAAACGATCTAAAACCGTAATAGACAATTTTGTGAATCAGGGCAATGCTTATAGGTATCAAAAAAGGAGGTGTACAGGCAGAAAAATGACTTCCAGGCAGGAAAGAGATATTGTGCATCGTTTTTCACAAGGTGGTATTTCTCTCAGACAATTGGCCAAAGAGGATAACATCCCTGTGACAAAATCAACCCTGTCACGGATTGTAAAATATACAAAAAACTTCCAATATAAAAAAGGAAACAGCAGCCCATGTTGAAAGCTATCCACAAGCAAAGGAAAGTAGATTCGGCCAAATATCATCAAACCTGGAAGGACCAGTGGCATCGTGTTATATTCTCAGATGAGAAAAAACTTAATTTGTATGGCCCAGACGGACTTGCATTCTATTGGAATGATATGAGGGAAGAAGAGGAAATCTTCTCCAAAAGATAATAAGGTGGAGGCTCATTAATGGTGTGGGGAGGCTTCGGCTATGGTGGTAAACTTAACCTGGCTTTCCCCTTAGGCCGCATAAAGGCTACCGATTACCAAAAAATGCTAGAAATCCAGTTACTGCCATTTGCAGAGAGAATTGGTGGCCCAAGTTGGATTTTCCAGCAGGACAACGCCCCCATTCACGTTGCAAAACCCTCTTGGGAATGTTTTTTGCATAATGGGGTGCATGTCATGGAGTGGCCTGCCCTTTCCCTTGATCTTATTTCCCAAGAAAATGTGTGGGGGTAACCTCAGTAGGGCTGTATATGCCAATGGCAGACAGTTTCAGTCTGTGGCAGAATTGAAGGCTGCCATCATTGAAGTCTGGGATAATATTGATGCCATTGTCCTCCAGGGATTGGTAAATGGTATGCCACATCGTGTTTTCCAAGTCATATATAATCATGGCGGATATATTGGCTATTAACAGTAGTGGCTTTATTTCGGCGGGACACTTTTTCCCCTCTTTTTTTACACGTTCATTTTTTTTCCTGCCCAGGTGGGGCAGGGAGTGAGTTACTCCTTGTAAATATGTATTTGTATATAGACTTTCTTAATATATTTGCTGCGTTCTTATTGGTTTGTTTCGTGTCCAGTTACGGCACACAATCACGGGGGCTTCATTTCGGTGGGTCGCATCTTAATTGCTCGAAAAATGAGTTTTGCAAAAAACTAAATACATATTTTGAATCAGCGTTAAAAACTATGCAAAATAGTCCTAGTGTCGACTTCAGGTGCGACGAATATGATAAAAGGTACCCTTGTTAGTATAATCCTTGTTAGTATAAAAATAAGATTATATAAAATAAATAATCCTTTTTGTTTATGAAATGACGCCCACTTTAACGAAACGTCCTCCACTATTGAACTAAATTTGTATAAATTTAAAATATTGATAATCACTCCCAAAATAAGCTTTATTTAGAGATACTCAAAAAGAACGGTATATAGTTAATTCTATTTTGTAATATTTGTATTCGTTAAATTCTTATCACAAAACAAGTAGAGTATTAAATGCATAATTAGCAGTATAATACATTGCCTAAAAGCGTTTATTGTGAACACCTTATTTTAAGCAGAACATGAAAACATGCAAAATAATTTAGATACACTAAATATGATAAAATTTTTGCAGGAGAAAGAAATAATAGAAAGGGGCCCTTTCCGCTGATGAACACACTTTGAGATTAGACATATAGGAATCAATAGTGTTTCAATCCCTTATGATGAATATGGAATCATTTTTCTTCTAAAATCACATGACAGTTTTTTTATTGATGTTTAAAATAAAAAAAATTACACTTTTTACGCAATGTTTGACAGTCGTTAATCGCACTGTGTGTGAGTAAGAACACTTGGAAGCCGATAAGATTATGGAAGCTTATCAAATTTAACAGATAAAAAAAAAGTGTCAGACAATTCAAAATACGTAAAAAATTTATATGAAAAATCAACTATTCATGATTGATATTTGGCGCATTTGGTTCCGATTTAGACGAGTTGGCGAAACATTTCATTATCATGTTCGCATACGAGTATAAAAAATATCGTTCGTATCCTCAAGTTTCTCATTCTAAATGAAAAATATAGTGAACATAATTCAATCCGTTTTGAATTTGGCTGTAATTACAATACGCGTGCATTGGTAATATCTGACAAAGTACTCCAGGAAAGTCGTAGAAGTATTAAAAAAAAACGAAAGCACTTTATAATAATATCAGTTTATCAGCACAGCAGAAAATACCAGTTTAAATTTTACAAAATGATTGTGATTCTCGTGTCGATTAAAAAGACATGTTATAGTCTGTGAGGAATCTTATAGCTGTACTGTAAAGTACGAATCAATTGGCTAATAAATTCACTTTATAAAAAATGCAAACGATTATTTATTATTTTGATAATTGTCGAAAAAATAAATTTAAAAAAAGGAATTAGGACATACCCGAAAGTAAAATAACCTGCTTATATTTTCAGGTTTGGGCAATATACACTGCATTTCGTAATGATATATCACTTGCACATTTGAACCCAGAAGATTAATTTACCTCGAACAATTCATTTCAAATATGGTTTTTGAATTAGTTTTTTATCTTACACTTGAACGCTGCAAGACGTTTCAAAAGTGATTTCTTAATTAAAAACGAATTATTTTCCATGTGCATGCGTTTCATAATCGTATGACCAGAGGCAGATTAAACCTATTGGAGGCTCCTGGCTGTAAAATTTTCCAGGTCCTTAAACCCAAGCCCCCCCACCACCACCAATCGAAGCAGGACATAAACGTCTCTTCGCCCTCAAAGTTCCATCCAGAAGTTCCGATTTTCGCACCGATATATTATTTATAAAACAAATGTTTTCTCTTCTCGTCCAATTACCTTTTAGCATTATCTCGCTCATGAATATATATATGTCCTCAAACTAGATAGGCGGATGAGATAAGAAAACAGGTTGGGGTGACGTGGAAGCGAATTGTTCAGGATAGACTTGTGTGGAAAGCATTTGGAGAGACCTTCATCCAGCAGTGGATAGATAATGGTTGAATATGATGACATGTATATATACATAATGTGTATGTTTATACTGCATAATTAAGGCACGTGCCTAGAGGTCAAATCAAAGTCGTTCTCCTTAGCTTTTTATAAGGAAAATGGCGTTATTGAGAACACGGTCTCCGTCATTATAATTTATTATTATTTAATTCTCATTTCACTTATTTAATTATTCATGGCGAAACTACAGTTATGACAGTAGCATTTAACCGTTCTGCACTCATTTTTGAAATAATATCGTTTCTAATTAGCTTTAATTTAATAAAAGAACGTTCTGTACGTAGAACGTCCGTTAAAAAAAAAAAAAAAAAAAAAAAAGATCCGTTTTAACATCCGTAGAATACGTACATAAAATAAAATATTACATCTTTCGCTTTTTATGTTTGTTTGGATGTTTTATGGCGCAAGAGCATCTGGGCTATACTGCGCCCACTTTTTATGCTGTGTCAGTTTTTAACTAGGAAGGAACCTCTCGAGCTCGAGGCGCCTTGGAGATTCGGGGCCCCTGGCGGCCTCCAGGTCCGCCAACCGCTTAATCCGCCACTGCGTATGACCAGCCTTCACCATTCCTCATTTATTTACAATATTCAGTTTTAAATAATAGATATTACTTTCTGCACAAGAGTATAAACCATGCGAATTAGGTGGAGTATACGGTATTAGGTGTGTACAAGTTCATCTTGATCTGTAGCTGCACTTATTTTATTGTTCCTTCCCTCGTAGACGTATCGATCTTCCCGTCTGTCCAACATACACCTTGTCACAGTCTCCACACGGTATTTGGTAAATAGCACCAGATTTTTCCTCCTCAGGGACGCGATCCTTAACTTTAAGTAATAGATCACGCAGGGTGTAGACAGGTTTGTAGTAGGTCTTAACATTCACACAACTGAGAATTCGAGACAGCTTTTCTGAGACACCCGCCACATATGGCAAAACCACTGATGTCTTCCTAGTCTCATCCTCTACATTCCTGTTTCCACCACTAACACCACATTGGTTACGAGCGATAAATTTAGTCGGGTAACCGTTCTTTTTCAACACGCTTTTATTGCGTCGTAATTCAACATTGCGAAGGTCATCATTACAACAATGTGTAAAGGCTCGTCGGTGCAAGGCTCTAATGACAGATGCTTTGTGTGATGCCGGGTGATGAGAACGAAAGTCAAGATACCTATCAGTATGTGTTGGTTTCCTAAACACCGTAGTCAACAGTCGCCCATCCACATCTCTATTTATCCGAACATCTAAAAAGGGTAATGAACCTCTATCTTCTTCCTCTAACGTAAATTGAATATGAGGGTTCAAGCTGTTCAAATAGAGATGAAAATCAGCAACTGAAGACCTTGGTAGGATAACAAACGTATCATCGACGTATTGCTTCCACACCTTGACACAGTAAATTCACTCATCTAAAGCACTGTTTTCAAATGCCTCCATACACAAATTTGCCACCACACTCGAAGCAGGTGACCCCATCGCCGTACACCTCTTCTGTCGGTAAAATCTACCCTTGAAGCCGAAAACCGTGGAATTCAAGCAGAACTCGAACAGGCAATATATCTCTTCCGGACTAAGGCTAGTTCTTTCTTCCAGGCTTCCATCATGCCTCAGTCGCTCCAATGCTGTTGATACCGCCAAATTTGTTGGAATACAGGCATGGGCGCCCATGTAGGGGACAAGGGTGCTCGAGCCCCTCCCTCCCCACTCCCAGCTGTTCAAAAATTCGATTTGCCCGATTCTGCTATGCATTCGCTTAAAAAAAAAATCGTCACATTTTAAAATAAGGTACTTTTTAGCTCATTACTAATTGTCAAGCAGTATCAATTATTTTTGTAGCGTTTTGGTGTCTTGTACATTCACTAAACTTCTCGACAGCTTTGAGAAGGAGGTAATATTTCTTCTCAGCCCCCTTCGAAATACTCTTTAATGTTTCTAGCCCTCCTCCTTGAAATACTCTTAATGCTTCTCAGTCCCCCCCAGAAGTACTCGTATAGCCGTCCATGTATACAGGTGAAAAACCCCTTCACCTGTATACCAACAAATGACCATATTACTTACAAGGGAACCACTTTTGTGGAAGCTCGCACTTTGAGACAAGACTTATCACAAACGATAGTCCCTAAGTTCCTTATTAAAAATATGAAATCAGTTTTTTGTGAATAGCATATAAAATTTTTTTTCATTAATATTTAAAGTCCAAAAATCGCACTTTTTAGGTGAAGTTTGATATTTTTTATTCGCACTGTATATGAAGATAATAACTTTTTAATTCAATTCGAATAAAGAGGGTAATTGTATTTAACGGATAAAATTATAAAATTACACGAAAGGTCATTCAGAGTATTTTAAAAAATTATATAAAAACTAAGCTTTTTAATACCAATATTTGGCGCATTTGGCTATGGTTTAGAAGAATTGGCGATATCGGCATGAAGTATAAACATTTCGTCAAAAAAAAATTTCAAACAAAATTGTTCTGAATAAAATCAAAATTGATGTAACACACCAAAACGAAATTATAAAATTTAATCCTTTGGTATATAACCAATTAAATGCAGAACAATATGTTGCAATATTCCTGGTGTAACTATAATCACACCCCTAGTAAAACTAATCAATTTAAAAATATTGACGAAATATCTTTTCGATTAATCGATATGATTTGCAATGAGAACGAATGTAATTTACATCCTTTTTAAAGTGCAGCCATTGTGAAGAACAATTACGTTTTGAACGTTTTTATGAAAAGTATCATTATCGTAACTTACAAAAATACTTCCGGATTTCGAATCTTGAGTCATTATAATTTTTATAATCTTCTCATATCGAAAGTCTTTGATTTACAACATTCAAACTTTCCACGTCAAATTTTTACGAGAGCCAGGTCGACTCCACAAAAAATAGTAGACGTTCAATATGATACAATGCTTGTCTACTTTTTAAAACAAATTACTATTTACGTATTTTTTGAAATGCCAGCTTCATTAAAACATTTTTCTTTATTAAAAAATTACGTAAAATATTTTGATGTTACGGCAGCATAAAGAGCATTAGTATATTAATATAAGGAGAAAGACACAGTAAACGATCGATGTGAAGATGTTTTTCTGTCTAAATACTGAGAAAAACTCTTTTCCCAAGCTTCTCTATAATTTTATATTACTTCCTTTTAGTGCCGACAGATGGCAACATAATTTTACATACATTAGTCTCATCATCTTTAACAATAAAATCTATTATGCATAGTTTGTTATTACTTAATGTTGGTAAAGGTCTACTGTGCTCAATTTACTAATTAAACTTTATCGTAAGTATGTATGTTCATAACAAAAACAATTCATTTCGCTATGCTGCTAGATAGGTTAGGGTTCTTTATTATCCGCGATTGCTTTTGGAACGTATCAGCTGTAGATAGGGTAATTCTACTGTATAATGATTTTCAGTAACATAACAGTTATTTGTATCACTATGTGGAAACTAAGCAATTTTTTCATGTTGGTTTCTTCATCCGCGAACCCCTTTCCTCCCCGCGAAATTCGAGATTTTTTCTAGGACCGCCCCGCGATTTTTGCATTTTTTCCCCCCCACGATAAATTTCCTGCCTTAGATATGACTAATGTGCCCTAGATATGACTAATGTGCCCTAGATATGATTATATCCTAATAGGGAAATGGTTCCTAACGTGGAGGTCGTGACCCTCAAGGGAGTCGCGAACGGATTTCTGGGAGGTCGCCGCAAGTACTTTTAGTTGCAATTATTTTTATAAGGAATTTTATACCAAATGTTTCCAACGCTTTTATATTACAACATGGCTACATTGCAATATTCTACTAATGGTTGTTAACTTTATATCTATAATATACATTAATATATATATATGTATATATATATCATCATCATCATATTCAACCATTATCTATCCACTGCTGGATGAAGGTCTCTCCAAATGCTTTCCACACAAGTCTATCCTGGGCCATTCGTTTCCACGTCACCCCAACCTCTTTTCTTATTTCATCCACCCATCTAGTTTGAGGACGTTTTCTAGGTCTTCGGTGGTCTCTTGGAATCCAGTTCAGAATTTCTGTTGTCCATCGTTGATCAGTTCTTGCAATATGCCCAGCCCATCGCCATTTCAGCCCTTTTACTTTAACAATGATGTCCTCTACTCTAGTTTGCTCTCTCACCCAAGTGTTTCTTTTTCGATCTCTCCTAGTTATTCCAAGCATGCACCTCTCCATGCTCCTTTGCGTTGTCTGTAACTTTCGTATTGCTCCAACTGTTAGACTCCATGTCTCTGATCCATAAGAGAGGACTGGCAATACACACTGGTTGAAGACTTTTCTTTTTAGACATAAAGGCAATTTCCCCTTCAGGATAAAACTGTTTCTTCCAAATGCACTCCAGCCAAGTTTAATACGTCTGTTGAGTTCTTTCATAATGTTGCCATCCATTGAAATCAGCTGGCCAAGGTAAATATATGAATCAGCAATTTCTAGCTCAATGTTGTCAACTTGTATTTTTGTTTCCTCTACGAAATTATTGAACATGATCTTAGTTTTTTGTAGGTTCATCTTGAGTCCAACTTCTTTACTTCTAGTTGAGAGCTCCTGTACCATGTCTTGGAGTTCTGATGGGTTCGTTGAAAAAATAACAATGTCATCAGCAAACCGCAAATGATTTAAATATTCACCATTTATTTTTATTCCCCTGTTATTCCAATTTATTTGCTGAAAAATCATCTGTAAAGCTGAAGTAAAAAGTTTTGGAGAAATGGTATCTCCCTGCCTCACACCTTTACCAATTTTAATAGTTTTGGTATCTTTATGTAACCGAAATTTTGCACTTGCATTTTTATACACACATTTCACCATGTCAATGTACACATCCTCGATGTCTGCTGATCTTAAAGAGTTGATGACTGCTGACGTTTTAATAGAGTCAAAGGCCTTCTCATAGTCAATAAATGCCACACACAATGGAAGTTCATATTCATGTGTTCTTTCAATTAATTCTCTTAATACTTGAATATGGTCCACTGTACTGAATCCACTTCGAAATCCAGCTTGTTCTCTCG
>QLNU02014176.1:87945251-87955357 GCA_006491805.2 Dysdera silvatica
TAATTGTAAACAGTTCATCGATCAAAATAGGGTATGAGGATCTTTGCTGATCCGGTTTATTATGAATATAACATAATTATATATATATATATATATATATATATATCATCATCATCATATTCAACCATTATCTATCCACTGCTGGATGAAGGTCTCTCCAAATGCTTTCCACACAAAGATTTTATAAATAGCAGGTAACAAGCTAATTGGTCGGTAATTTTTCAAATCCTCTTTATCACCTTTTTTATGCAAAAGAATTACTGTTGCAGAATCCCATTGGTTTGGTATGTTACCGCTGTTAAGACATTTGGTAAAGAATTTTGCAAGTATGTCTTCTACATATTCTCCAGCTTCTTTTAGGATATCTAATGTAATACCATCATCACCAGGGGCTCTTCCTTTCTTCATATTTTTTATTGCAAATGAAACTTCTTCTTTTAAGATTTTAGGAGCTATTCCTTCGACTATTGCGACGTCTTCGTTTAATCCACTGTTACTTTCATATAGTTTTTTGTAGAATTCTTCAACTCTTCTAAGTATTTCTTCCCTATTTCTTGTTACGGTGCCATCCTCTCCTTTTAATGCAATGATGTGTTTCTTCCCAATAGACAAACTCCCTTTAACAACCCTAAGGCTCTTGTTGCTTTCAATGGCCTTCCTTACTAACTCACAATTGAATTTTCTTATATCTTCTTTCATGTTTTTGCGCAAAGTTTTGCAAAGTTCTACATACTCGATCTTGCGACTGGTATTTTGATTGTCCACCTTCATAAGTCTTCGCCTTTTCATGAGTTGTTTCGTCTTCTCAGATAATTTGCTATTCTGCTTTTTACATATTACACCACCAATTTCCCCAGCAGTTTCAATTATTGTCTTAACAATGTTTTCATTTGCTTCTGAGATGTCAACTTCTTCAATAAGTCCTTCCAGTGCAGAAAAGCGATTTTTTAATTCCAACTTGAATGCCTCAGTATTTTCTTTTAATTTCTTTAAATCCACCCTCTTACATACTTGTTTCCTAATGAGCTTCTGCCTTTCTAGTTTAGTATTTAAGTGCATTTTACATCTCACCATTCGATGATCACTTCCAGTATTAAATCTGTTCAGTATGCTGCAATCTTCAATAATTGATTTCTTGTTTGCCAGTATATAGTCAATTTCGCTGGTTCCTCCATTGGGGTGTTTCCATGTCCATTTTCTTTGTAGTTTCTTCTTAAAAAATGAATTCATGATGCTAAGATTTTCAGCTTCGGCAAATTCTATGAGTTGATCGCCACGTTCATTCCTTTCCCCGTATCCGTATTTACCAACCGATGTCTCTCTGTAATTATATATAATACAATATATATAATTATATAATATATTTCAAATTACATAATATAATATGCAGAATAATAAATATAATTATACGTATAATTTTATATTTAATGTGTTTTCTTTACTTCGTTAAAAATGCTTTTATTATGCAAATATGGTGGCGGCGGACAAAGCGGGGTCGTAAAACCTTTGGTTACTATAAAAGAGGGTCGGGATTATTTGGCTACTATGAAAGTGGGTCGCGGCTTAAAGAAGGTTGGGAACCACTGTAATAGGGCAATATAATCCCATTAATATTATACATAATCGCAATATATAATATGTATTTAGTAACGTGATCGTTGTTTATTTTACTGTTTTCAAACTTTTTTTTTTGAGTGTTATACTTCATCCACATTTTTTTTTCGAGAAATTCGAGATTTTTTACACGATCATCCCGCGAAATTTTAAATTTGTTTACGCAATAAAATTACTGCTCCGGCTATTATTCGATATATGGCTAATTTAATAGATAGCGGTGCCATCTGGTGAACATTTTAACAAACGAAACCCATCAATATTGTTTAATCCGCTTAAAAGTATTATATAATATTATAATCTGTTTAAAATAAATAAATAAAAACCTTTATGAATATCTTCAAATCATTTATTTATTTATTTAAAAAAATAAAATTCACGAAAGTACGTAGAGTGTGCATGCAGAGGTGGATTAAGTCTATTGAGGGCCCCTGGCGGTAAAAATTTTAAGGCCCTGAGACCCCCCCCAAAATGTGTAATAAACTGAGGATTTTTTTGGAAAGAGTTCAATATTAGATTTTTAGTGGGTTGCTTAAACCGGCAATATGTAGCTAATAATAAACTCAACGTTTCAAGAAAAACCATACATTTATTCAAAAAATTTAATAGTAAGTTACCTTAGTGCTTAAAAAATGTTTTGTATATAAATTTGTGTCTTGGTTTCTCTTTAGCAGATTCATCAATTGTTTTTGCAGTATCTATTTCATCCAAAATTTTTTGTTCTAGGTATAATATGGCCATGTTGTTCAATCTGTCTTCTCCTATCGTACTCCTTAAATAGTTTGAAAGCGTTTTAAAACTGAAAAAGATCTTTCACCTGTTGCATTTGATATTGGTATTGTTAAAAATATTTTCGAAATAATCTCTACATTAGGAAAAGTTCCACTCCCTTTATACACTTCTAACCACGGAAGACGAGTTGAAAAATTATTGTGAGTTCCAAAAATTTTAAATCGAATAACCGGCACACATTTCAAAGGATTTAAGTGTAATTTAAATTTCATTATCAGATTATCTGGTACAATAAGACACCTGAAATGTTAAAATGAAGCAAATTATAGTTAATTATAGAAAAATATATTTTTTCGAGATAATTATTTACCTGTATTTTGCTTTTGTAGGAGCAGCATTATTATGTACAACATAGAGATACTGCTGAATTCCAAACTCAATTATCTTCATGAAAGTTTTAAAAAATATAATTTTTTTTTGGGGGGGGGGCGGTATTTGCCAACCCTGTTTGCCCTGCATCCAAGTTATGTCTATATGCATGTATTATTTAATAACTCATTAAATGATTTGAATAGCTGGAAAATACATTACTTTTAAAGACGTTTGCTCAATTACATTTCTTATATTGGAGCACCTGCAGGAAGCAGCAGATTTTGACAACGACATCACGGTCTTTTGTAATTATCAACGGTTCTTTTGGCTCACATACAATCCTAATTTCGCCAAAAAAAATAACGCCAATTCTTTTTGACTAGAATTATTTCGATTTTGGAACCTGGCGAAACATCACCTGCTCAGCCAATCAGATCGCTTAAATCGGTCATAATGCTAAAAGTGTTATGGAAATTCAAATCTCTCGCCCGGGCAGAATCCGTCTCATATCTACTAGAGATTAGACCAGGGGCGGACTGGCCTGCCGGTCCACCAGCCCCCGTGCCGGTGCTCCTTCATGGGCGATAGGACTCGAGCCTTCGAATGGATAATGAGTCGCGCCCTCCGAAAATCCAAGGTATGCACCCTTTCAAAGAACACAGTCCGCCCCTGAACTGGACTTTTGTATTTTCTGTGAAAGTAGGCAAAACAAAACACTTTCTTTTATAAAAAATCCAAGTTACAGGGTATAAATAATGAAGACCGTGAAGAATTTATGATGAACAACTTCGTGCATATATGTCCGTACGCGTATTTTCGACACGCGTAAAAATATCACTGATCATCTGATTTGCACTATTGATTATGCACACCACAATAGACAAATACTTTCTTTCCCTTTTTTGTTTATTAGTTTTTTATTTCTAAGTTTTATTTATTCAACAATAAGGATTATTTCCTTAAAATGATGATATTAATAATAGTTCGACGGGAGTTTTAGAAAAATTAATACAGTCGGAGCAGGACATAAACGTCCTCTCGTCCTCGAAGATTTATCCAGAAGCTCCGAGTTTCGCGCGGAAATATTATTCAAACAACGATCCAATAACGTCCAATTCCATTCAACATTCTCACGCTCAAGTGTGTGTTTGTGTGTGTGTGTACACACACACACAGGGTAAGTATTAAAACGCATGCCTAGAGGTTAAATCAAAGTCGTTCTTCTCAACTTCTTATGAGAAAAATGGCGTTGTTGAGAACAGGGTTTCCGCCATTACGGTTTTATTTCATTTAATTCTACTGTCGTCTATTTAATTATACATGGCATGAGCATCTATATGGGGGCAGAAGGGAGCTCGAGCCCCCCTAGCCGTTCAAAAATTTGATTTGCAAGGTTCTGTCGTGCATTTGCTTTCAAAAGTTTTACAAGCGCATTTTAAAGTAAGATACTTTTTAGCTCATTACTAATTGCCAAGTAGTATCAATTATTTTTGTAGCATTTTAGTATCTTGTACATTCACTAAAATTTTTGACAGTCTTGAGAAGAAAGTAATAATATTTCTCAGCCCCATACTCAGAAGTACCCATAGGGGCGCCCATGATACATGGTGAGACTACAGTTAAGGCTAGAGCCTCGATTGTATTTACAAAACCAAAAGCAAAATATGCACTGAGCCTCAAAATATCCACTTAAAATGAGTAAACATGCACTTAAAATGAATAAATATGTACTTAAACATTGTTTTGGCGCAGTATAGCCCAGATGCTCTTGCGCCATAAAAAAGCCAAACAAACAAACAAACAAAATTGTTTAATGCTTGAAAATCTTATATCCATATTTTAAAACAATAAATTTATTATTAACCGCCAAGTAGAAAAATTCGATATACATTAAATCATATGTTTTATACATAGTAAATTCTATGACTGCATATCACAATGTGTCTCTCGTTGTTCTAAACAGTTAAGCTTTATCTTCAGTCATGTAATGATGTATGTCATTTTTATGGCCAAAAAGGTCCTTTCAGAGCTACAAAAGATATTCAACAACACTACAGACACTTTTGCAGGTTGTCTGTTCGGGATAGTTTGTGGATGATAAACTGAAGTCTATCGCTGAGGGTAAAATGGTGTGGAAATTTAGAATAAGTGTTTGTTTTAATTTGACCTTCAATCAATTGCCAGCCAAGCACAGTAAAACTCATCTTTGGTTTTCCTAACAAGGATGGTGGCTATAATTCAGCTACGACAACATTTTGGGGACTTGGACATAATTAAACGTGTACATTTACGAATTCCATTGCCTTTCCACTCAGATAAGAAGTAAGAAGAAAGTTCAACTTTAGTATTGTGGTGAAATTTTTCAGATGAGAGAATAATAAAATTCTTAAAATTACTAAAACCCTTAAAATATGCATTTATTCTGGAAATTCATGGTTTTTGTGCATTTATATTCAAAAACACTAAAAACAGCTAAAATATGTAATTTCGTATGCACATATATGCGATTGCATATAATGCGAGCTCCAGTTATAACAGTAGCATTTAATCGTTCTGCATTCATCTTTCCAGTGGCCCACCCAGAGTATTCCAAAGGAGGAGGCCAAGGAAGTTTTGCTGGAAAAAATGGCCAAAGACCATATCAGTTACGGTTGTTTTTTATGTTCATTTATCATTATTAAATTACTACTAATTTGACAGTGCAATATACTTAAATGATTAAAAATGGTGGATTTTTTTATACAATTTTACAATGGCCAGCTTTTGTTTTCCACAAAAGATCACTGTTTTAGTAATAGGTTTAAAAATAAGCCTATTGTGCAAAACTTGCTTTTGCTTGCCCTCTGTCCACTACTTGATCTACGGAAGCCTTTTTTCCTTTTGCGACCTTTAAAAACTCATCGGCTTTGTGAACTGAATCCTTATGATAGAGAAAAGTTCTAATGTTATCTGAACTTCTCCAAGGTCTTCTTCCAATTATTAAATTTTTTTGAAACAAGTAGATCTGTGGCTTAAACCGACTTCATGGGGTGAAAAGAGAACACACAAAATTTGCTATAGGCACTGTTTTCTGCATTTAGGCAAGTTATGTTTACTCAGTTCAGATGGACAGAACTTCTGACTGTGGTGAGATTTTCCTTGACTTTATACAGCACTAATGCGAAAATTGCAATTTGCATATGATTCCCAAAGACTTTTAAACATTGTTATCCTATCTTCATCAGTGAGGTTAGATTTCTTGACATAATTAGAAATATCTGCAGTCAGAATTTCCAATTTAATTGTTTTGGTCTACCTTTACCTCCTGGAAAGCGTTTGAAGACAGCCATAGCCACTGTGGTTGCTTACCTCAACAGCAGTCTCATCAATGTCACAGAGTTCAGGGAAATGTTGCTGGGATCGTCATTACTTTCAATTTTACTACTTTCAAAAAAAAGAAAAGAAATAAATAAATAAAGTAAAATAAAAAATTCCGATGGCGTAATAATTTTCCACTTTGTTAGCCCAAGGGGTGCGCGGGCCCCCAATGTAGGTGCGCCAGGGCATGTTTGAACTAATATGATTTTTAATTAACTTTAATTTAATAAAAAACTTTCTGTACTTATATACGTAAAATACGTGAATAATATTAAGTATTGCATCTTTCGCTTTTTGTGTTGTGGTAGTTTTTAACTGGTAATCTCTCAAGCTCGGGGCCCCTAGCGACCGCCAGGTCCGCCAGCCGCTTAATCCGCCACTGTATGCATGTCTTCAGCCTTCCCCTCAGTGGCGGCTGGTGAGTTATTCAAATGGGAGTTCACCAGTGGTGCATCAAGTACCTTTGTTCTCCGAGCAAACTACGATTCAGACGCTCCTCTGGCACGGCGCCCGCCCATCCACTGGTTTTCCAACCAACATTGGAGACAATTTGGCAAGAAATTCCGCAGGACACCATCCGGGATCTTTATCAGTCTATGCCACGCCGGGTGACAGCTTGCATCCAGGCCAGAGGTGGACCAACGCCTTATTGACTTCCTCCCTTTGTAACGGTCAAACTCTGCAATAAATCATTCAATTGTTCTGAAATTTTAATCGTTTCTTTTTCTATGTATGTTCTTCATATCCACCAATTTTTATCCGACAATTCCCTCTTGGTGCGTCGATTTTTTTTGTTTTTGTTTTTTTAGAGTGTAAATAACCAGTACTGAAATCTCACTTTTGTATAAATTCTTTTAATTGTAACGATCATCAATTTTTGATTATTAATAATAATACTTTTTTATTTATAACCCTGACCAGTCATTTTCAAATAAGGTAGAGGGTATAATTATTTTGATTTTTCATGTCAAAATAACCGGTAATACGACGTCGACACGAAAGTTTAGTTATCACACCCTAATAATTAGATTTGAATTTGATATTATGAAACGACAATTATTAAGTTTTATCTATGACACCGACATTATGAAATGCTAGTCTAGTAATCTATTTTGAGCAAGGTCATTGCAATATGGGAAAGGTCATCAATAAAAAAAACATAAATGTCTCTAGATGTAGGTTGCAGATAAGCGGAGAAAAGAACTGTTGTTAAAAGTGCTGTTATTGTCATGCCCGTATCTAAAGGGGGATCTTAGGGACCGGTCCCCCCCGAAACTAAATTTTTAATGGGACTTGGCTACGGCCTTGCATGCTGTGATTGTATCGATACATGCTGTAAAAATTTTTGACCCTCCCGTCCCAGAAATTAAATCCTAGCTGCGGCCCTGGTTGTAGTCATAACTGAAAGAGGGAGATGAATGCAATATTAATTAAGTAATAATTTCTTTTGTAATTACAAGGAGCCTCAATGATTTGAACTTCTCGAGTAATCCGAAATACTTCTCAACAGTAGCGACTCATGGAAGGGCTCAAGTGGCTTCAAAGAAGATTATGTGATGCGGCCTTAGAGAAAACAATGTGTTTTAATATCCAATTAGGAGCTTGAGCCCCTCCTTTTCCTACGCTACTGCTTCTCACCAGGTGAGCACACGAAGTGGGAATCGAAAATGTGCTTCATTTTAGTTTTATAATAAAGTTTAAACATTTCAATAAGAAACTAAAAAAATCTTTACCTAAATCCCCCATTGGTGGGGGGGGGGAGTAACAACCCCATCAAATTTGGCGAGAAAAGGTTATTTTCAGCAAATTTTACTTGATAAGCTTTTTATTAACAGCAGGAATGGTGAGATATTTTTGAAGTGATGTCACCAAACTAGAATTAATAAACAATCCTTCATTCATGATAAAAATATTATTGATTTCATAAGAATTTATGCATGTATTTGCATAAATATTTAAAATTTTATTATTAGTGGATAGATGTCTCGTTTTAGTTATATAAAAAGCGTTCATTTCGCTTTAAAAAAATAATATACGTACTTGATTTTATTAAAAATTTTCCTACTTGGCTTTATTAAAATCATACCTACTTGGCTTTATTAAAAATAAAAAATGTGTGTAAAAATTAACAAAAAAAGCGAAAAACAAATTGGGTTTGAACAATGACTACAATTAACAACCGAGAGATTTTCGCAATTTAACGTGTAATAAGAATTTTTGGAAAAAGTGAAACACCATTGTTTGACATTGAGAAATCTATTTGGTTTGAGAACGGGGTATGTGCTGTTATTCCAAGCATACGCTATCATGTCATTGAATGTTGGAGCTGAAAATCGGTTATGTATTAATGAATGTAATTTTATCTGAAACGGAAATTAATATAGCAAATTAAATTATTGCTTTTGCTGAAACCATTGCCGAATCTAACAATTTCGAAGTTATTAACGATTTTAATTTTGATCTTTATTGTGAAAAACCTGTTAATAATAATGAAGATTGTCGATGGTTAAAGTTCTCATGCAACGAAACATCACCTGAAAATTTTGTATGTGGTTCGTCATCATATTCACTAGAATATAAGAAAGCAGTTATAGCTTACCCCTGGACGGCTTTAGGACGTCGACGGTCTATACTCAATTCAAGATCGTTTTGGAAATGACAATTTAACACTATCACAAATTTATAGAATGAAAATATACCTTGCTAATATGGGGAACAGAATTCAATAGCTAAATACTATTAAAACACAAATGCATGACATATTTTTGAAAGCCAAGTCCAATGAAGTTCCAGTGCTTGAAGTTAATCTGCAAATTTGGGCTCCTGATGTTGGGAAAAGAAAATAAATTTTCCAAATTTTTTATAGCATCTCACGGTTCTTTGGCGTCTTTTAAAAAGAAATTTGGTAAAGTTGGACTAAAAATTACTAAACTCGTTATGAAAGTAAAATTACAAAATGACGAACAAATAGAAAATGCAGCCATTGCATTTCCACTTCAAGCCTATGAAAAAATGCAAGATTATTCGCACACTTGTATTTTTAATAGCGATCAGACAGGCTTTGCTGAAGAATTGACACCATTACGCACTCTTTCGCCGAAAGGCGTACAACACATTTACAGTGTTGTTGAGAATAGTAATGCAATTTCGCATTCGTATACCGTACAATCCGTCATCGTAATTTAGAGTGGTACAATCTTAGCAAAATTTTTACTCGTACACCAAGAAAACACAGGTACTTTTGGCTCTCGTGTTCGCAGAAATTATTCAGCCAACCACCAAACGTAGTACTTATATACACAAAAAGTGGGAAATCTTCCACAGATATTCATGAATTATTTCTAAAAGAAATAATAAAACCCCAATTAATAGATCAATATGGCGTAATTTTATTAAATTGCTGGACAGGACAGAAAAACGAGGGGAAAAAATCAGTCCGAGAGATAGATCATGGCTTGAATTATTATATATACCTGCAATCACCACTGCTTTAATTCAACCTTGCTATGTGTTCAGGCAGAGGAAATATTTCATAAAAACTGTCACACGATATATTGTACTTCATCATTTTAATGACATTAATTTACACGAAAGAAATACCATAACAAAATTACATTCATTAATCATTAATACACAACCAATTATCAGCTCCAACGTTCAGTGACGTGATTAAATATGCTTGGTATAAGAGCACATAACCAGTTCTCAAACCAAATACATTTCGCAATGTCAAACAAGTGTATTTCACTTTTTCCAAAAATTCATGTTACACATTAAATTGTGAAAATCCCTCATTTATTAGTTGCAGTCATTGTTCAAACCTAATTTGTTTTTTGTATTTTCTTGTTCATTTTCATACAAATTTTTAATAAAGCCAAGTAGGTGTATTTTTAATAAAGCCAAGTGCGCATATTATTTTTTTAAAGCGAAATAAACGCTTTTTATAACTAAAACGAGACATCTATTCACTAATAATAAAGTTCTAAATATTTTTTCAAATGCATGCATAAATTAAAAAATCAGTAATATTT
>QLNU02014176.1:87998604-88012784 GCA_006491805.2 Dysdera silvatica
GCACCTCTCCATGCTCCTTTGTGTTGTCTGTAACTTTCGTATTGCTCCAACAGTTAGACTCCATGTCTCTGATCCATAAGAGAGGACTGGCAATACACACTGGTTGAAGACCTTTCTTTTTAGACACAAAGGCAATTTCCCCTTCAGGATAAAACTGTTTCTTCCAAATGCACTCCAGCCAAGTTTAATACGTCTGTTGAGTTCTTTCATAATGTTGCCATCCATTGAAATCAGCTGGCCAAGGTAAATATATGAATCAGCAATTTCTAGCTCAATGTTGTCAACTTGTATTTTTGTTTCCTCTACGAAATTATTGAACATGATCTTAGTTTTTTGTAGGTTCATCTTGAGTCCAACTTCTTTACTTCTAGTTGAGAGCTCCTGTACCATGTCTTGGAGTTCTGATGGGTTCGTTGAAAAAATAACAATGTCATCAGCAAACCGCAAATGATTTAAATATTCACCATTTATTTTTATTCCCTTGTTATTCCAATTTATCTGCTGAAAAATCATCTGTAAAGCTGAAGTAAAAAGTTTTGGAGAAATGGTATCTCCCTGCCTCACACCTTTACCAATTTTGATAGCTTCGGTATCTTTATGTAACCGAAATTTTGCACTTGCATTTTTATACACACGTTTCACCATGTCAATGTACACATCCTCAATGTCTGTTGATCTTAAAGAGTTGATGACTGCTGATGTTTTAATAGAGTCAAAGGCCTTCTCATAGTCAATAAATGCAACACACAATGGAAGTTCATATTCATGTGTTCTTTCAATTAATTCTCTTAATACTTGAATATGGTCCACTGTACTGAATCCACTTCGAAATCCAGCTTGTTCTCTTGGTTGAGCTGCATCTAATTTTTTCTGCAGGCGATGTGTTAGCACTTTTGTGAAGATTTTATAAATAGCAGGTAACAAGCTAATTGGTCGGTAATTTTTCAAATCCTCTTTATCACCTTTTTTATGCAAAAGAATTACTGTTGCAGAATCCCATTGGTTTGGTATGTTACCGCTGTTAAGACATTTGGTAAAGAATTTTGCAAGTATGTCTTCTACATATTCTCCAGCTTCTTTTAGGATATCTAATGTAATACCATCATCACCAGGGGCTCTTCCTTTCTTCATATTTTTTATTGCAAATGAAACTTCTTCTTTTAAGATTTTAGGAGCTGTTCCTTCGACTATTTCAATGTCTTCGTTTAATTCACTGTTACTTTCGTATAGATTTTTGTAGAATTCTTCAACTCTTCTAAGTATTTCTTCCCTATTTCTTGTTACGGTGCCATCCTCTCCTTTTAATGCAATGATGTGTTTCTTCCCAACAGATAAACTTCCTTTAACAACCCTAAGGCTCTTGTTATTTTCAATGGCTTTCCTTACTAGCTCACAGTTGAATTTTCTTATGTCTTCTTTCATGCTTTTGCGCAGAGTTTTACAAAGTTCTATGTACTCAATCCTGGAACTGGTATTTCGATTGTCCACCTTCATATCTCTTCGCCTTTTCATGAGCTGTTTCGTCTTCTCAGATAATTTGCTATTGTGCTTTTTACAGGTTACACCACCAATTTCCCCAGCAGTTTCAACTATTGTCTTAACAATGTTTTCATTTGCTTCTGAGATATCACTTTCATCAATAAGTCCTTCCAGTGCAGAAAAGCGATTTTTTAATTCCAACTTGAATGCCTCGGTATTTACTTTCAGTTTCATTAGATCCACCCTCTTACTTACTTGTTTCCTAATGAGCTTCTGTCGTTCTAATTTAGTATTTAAGTGCACTTTACATCTCACCATTCGATGATCACTTCCAGTATTAAATCTGTTCAGTACACTGCAATCTTCAATAATTGATTTCTTGTTTGCCAGGATATAGTCAATTTCACTAGTTCCCCCATTTGGGTGTTTCCATGTCCATTTTCTTTGCGGTTTCTTCTTAAAAAATGAATTCATGATGCTAAGGTTTTCAGCTTCTGCAAATTCGATGAGTTGATCGCCACGTTCATTCCTTTCCCCATATCCGTATTTACCAACCGATGTCTCTCCTTGTTCCTGTTGTCCAATTCTTGCATTGAAATCCCCCATGATGAGCTTGATATGTTGTTTCCCTTTGGTGTGTAACTCTTTGATTTCTTCATAAAATGTATATATATATATATATATATATATATTACTATTTATATTTATTATAAGCGTTTTATAAGTAATATGCACCTGCATTGTTACAGAGCAATATATGAATCTCCCCCCCACCTTCAAACAACATGCAAGTATTCCCAATAATGTGACTCAACCCTGTATATTTATGTACTTATACAGTGCTCATACTCTCACCAATACGTCGTGTCGCAGAAGAAATGTCCTTTTGTATAAGTTTCGTAGCAGGGAAAAGTTTTGGTATCGGTTTGTAGAAAAAAAACCTTTTGTATCAGTTTTGTAGAAGCAAAAACAAAAAAGAAAAAAACTTTTGCACCAGCTTTGTAGAAGTTAAACACCACGATTTTATATTTTGTACAGAAAACTTTGTTTTCACGTAAGTTTTGTAGTAGGTAAAAAATAGTTTAATCAAATGAATGAGCACAATAAAAATGAAAAGTAAAATATTTCATTGAAAAAGTAAAATTTCGTAAATATCAAGTTCTTTGTTTCGTTTTTTATAATTTTGAAACCTCTTCCCTGATTTCCTCTTGAGAAGCTAAAATTGTTGAAATACGCAAATTAGCTTCTATCATCAAAAATTGCCCACTTTCCACTGCAGACATATTATTATTTCTTTGGATGGAAATTTGTAGGTGCAAAGTGCGACTAACGACCGCTAATTTCGTACCCTCCAGTAGGTGGTGTATCAGGGCAAAATTCCTCTATTTTGATGGAAAAATACTAAAAAATGACCAACAATCGTGAATTAAGCACGTTTAAAAAGTTCATAATTTTGCCGATAGGTGGTGCATCAAGAACGAAATCGTGCATCAAAAATATCATTACTCGTTAATTAACGTTAAAATCGTTTTTTAAGTCAAATCTTTTTTTCGTTTTTAAGTTCTACAAACAAGCATCAGGTAGTCTTTTTTCACTGAATTGAATTATAAATTACGCAAATTAATTAAATTTATTTAATAGGTAAATTTACTTTTAAATTAATCTGCACGCCTCTGCGTGTGTAGATAACGAAAGCATAAGGGGGAAATATCCCGAAATATATGCCGCAAAATCTCGGCGCAAATCGCACGCTATTTTTTAAAGTATGATGAGGAAATTTTTCTGAAATTTTAATAAAATGTTGCGAATAAAAAATTACTAAAAACGTGGTAAAAATCCAGGTCTACGTAAAAATTTAAAAACTTTTGATGCTTCGTAAGACAGCCATTCCTTATTACAAATATCGCATACACTTGCCGATAAGTTTTGTCTGCCCTTTTTTTTTCCTGCTGTTTCACAATCACTTTCATCACGCATTTCATTTCGTTGTTTTAATCCAAATTCAAAGAAATTTTCCCACACAAAGCTAGACATAAAGAATAACAGAGAAACAGTTCGCATTCAAACACATACACAAAAGGCGCCAAATAACTGATTTTAATCTCCCTCTCACATCGACGTCGAGTTTTCAAAATTACCGTGGAGATGACAAGCACATATTATGAACATTTATACATTACAGTATATGTAAAATTGCAATTTATTTCAAATTATTTTGAACGCACAAGCCCATTTATCTCTACGCCTATGCCCTCTCGGCTGATCCACACAGCGCGACGGGAAATCCCAATGTGTTTGGTTCCTTGTGATATATGCCGGATAGATAGCAGTGGAAGGGAGTGGACGTACATGATATAAAGTCCTTTCTTGTGTATACTGACTCCAGTATGTGCATCTCGATGAATATTGTAAACAGTTTAAGAATTTATTATATTCTTCGACGCTGAAGCGACATCAGTAGCCAATTCTCGAGCATTTACGGGGAGGGGTGAGGGGAAGGATATGTTTCGGTACTTGCTTGATGATGTTCCTCACCTGCCTTGAATTTAGCTTCTTCTGACGGCTAGATGTTAATTTATTCTTTACACTAACGCTCTCTTTATTATTATTATGTGCCAAACATTAAAGAAATTTAAATATGAATTCTTACTTATGATAAAGAAAACCACACGGTCACATAAATTCCTCTCGCGCGAAACTCACTTTTCGGAGCAGTGATAGCAGAAACTAACTTAATTGAAGCTCCACAGATCTTATAATGGATCTTTTGAAAAGTGGGGAACTTCGATTGTAACTTTTTGAAAATACTTTTTTGGTACGAAAAAACAGGTTTTATTTTTTTATAAACACATTTTTTGCGATTATTAAAAAATAAACACATGCACCATGGATGTACATTATAAAGGTAATCCAATGATTAAAAATATATTGCCACATTTGCTTTCCATTCCTACCTATGCAACATAATACAGGCATGGGCAGATTTACCATTTTACCGCCCTGGGCTATTTTTGCCGCCCCTTTCTGCCCGTCCACCTCCCACCCCTAACCAGTAGTAGGAACATAAAAATTGTTACATTCAATATACGCCAAAAACTTTTGTATTGACAATAAATGCGTTGACAAACAAACTCATAGAATTGTTAAATAATTGTCCCGTATGCTTTTGAAAACAATTATATGTTTTAATTTTTCTTCTTTTTCATTTTTTCTCCTCATTTGCTCAATTTTTTCTTTGTTTGATTTAAAATTAAAATTTTTACGCCATTTTGCCGCCCTAAACAATCGTCTACTCTGACTTAATGGCAGGAACGGCCCTGACTATACTGCAAAAGTAGATTCATGTTAAAATAATCGGAGATTGTAGTAAATTCATAATTCAAAATTGAAATATCATGCACAAAATAAATAATCTGCTGAAGTTCCCACACAGCTAAATAATAAATGATACCTAGTTTAGTAGTTTACTTTAGCATTATAGGGTTTGTGGGCTTAATACCACGTTACGTTCCTGCAACGTGGATCAAGTTATTATTTTAAAATGGGATTGCGCCGGTATGCAAAAGGATAGTTAATGCACAAATTTTTTAAGGGGTATTGAAAATGGTCGCAGGAAGTGCATTTATAGCAAAATTACTTTTATTTTCAACTTTTATTGAACAAAATTACTTTCATGAATAAAAAGCTATGCTCCCTATAACACACCTTTAAAAGTGATGACCTTATGAGTATTTGTTATGTCGAGTCAAGATAAATATTTTGCTTCCTCGGTTGAAGTATACTACTTGAGGCAACTGAGTGTTGCCAAAAATAAAACAAATGGCTGTCGAGAAGACAATATCAGTAGCATTCTTTTTGACCCCTCAAAGGGCAGAAGACAAAACTTCAACTTTGCTCGACATTTGTTAACCGTTACTACTGCTACGCAACGTATAATTCACTGTTTCTTAGCAGATAAGACTTTGTCCCCGTTTCGTGGCGTGACAGAAAATGTTTTTCCCTATTTCCACCCCTCTACGGTATTGGATCCCACTCCTTTACAGATGGATGGATGACAAAAAAAATTGCAATCTTTAACTAGATTAGAAAATTTTCTAGCAATCACTATGAGTTCATAAAAACATTCTTTATTCGTGACGTCAAACTTCATCTTTCACCCTATTGGCGTTATCAACCCTTTCAAACTTTACTATAAATTTGAGATCAAAATTTTCCATGTTGCACAACGAAGCTAAAAATAATTGCTTAATAAATTTCAACGTATTACTGTTTTTTACTAAGCCTTGGTATTTGTTGTTCATCTTCGCTAACCAAGCAATTTGCCTTACTTCGTTTTTTCCGTTGTCAACAACTTTTTGGCGGGAAAGATGAGTGTCTGAAAACAAGTCGAATTAAAGGTGTATGTTGTTGGTATGTACAATTTTTTTTTAATTATTATTTTTTCCATAAAATTTGACAGCTATTAATTTTTCCGAATAATATGTTGGGCTCTCCATGAAATTATTTAAAGCAAATTTGGTTGTTGGTAGGATTGGAGGATTATAGAGAAATAGAATAACATTATAGATTAATGATGTCAATCAATGTCCGTGGATACGAGCGGGTTATACTTAATGTTAAGCATTTTCTCGAGACCGGTTTTCAAGTATGTACAATGTGTGTATTGCATATGCATAGTGTGCATGTGCATGTATTATGAAAGCAAATAAACAACGATTATGTTTCTGTAAAAAAAAAAAAAACGCACACAAAAGTATTTTGATCATTAGCTTATATTCCAAAATTAATTGTTTCATTACTAGCCTTTGCCATTCGTTGGCGTAGTGATACATCGTTGGTCTATCCTGTTATTAACCGGATTCGATTTTACTGGTAAGATAAAACGCCCACCAGGACTTGCTTCCCTGGGAAATAGAGGGCCGGACCTCACGAAAAATTATAGGTCATGATGTAACATCACCTTAGCTGTTCTTATGCCTTAAAAACAAAAACTACTGGCCTTCCTACTGAACAGTTAACCTCATGAAACGTTCTTTTTAAATACAACCCTCCCCCCTTTTTTAATGATCTATTTGTTGTAAATTATTTTACAGATCACTTCCATATTTTGTCCATCCATCTATTTTATCTCTGAGGATATTCACCGCATAGCGCCAACAAAGAACGTCAGTACAAAATAAAATAGAAAACAATAAAATTTTATTGTCCGTCTTCTTATTCGATCTTCTAGTGCCTATTATTGAACCTTTAACCTTTAAAAAAATTTTGAACCCTATTGAACCCCACTTAAAAAACGTCTATATAAATTTTACAGACTGTCTTGCCTTTTTAAAAAATATGTTTTTCAGTTGTATTTCATTGTTGTTCAAACATCATGCGGCGATCGTCCCATCGCCCCACCCCCCTTGGATCCACCAATGGGTTAGCGCAATATTTTCCCCGAGAATTCATAACGAACGTTAGCGTCAGAGAATGGGTCCTAGACAAACTTCTGACCATCAGTCAAACTTCTAGCTGTTACACTGGATACGGATCAGTTTGTTTAATTTGGAGAGGGCTGATTGACAAGGTTTCTCCCACTTTATTCTTTTGACTTTGGGGGAAAAGCGGTTACAATGGAATAAAGAGGCGATTTGAAGAATGATGTGATGGATGGCATTTTAAAGGTGACCATATATGCGGGTGTAGAAATTAAGAACTGACTATATATATGTCGGACAATTTAACACAAAATTCCTATTTAATCAACAGATGTGTGCGTGTATGTACGTGTGCATGTGCGTGCGTGCGTGCGTGTGTATACACACCTGCTGATTAAGTTCAAAAACTTTTTCAACAGCAAGATAGCCCTATTCCTGATGAAGGACTGTTGCTGACGCGTCCGAAAGCTTGGGTGATCTTTTTTAATTTGCCGTTTTAACCTTTTGTATGTAAAGCTGGACTACAGTTAATACATGAATGTAATGAATTACGTAGAACATAGCACAAATGTAATAAATCATGCCGAACAGTATCACTGTAATAAATCATACGAACAGTATCAATGCAATGAATCATACAGAACAGCATTAATACAATGTGTCATACAAAAAAAATATCAATTTGATGAAATATATTCAACAGACTTAATGAATTACGTAACTTAATGAATTAACTGTAACTTAATGAATTACGTAGAATATTATGAACGTTTGGTTTACGGATATGTAACTAAGATATACTCTTTTGCAAAAAAAAAAACTATGAAGAAATTGTCTGTTTTTATTGAAATTAAATGTACATCCAGCACATACACGGGTAAGGATATGGTAAACAATTCAAGGCCGTGGGACCCATCAATGTTTAGGAATTGCACATTAAATGTTCAAATCAATAGTTGGTGATCCCCCCCCCCCACTGGCGGCGATGTATACGTCTAGGTAAGCAGTGATAAAGGTTCCTAATGTCATCCTGCGACATATTCTTCCGGGCAGTCCTTACTTGTTGCACCAGCTCTGCGACATTTTGCGGTGCCCAAATCCAGCAGCCTACCATGTCCCATACATGTTCGATTGGCGAAAGGTCTGGTGACGTATCTTGCCAAGGAAGGGTATCAACAGCACTGGGGTAGCTCACAGATATGCGAACCATATGGGGCCTGGCATTATCTTGTTGGAAAATGACTCCAAACTGTCGTGTCATGAAGGGTAACGTAAACGGCCACAGGATGTCATCAACATACCTTTGAGCTGTTAAATTTGTATGCAGGATGACTAGGGGTGTCCTGCTGTCGTATGAGATATATACCATCACACTAGGGGTAATGGCTGTGTTCCTCTGTAAAACAAAGGGTGGTTGGGACCGCTGGCCCTGTCACCTCCACACATTTATCCGATGGTCATCTTCTCCAAGACTGAAGCGGGATTCATTGCTGAACACTATGCGATACTAATCTGCTGGCAGCCACGATGATCGGCTACGACACCACTCCAGACGACTCTGTTGATGGTGCGGGGTTAAAGGCAAACGTCTTAAAAGCCGCTGTGAACGTAAACCTGCTTCAGCCAAGCGTCGTGAAATGGTGGAAGGTGCCACGAGTGGTATGGAAGAGACCGTAGCACGTTGGATGGCGGACAATGATGCCTTTGGGTCAGCTCAGGCCTGTCGCACAATCTTGCATCCGATCTTACCTGCATTAGTGCACCTTGGCCTTCCAGAGCCTTTGTTCAGCCGATGAGTTCCTCGCAGAAACCATTGCTGCCAACACCTTTGCACAGCAGTGGACGTACGGTGCAGGTGGCGGCCTATTGCTCTGTAGGACCAGCCAGCTTCAAGCATCCCGACTATGCGACCACGTTCGAAGTCATCCAATTGGCTATAAGGTCTTTGACAACGTCGTAACGGCATTATTGGTTGCGTCTCCAGGGAACTGCAACGCTGATAACGAAAAAAAATAAACCATCTGCAATTTTTACCTTTTTCATACGATGCCAGTTGCGCAGTAGAAATGCACGCTATGATTGAAGTTAACACTCATTGGCTTTGAAAATTTAATCATTTGCATACTTGGTTTAAAGGAATTAGCACATTAAATTTCGAGATAATCGGATTATTTTTTAGGGCTGCTTCTTTTCTTTGCAAAATGGTGTATTTTTAAGGAAGTTTCGAACGACGTTCATTCATATGACTACTACTGACAAGTGTTAAAGAAATATGTCATGACGTCAATTTTTCACCTGATGGCACGCCCTCAACTTCATGTCTGTAGCTGTCAGAAAACCTTAAACTTTTCATCTTATAAATTATATGGAGGGTTATGGAAAAAAACCCACTTTTGTGAATGATGTGCTCGAAAGTGGTAATTTGTTAGATTAGGTCTAGACGGACACACCTTAGAGTGTTGGCATTGATAAGTTGTAAAAGGTAACCTTCCGTACAGTGATAATATCAATGATGAATTATAACAGTAGTATCGGGAAAGGTCATTGCTGAATAAGGCGGTAGCAAGGTTACGGTGACGTCATCGGCTATCTTATTCACTATTGTTGGAGAACCTTTCATCAGTTACCATTAAATTAAATGGATAGGAATGACATCATACCATTCACGTCAATTCGTATTCAATTTTCTGAATAATAATTAAAAACGAAGAAAGCGACGAGATCAACGTCAGCCTTATTCAAAGCCAATAGCGTAACAACTCAAAACTCATGAGTGGGTGTCCAAACGCCTTTGAGGAAGGTTAGGTGATACGACCTTTGAGAAAATAAGGCGTTTTGATATTCAAGGGGGCTGGGCTTTAGCTCCGAGTCGCCATTTTCTATGTCACTGCTTAAACCTACACTGTTTTTCATAAATTAAAGAAAACGAAAAATTACGAATACTCGTCTAAAAATTGTGGAATATGTATAAAACTGAAATACACTCTTTTGCCAAAAAAAAAAAAAAAAAAAATCCTATCATCTCCAAATTTCGCATGCAAATGATTAAATTTTCAAAACCAATGAGTGTTATCTTTAACTATAGCGCGCATTTGGCATCGTGTAGCTGCGCAACTGGCATTGTATAAAAGAGGTAACACTTCGGACGGTTTATTCTTTCCCGTTGTCGGCGCTGCAGTTCCCTGGAGACCAGTGTTGCCAACCTGTAAGAAATTCCAGTGTCTACGATAAGGAAAACTTATAATATAGAAAAATTTCCCACATTTTTTTTTTTTTTTATAAATAAGTGCACGCACACATATAATTAGAAAAATCTCCCAAAGAAGAAGTAAACCAATTATAAATGTAACGCAGTTTATTTTGCTTCCTTTCTTTTATAGTGCTGATTAACCATTGGTGAGATGGTGGCGTGCACATAAAAGTTAAGTTGTGTTAAAAATGGTTTGTTTGGTGTGTTGTATTAAACTTTTCGTTGAATTGTTGGGCGTCACTGCACAATAATCTCACGCTTTGGTCGCCAACTTCATTCTTGCTTACCACGAGTTTTTGGAAGCTGTGAAAACAATAATTTCTCCGCAAACAGCCCACAGGGATTAAGGGGAGTGTAGTTTTACAATCATCTTATTTTTCCATTTCACTAATGCAAGTTTATCCTATTCAGCAGGTCGCTTTGAATGCGGTAGCAGTAATTCGCTCGTCATTTCAACCAAAAGATGTCAGTCGCTATACTTTTGTAGTGAGAAACTGATTTGGAGCTGCACAACACAGTAGATCCGTATAGATCTGTATTGGGCATAATTGGAGCAACAATTTTCTAAATGAATATATATCTCTTTAGTGTGGTGGATGAAATAAATACACATATACTTAATTGAAGTAGTCCTTGTTAAAAGAGGGTTATGTTGCAAAACAGTATTTTGAAAAAAAAAATATATATATATACTGTAAATTTAACAAACTTTTTTTCACATTTATTAGTCGCAATATAAAGTTGTAGGACTTGTACTGTACAATTTTTATATCGTTTTACATCGACAGATGCGTGTAAGTGTCTAAATATGAAAACACGTGAAAACTCATTTTCTCATAATAAAGGAAAAAAAAATTGAGGGAAATTTCGAACTGATGTGGGAAATTTTTCCTTCTTTTGTGGGGAATTTTCTTCGGACAGGTTGGCAACACTGCTGGAGACGCCACCAGTAATGCCGTTAATACGTTGTTGAAGACTATCTAATTAGACGACTTCGAACGTGGTCGCATAGTCGGGAGGCATAAAGCTGGCTGGGCCTACCGAGCAATAGGCTGTCAACTGCACCGTACGGATACTGCTGTGCAAAGGCGTTGGCAGCAGTGGTTGATGCGATGAACTCATCAACGGAATGAAGGCTCTGGACGGTCAAGGCACGAATGCGAGGCAAAATCGGTTGGTTGTGCGAGAGGTTCGAGCTGACACAACGGCATCATTGTCCGCCATCCAACGTGCTACAATCTCTTCCATACCACCCGTAGCACCTTCCACCGTCTTACGACACTTAAGGACAAGCAATAAGACAAGTGTACATGGAAGAGGCTTTTGTAATGGGTTGTTATTTCATGTTGAAATACTAAGCAAAAGAATGGAAGATATCCCTTTTTCCGCAGGAGCGATCTTGAAAAATGATTTGTCCGAGACGATGTGGTTTAGAGATATTGGTCGACTAAAGACAGGCCAGAGTCAACCAGAAGTGGTAAATTGTGGAATAGGTATGCTTCTGGATTCCATAAACTATGGGACCAATTTCAAACCATATATTCAGAGTTGTGTAAATTCAGTCGCTATATACTGTTAACTCAAGCCTGTCACCAGGATGAAGGGGCACCTGGAGCAAGGCAAAGGGCATATGGGGCACAGGGCACCCAGGGATGGTTCTATATATATACGTAAATAGCTCGATGGGGCAATTGGGGCCACGCCCCTGCTGACCACGACTTGGCTACAAGCCTGAGTTAACTAAAAATAATAAAAATAAATAATAAAAATGAAAAAACAAGGTTTCCACACCGACAGGTGCAATCTTCCCTTGCTAGAGATGCTGAATGTATGATACCAGCTTCTACTATACTCGGAAAGCCTCGTGCGGGAGGTCTGTATATACTGAATGACCAACAACTTATGTACCTTTCAGCTCTCCTCACAGTAGGAGGACGATGGGATATAATCTTCATATGAATTGGATTGAAAATCAATGGAGTGGTCAGTACTCTCCATACATGAGGTTAAGCGTTGTTTCAGAGCAATTTTGGGCAATGTTTGATAAGTAGAGAAAACCAGCGGCCTACCATCAATTTCAAACGTCCCCGAAAGGGGACTATTACGATGGAGAAGTTATGCATGCGGGTTTAAAGCGACATCTTTGTAAGTAGATGCACAGTCAGAACTCTGTATACTATCAAGTGGGAACCTTGATGGGCAAAAATTTAGAGGCAATAACCTGGATCCCTACATGTGTCCTTGTACAGGTGCGATGGATGAAACTTTGGTCGCACGAAATGATAACTGTCATCCGCACAGAGCTCGTTTAGTGAAACAGTATCTTAAGGATAAGACCATAGTATGTATGAAGTGGTCAACCTGACCTCTCAACCTTAATCCCATTAAGCATGTGTGAGACGTTCTAGGAAGGAATTCCCTGCCCTCGGCTTGCCTTAGAAAACCACACAAAATCTTCCTTTTATACGTAATCAGCTATGTTTAATGTTTGCTGCTAAAGAATATAAACTTGATTTTCTGTTTATTTCGACCATAGGTCTCTTTTCCCTGCTCAAAAGCATATGTACATTTTAGGAGGCTGTTAGGCGGGCACTGAAGGAGACTTCGCTAAAATTTCAGCTATAGAAGTTATTGTTTTGAAAATGGATTGTGTTTTTTCATGTGCACTATTTACAATATTTCATTTTTCTCCTATTTGAATTTTTTTAAATATCATTTCTGCCTGCATTAGTATTCATTACGGGTGTTTTAAAAGCTGTCGGCATGCACCGTGTTGTTGATTCTTGTCTTACAGAATACGTGCCCGCAATTGTTTATTTAATGTGATTATTAAAACGGTGAATTAATACACGTATTGTTAAAACGTTTCGAGCTAGCATTAAAATCAACAACAGAATGCAAAAACTTGAATTCGGGACAATACGTAGGCACAGTAATGTAGCTAGATACTTTGCCGCTCGGGGCGAGTGACTACCATTTCTATAATTGTTGTGCCTGTCAATGTTTTTGAGAGGCTTGTGGTGGTCTTTGTAATTATAGAGGTGGTGATTGGGTTGCCACTTGTGGAAAGCTCCGTTTGTAATGGTGTCACCGTGCAGCAACAGGGCCATCGCCACCAATTTAAATGTCGGCTGTTATGGGACCGATAATATGCGGGACCTCTACAAATATGATTGGTTATCGTTCTTTGATAGATTGAAGAACGATGGGGTGGCGATAGACTCCATAATATCGCCGATAGCTTACAAGTCAAATCAGAAGGGTTTTAGCTCCTGCGACAACTCACGTGGAATGTTACCCTGGAACCTTATCTCAGTTAAGTCAGGGATACCAAGAATCGAATGAACTATGTAGACAGCATTGTCACTCTGGGTTAAACAATTTATTCACAATCAAGTTGAAATATAAGTTAAATTGTTACGATTAAGAAATAACATTATCATTATGCGACATTACGAATGTCCCTCATGAGTAGCGTGACCATCTCTTTGGGTGTCCAAACGAAAGAGTGTCATCGCCTGGTGTTCGCCTCATCGTCTCTACACTCGCAATGATCTTATTGGCTGTTCACCCTTTTCATACGCAAATGTTCATTGGTTACCCCTTTAACACTAATTGATGATTTGCTGTTCCACTCAAGGGTTCGTGGTGTCACACTCGGAGGGTCGTAATCATCATGTCCAGTAGGGGTACTTATAAGCAGGAAATGCTTGCCAAGGAGTGCGACGAAATACAATTAAGTTATCTTTGCGCCGTACCGTGTTGTACACTAAACTCAATCGTCGCCTGCAGCCAATATCTTTTCCGTCGCCGGGAACAGAGAGAAACCGCCCATCGAGATTCAGGGTGGGAAAAGCGTATGTGCGGGGAAACAAAATGGTGAACATTAAATCATGATTAAACCTTTTGGAAATGTGGGTTCATGAATCCCAACAAATGAATAGCGGGAACTCCAGCGCATCGGAACTGCGCATTCAGCAGGTGTATATAAGGAGCGATTCTCAATATGTGGTCAAAATTTCTGTTGCATT
>QLNU02014176.1:88012884-88027076 GCA_006491805.2 Dysdera silvatica
GTAAATGAAGAGGTAGTAGGATGTAATGAAGAGGTAAATGAAGAGGTAGTAGGATGTAATGAAGAGGTAAATGAAGAGGTAATAAATGAAGGTGTAAATGAAGAGGAGGGCAAAAAAGAAACAAAAAGCACAAAATAGGGTGGGAAAAATAGGGTTTTGCCTCTGTTCTAAAAAAACTGGGGGGCATGTACCCAGGGGCGGTTCCAGGTTGATTTTGAGCTCGGCCGGTCTGCCACGGATTGCTTTTTGGCGCCCCCACTTCTTCCGGCGAAAACAGGAGATTTTCACAGATGCACAGTGAGCAAGATAACATATAAAAGTGGCCAAAAGTCTCTTAAAGAATTTTGATAAAAATTTCTTTAAACTTTTCCTTTTTAGAGAGATTTTCTACTGTTGGGTAAATTAAAAAAAAATTGAAACTTCAGTTTGGTGCCCTCATCCAAACAAGGACCTGGGCGGCTGCCCGGGTGGCTCGTTCTTTGGGCCGCCCCTGCATGTGCTCCCTTACCTCCGTCAAATTACGCCTATGTCCCTGATTAAACTTTATATTGTATTGTTAGGGATGGCTGTGTTGATACATTTTTATCGGAACTCCTTTTCGTTATTCTTTATTGTTTGTTTGTTTGGACTTTTTATGACGCAAGAGCATCTAGGCTATACTGCGCCATGACTTTAGAATTCTTTTTCAACAAATTTAAATAGTGTCAGATGTATAAAATGTTTTATTCATTTATGTGAAATTTCATTAAAAATGTTGGAGATTTTACATCGAAACTTCCATTTTCTACATTCCAGTAATTTAAAAAAAAAAAAAAATTGTGAAATTTAACCTTGTTTATTAACGATTATTCGACGTCTTTCAAAATGTCATGAACTCAAAATTTACGGGCTTTATCTTACCTTTTAAGAAACTGCTTCTGAGAGAGATTTACTGTTACGGCAGAGCTGTCAATTTAACGGCTGGATTAACCATTACCCTCACCTTATTAACGGTATCGTTCTGCGGTTAACTTACAAAAAAGGAAAAATAACAAAAACAAAAGGTTTTTCAAGGTTTCTGAACACGTTAAAATGAGTAATAATCTTTAACGCTAGTTCGTAAGGGTTCAGTTTAAACCGAACTGGTCGGTTTCCTCGGTCCGCCCATTTTACGTAACACCGCCTAGATACATGAGGCCATCGGAATGTGGGACGCTGTGAAGCCGTTCTCCTTGGTTACATTCTCACTCGCTCTCATCAAGGTTTTGATTTAATCTTCGACACAGTAAAAGTGGGGTTTGGCGTACTTGAAACTACGAAATGTTGAACAAAATTTTAAAAAGTTTTAAAGATATTGAAGAAGAAAAAGAAGAGATATACTAATCAACAATGGTTGTCAACCTTTTGCAAGACGTTGTTTTTTCCCTTGAATCCTTGCTTAGTTTTTACAGCTACCCATTATTATCAAGGAAAACATAATTATGCAATGTAATATAGTCTGTGCATATTACTAATGCACCTTTAAAACAATATAAAATTTAAAAAAAAAACCACATATACCAAATGTAGGGAACGTAAAAATGCCGTAAGTGATTCTTCAAATATTTGCCACTTGTATGTTTTCACCCCCCTCCCCAGCAAACATTGGCATCAGGAGCGGATTTAGAGGTCATTCAAGGGTGGCGATTAATGACTTGATTTTTGAAAATGATACCTCATTGGACCTTTACCTTGTATCTTTTCAATGTTACATTTTCATTCAAGTAGGGGGCGATCGTCTCTCATGCTAAATCCGCACCTGATTGGCATAACTAGCACCCCCTCACCACCAACTTTTAAAAGCTTCAGCTGACCCTGTTGAACAGCGGTTCCCAACCTTTTTCAAGCCGCGACCCACTTTTATAGTAACCAAGTAATCCGCGACCCCCTTTTATAGTAACCAAAAGATCTTCCGCCGCCGCCACATTTGCATAATAAAAGCATTTTTAACAGAGTAAAGAAAACACATTAAATATAAAATTATATTATATTAATTATATATTATACTAATTATACATGGGGTCACTCAAAAAGTTTCTGGATGCTCAAAAATGGTTAAAGATAGAGAATTTTTGTTTTCTTCTATGAATTCTACATAATTTCAAATCTTATCCATATATGGCACTAAAAGCTCATTCAAACCTATTTATAGAAAACTGAATGAAACTTGAATGAAGCGTCATAATGTCTTAACAAAATTGGAAAAATAACAACGTTTTTTATCGTAGTTGTAAGTTTAAAAGATGGTTCGACGCACGTTTCGAGAGAACAAGGTCTCTCCTCGTCTGGAACTAGCGTGCAATAAACAACATTGGAGTGTTGCCAACTCGATGTGGTTAATACGTTGCCGGTAGCGGTTAGTGCTTTTTTTCAGGAGTACAGAGTTGTTTTAGGCGGCCAACTTACAAAGTGGTAAATTTTGGTCACAAAGTTAAGTAGCAGGTGTAGTTGAAGGAGAAGCAATGGGGAAGAGTTTTAACAGATTTTTCCAAGCCCCACTAAAACTTGGGGTTGATTTATGGTCGTTCACAAGTGATGCACCAAATCTGTGGATGTAAAACGCTTCTAAGAAGTCAAGTTCAATGACCGAAAAAGGTTGGCAAATGACCGTGGCTTCTTTAAAGTTGAATTGATGGTCATTATTCCAACAATGAACTACAATGGATGATTTTTGAAACTAAGCATTGGTGACATATCTTTGGTGTTCTTTTATACGATGTCGTAGGGCCCGCTTGGTCTGTCCCACATATGATAAATGGCATTGGCAAAACACACGATATATACCCTAGCGTGGTAGCATCGGGATGGTGTCTTTAAGGTGAGAGGGCCGAATTTTGTTATATGGTGAGAAGATAACTCGAAAGTTGGCTCTGCGAAGTATGTTTGCCACTGTCGCACTGATTTTAGGAAAGAACGGAAGGATGACTGTGCCCGAAAACTCAACTGTAGAACTACTGTTAAGAGTAGAGCGGTGAGTGAGTTTGGTGAGTTTAGAAAGCACGTTATCGATGATGCTAGGACTATAGCCTCTGTCCACGGCGATGGTTTTTAAAAAGCTAATTTCTTCTGTAAATGCTGACTCAGTAGAGCAAATATCTAAGGCGCGAAATACAAAGGTGTAGAATGCCGCCATTTTTTGTTGAAGAGGATGGCAAGAATTTCGATGTGGGGGTAAAGAGACAGCGAAAGACTTCCGGTATACAGATGTCTCGAATTGATGACCAACTTTTTTATTAAAACGTTCAGAAAGTGAAGAGACCTTTCTGACTCAACTTCAATAGAAAATTCGAAATAACCATCAATTTAGTTGATGGTGGGTAGAATCGAGTTGATTTGGTCTGATGAACCATTCCAAATGAAGAAAATATCTCCGACATAGCGGATCCAAAATTCAAACGTAATTTAAGAAAACATGTTGGTTTCAAAGTAATGATTGTAAATATCACACAGTAATAGGATAAGGGATTCCCCAGTGCCAACCCTTCGGTTTGTTGAAAATGTTGACCATTAAAGATGAAAAAGTTACAGTTTACACAAAAAGAGGTCAATGATATTAGTTCATCAATCTCAAGTTGCGCGAAATGCAATTCGGTTAAGCGGCATCGTATCATTCAAGACATTCAAGGGCGCCATCTACAGGAATATTGGTGAACATCGATTTGATATCCAGCGAAGCTATGGTACGGTTCGCAGGTGAGAATTGATGCAGTTTAGAAATGAAATCAATGGAATTTTTGACGGTAAAAGAATTGGCAGATGACAAAGGAGCAAAGATAGAGACGAGAAATTTTGCAAGTTTGTATGGAACAGAGCCAATACAAGAAATGATCGGACGGAAAGGAATGCCAGGTTTATGTACTTTTGGAAGGGCATAAAACCGGGCAGGAATTGCGTGCGATATGGTGAGAGAATTTTTCTGGCGACGATTAAGAAGTACAGATGATTTGATGAGATTATTATACTTGGTTCGAATTCGTTCAGAGGGATCTTTCGAAATGTGTTTGTAAAGACTTGAATCTAGGACCTTAGCTGACCCGTCGAGATATTGTTGTTTGGTTAAAACAACTATTTGGCCCCCTTTATCGGCTTTGGTAATGCATAGATTGTCATTACGTAGTAATTCGTTCAAGGCTATTTTCTCAGGTTTAGGCATATTGGGAACGAGATTGGAGCGCAAGTTAGATTGAATCGAATGGCTGATAAGATGGCGGAGAGTTTCTTTTTGTGACGGACAAATTTTGCTAAATTTAAACGTCGATTCAATTGGAGAAAGTAAGGCAGGAATGGAAGGGCGACAAGACTGAGAAAAATTGAAGTTATAGGAAAGTGCCCGGTGTTGAACATCAGAAAGTGGGATATCGGTGATATTGACGATGTTGCCGGCGATGTTAGGTTTCCGGGCAGGCAGGAGGTGAATTTGAACCAAACAGTTTAGAAAATTTTTTTTCATGGATACGTTTGTGATTGTCAGAAACTTTTTGGGCGCCATCCCAAGAACGACGATTCAACACGTTGAAGTTTTTACAGCTCTTTGCAAGAAATAGATGTAGTGAATAAAGTTCACTTTCAATGTTAGAAAGGATGCTCCTTGTATCTTGAATAATGGCGCGAAGCATAGAGAAACGGCTTCGGTGGACATTTGAAGTGTTGATAGGTGATGAAACTTGGATATATAACTTTCATCATAAAAAAAACAGCAGTCTATGATGTGGACCAGAAAAAGGTGAACCACCGCCAAAAACAAAATGAGAACCACAACTGCCAAGAAGAAAATGGTTATCTGTTTTATTGCAAAATATGGCCATATTGCGACAGTTTCTCTTGATTCTCAAAGAACAGTTACTGCTGACTGCTACGTTAGTGAATGTGTGTGTTCAAATTTCTTCAAAACTGGGAATAGAGACGCCCAAAGAAAGGACTGGGAGGCCTAATGTGGCACCACGATAATGCTAAACCACACACAGCCTTTAAAACCGTGAACATTTTAAATGAAAAGGTGTCCATATATTACCCCATCCACCATATTTCCCTGACTTAGCACTATGCGACTCTTTTTTTATTTCCTACTGTAAAGGACAGAATGCGTGGTGAAGTTTTTCCTCAAGTGAAGATGCCCTTGCACAGTACACGAATACTGAAAATAGTATACCCAAAGATGAGCACAAAAAACGCTTTGATAATTGGTTTCAAAGGATGAAACGTTCTGATGAACATAATGGCGAATACCTTGATGAAATGTAATAGTTTTTTGCATTTTAAACGTTATGCTTTTTTTTAATCCAGAAACTTTTTGAGTGCCCCTAGTATATATTAATGTACATTATAGATATAAAGTTAACAACTAGTAGTAGAATATTATAATGCAACTATGGTGAAATATAAAAGCGTTGGAAACATTTGGTATGAAATTCCTTATAAAAATAATTGCAACTAAAAATAGTTGCAGTGGCACCCATAGAAACCTTAAAAACTTTAAAAACCAAAAGCTTTTTTCTCCTTTTGTGACCTTTAAAAACCTCATCGGCTTTGTGAATTGAATCATTATAATAAAGAGAAGTGTTATTATGTTGGCTGAACTTCTCAAATGTTTTCTTCAAATTATTAAATTCTTTTGAAACAAGTTGACCTGTGGCTTGTGTCGATCTTAACCGACTTCATGGGATGAAAAGTAAGCACACAAAATTTTCTGTAGGCACTGGCTTCTACCTTTGGGTATGCTAGATAGTTATGCTTACTCAATTCGGATGAGCAGAACTTCCGATTCTGGGGGGGATTTTCCTTGATTTTATACAGAACAAATAACGGTCGTAGGTAAATTGCAAATTGCATATAGTTCCCAAAGAATTTTTATCACTGTTATCCTATCTTCATCAGTGAGGTTAGATTTCTTGACATAATTAGAAATATCTGCAGTCAGAATTTCTATTTCAACTGTGTTTGATATTGTGTTTTTATCTACCTTTACCTCTTAGAAAGCGTATGAGAAGTCCCTAGTCAGTGCTGTTGCTTGCCTCAACGGCAGTCGTATCAATGCCACCAGAGTTCAGGGAAATGTCGTGGGAATCGTCGCTACTTTTAATTTTACTACTTTTAATAAAATAATTTACCAGTGTCTGTTGGCGTAATAATTTTTCCTTTCATTAGTCCAGGGGGGGGCCCGGGCCTTCTCGGCTTCCTGCGTGGGTCCACCAATAGTCACTCCCACTAATCCCAAAGTTTTGCAGACAGGAATGTTGAGTACATCACATAAAAAGTCTTTGAAACCCAATGCTGTTCAAGTTTGCGTTATTCCATAAACGAACAATTTGTGTTAACACATATATTAAACTCATATTCATTCTATCTTTGTACGTTTGCATTATAGATTTTTTTTTTTTCATTATTGCCAGATTTGGAAAATTTTACTTTCGAACCCCACACTGACGCCTCACAGCCAAGTGGGGTGCACCCCTGGGTACGTGACTTGTGTGCTTACCGCCTTTACCCGCCACTGATTAATCGTTTTACTTATCGGGGAGATGGCGGGACTTAATTCTAATATTCTTGATTGGCAGCTTGACCTAAGGTCAGATTAAACCCAACAAGCCTTCATATACGATAAAATTCTACATTTAATATTTACCAGTGTTCATTTGCACCAAGTAAGGTCCTCCTTATAACTATATTAATGGTGAAGATGTAGTATTAGTGACAAAAGTTCAAGCTGTAGAAATAAAATGTTATAAAAACACTGCTGTCTCGCATTTCCGTGTATGGATCATTTATGCTATATAGGTATATAAAAAAAATTATATAGGTATTTTAATATAGGTATATATATAGGTTTTTATATAGGTATATAAAAAAAAAGCTTTTGTTTTATTTAGCAAATTTGAAAATTTCTACTCACGACACATACTTTCAAAACAAATGTACAGTAATTTAATTTTAATGCGGTGATGTTATTATTTTTAATACGTATATAGAGTCAGCGTACGCAGAAGATTCGGGTGGGGGGTTGGTGCTACAACTCAATATAATTATTAATAGGCATGTATACAAAACTGCATTGCAATGGGAGAGGGGGGGTATGACCCTGTGAACATCCCCTGCGTACGCCAGTAGTATCTAGTATGCTTTTTAGTAAAAATACAAATCAAATAGTGCATAATGTTCATGGAATAGATAATTTTTATAATAGGGTACATGAAACTCACTCACATGAAATAATAATTTATTTTTAGCAAACACTATCAAGTTAAATGGTGCTTACATATGACTGTATACAATATAAGCACAATGGTACTTACATTAGATAAGGTCAAACTCGATTATAACGCCATTTGGAAGACGAGCGAGAATTTGACCCTAGAACCGATAATTAATTTTAAAATGATAATACGTGGCATTAAATTTCGTAAATGTCATTATTAGTGTATATGGATGTAGTATTAGTACATATGAATGTAGTATTCGTACATATCTATTAGTACATGTGAAGGTAGTATTCATACATATCTATTAGTACATACGAATGTAGTATTAGTACATATGTATTAGTACATATGAATGTAGTATTAGTACATATGTATGTGGTATTAGTACATATGAATGTAGTATTAGTACATATGTATGTGGTATTAGTGCACACGTATGTAGTTTTATTTTAAATCTAATGTTTAAATATAACCATATAAAACTGAACCATTTTTATGTACTATTTATTTTTTACGGCAACTACACCTTCCAATGAAAAACATTTCCATCTCGTGGGCATTTTAAAAATCAAGATAATTGTAAAATAAACATATCATAGGTTGAAATTAAGTGTTTCTATTTATAAGAATGAGCTCTGCGGCGAATTCTAAGGCTTGTAATGAAGGGAAATTTGGATAACATGTATTCAAAGGATGTGCTTTATTGAAAAAGAAATAGTTACACGATTTGTCACTATATGGCGCTATACAAAACATTACTGGGCCACACTAACCCTAGAGCCATTGAATCAGACTTTAATTCATTACAATATTTTTATAAGTTTAATGGGCTTTTTAAGTGGTGGTTTTCAAAGGTGGCCGCACAAACGGTCAAAATATCTTTTAGTAAACATATTCATACACTTCGTCTTTACATGATCATATGGCCAGTATCTAACCACTGTACACAGGCATCTCAATATTACCACAAAGGCCTCTCAAATTATATATATATAATTTATTTTGCATACATTAGATTTGATTTAATCAAAAAAATTGTAAACAATATTTTTTTCAGTTCACTGTAGTTTAAAATTATTAAAAAATATTATTTTAATATTTTGTGTGTTATAGTACTGATTTGAACTGGACATTGAATTCAAATAGTGCTGGAAGAATCTTAGAAATTAGTGATTTCAATTACCAATCTGAAATTTCTTTTCTTCAGCAATGAGAATGAAGCTATATCTGAAGAAATAAATTATCTTCCTGGCAAAGAAGGAAATGATTAATTTTCAATACTTCTTTGTCATTGAAACGTCTTTTTTCTCTGAAAACATAGCTTATTGACGACCGCAATCAAGGTAATCTTACTCTATATTACCTCGTAACATGTTGTGGTCAAAAAAGACACCAAAACACGCTTCCGTTAAAGCTAACTGCCTAATTACAACCGTTATTGAAAATACCATGTCCTGCTATGTGTAACGAACCATTCAATGGCAATATTCGTAGGAAACCATTCATTTGTTACGGTTTTTGAGAAATGAGGGTTTCTCAAGAACAGGCAAAACCTTTAAAAGACAGTATCCGAGCATTGTGTCATCAGAACCACAAATGTAGTTTATCATCATTGAGGTGGCGTGATTCAAGCCCCGTTTTTTATTGTATATACCCGAGTAGTTGTCCATTTTTGGCTATATCCTCTTCTAGATCGACCTTATTTCCGTTTATTAACTTCTATTGGTAAGTTTTATATTTCTACATCTATGTTTATGTGCAGGGTGCAGAACGATCGGAAATGGTTACCTATTCTGAGAGATGCAAGGCATGCATCTTTGTTTCTGTCAATGCTTAAATACTGTTAAAACGCGTGAGATATTTAGCCTCTTGGTGCTGAACTTGGAGATTTTATATTTAAAAATTTTCATAATTACTCATCAAATAATCTGACTTTTCGTCCTTGGTTTCTTTTTCTTCACACCACCGTTATAGTAAAGAAACTTCACAAGTTATACTAGTAAGCAGGGGCGGACCGAGTCCTCTCAAAGGGCGGATATTGGAGGGCGCGAGTCAGTGCCGGATATTGATAGTTAACCAGTTCACTGTTGAATGAAACTTTCTAACAAAGGGACAATAACTATTTTGTTAGAAAATAGAAAACGTATTGTTCTAATCGCACGACTGACAATCTATGCCTTGACCTACAGTTTTCGTCCTTTTCTGCACTGTTGGGCTATACTTCTCTGCAATACGTCCACTTGCTCAAAGTAAACGCAATGTAGTTTTCAGAATACATCAAAATATATCTTTTTTTCTTCAAATGTCTACCAGCTTGAAATTATTTAATCACAGTGATTATTTTCTGCATGAAGAATCTGCACGACCTTAAAACAAATTAGCTCCCAACTCAATAATTTTAATCGTAGTCTGGCTTTTACTCCTCTTCCTTTGACGTATTTATCTGAATTGAGTGGCGCTGAATCAAGTAGCAAGTGTACACATTTGCCCAGTCTTCACCTCATCCGACTACTTTTCATCAGTATGGGATTAAGGCACCGGCTAACAGGGGCACCCATATGAGGAGCAGAGAGGGCTCGAGCCGCCCTAGCCGTTTAAAAATTTTATTTGCCGTAACCTGCTATGCATTTACTTTCAAAAGTTTTACAGTCACATTTTAAAATAAGGTACTTTTTAGCTCATTACTAATTGTCAAGCAGTATCAATTATTTTTGTAGCGTTTTGGTATCTTGTACATTCACTCAAATTCTCGATAGCTTTGAGAAGGAGGTAATAATTTTCCCCAGCCCCCGCCATAAGTACTCTTTAATTTTTCTCATCCCGCCCCTAGAACTACTCATATGGGTGCCCATATCGGCTAGTAGAGCAGCCGCCTAAGGCATTATCCTTAAAAAAGAGTGAAAAGCTTGAACGATGAAAGATTTAGTTTACAAAACTTAAACACAGATATGCAAGGCACCGAAATAATCTTTCTGCCCAGGCGTAGGAATACACTAAATCCATCTTTTTTTTTTATTTCTCATGGACACCATCTCCCGCCATGAGAAATAACAGTATACATAGTATAGAGCAAGGGTGGTGGTGGGAACCTTCTTATGTTTGAAGGCCTCATTAAATTAGCTATAATCGAAGAAGACCGCATTGAAGAAATTTGAATTAGATACAGGAGCGTAGTAACTCAAAAATTGTGAGGGGCTAAGTAGTTCTCCAATAGAGCGTGTGATTTGGCGTTAAACGGAACAGTGTATTTTGCTACCCAGTGGGGAGCTCGAGCCCCCCTCCCTGCGCCAATAATTCGATATATTTAAATAAATCGAACACTACGCAGATTAAATTAAACAACAATATAAATCAACGTTTATTGGCGTAGTGATACCAGCGCCGATGTTATGGCGTGATTAGATGGTGAAACGTTCGAAAGAAAATAAATATTTCTGCGTTCGGTGGGACCTGAAGTGGAAGGTCGTGGGTTCAGGTCCCACCGAACGCAGAAATATTTATTTTCTTTCGAACGTTTCACCATCTAATCACGCCATAACATCGGCGTTGGTATCACTACGCCAATAAACGTTGATTAATATTGTTGTTTAAATAGATATATAGCAGAACCCCGATTAATCGAACTCCGTTTAACCGAAATGGCCAACTGTACTTATTGTTATTTAGTAGATATTCGTTCAATATTTTCGATAAAACTATTCATATTCGCTTTCTAATATTAATTATTAATATTATTCGCTAATATTAATATAATTTTATACTAATATTAATTCGCTTTCTAAGACAGAAACCAATACAAATGATTGAACATATAAAAACATGTGTGTGTATATTTTTTTACATATATCGGGTATACGCAAAGATGATACTTCTTTTATTTTTTGTATTTTAAATACGTTCGTTTAAGGGGTCATAGGACATTTAGATTCCCCAAAAAAGTAAAATTTATAATGGTTTTTTAACTTTAGTTTTCTCAGTAAATATGAATCTAATTAAAAAAATTTTTTGATCAACAATAGCAAACCATCTGTTATATATATAACATGGCCAAAAATAATTTTAAATGTCAAATATTTTTCTTAATTTTACAAAATATTGAATATGATTTACGAATTGAATACTGATTTGCAACAGACTGTCCGCAGGACTGCAACTTAAATTTTACTGCTAGAATGTTACTCATGGGCTCAAATTATTCACAGATGTTGTATTCTCATACTCTACCTTAAAAAAGAAAGTAACTTTAAAAATTAAATGTGATTTTTTTTTTTTCCTTAAATATGATTTTTACACATATTTTGAAGAGAAAACCCCATTTTGTCCATAATTAATAATATATGAATAAAAATGGCAAAAAGCAGATACAGACCGTAAAGTGCCATATAATAAAGTTTTCTGGAAAATTTTATTCAATTATAATAACCGGTTGGCAAGTTATCATGCGCGTAAGCTCGGAAAAGCACGTTCTGAGAAAATCCATTTTAAAGTTTTACTAGCACTTAAAATTGAATGAAATGTAATATTTGTTATTTTCATCCCTGTGAGTCTAATAATGGACAGATTTGCTCCGGTTTGTCCCAAAATACTTCTACTAGTTTTAAATTTTTTTTTGAAGTGATAAAAAAAATCAATTTTTTGAAATTTTGAAAGATCCTATGACCCCTTAAGGTAAGATCAAAGTAAGCAAATAAAAAATAAATAAACAAAATCCTATCAATAAAACAAAAGGATTTGCGTTTGCAAAACTTGAATTCATCCAAAAGGCCGCACTCACAGTCCAAAAGGCAGCATGTTCCCCACCCCTTGTATAGAATCTATAGCAGTGGGTCTCCAAGTTTCCTGAAAGTACGTAGCGCGCACACAGCGAATACCCTTTGGGGACAACCCTGAGTATATATGTTTTATAATATCATTTATTACTTTTATTTGAATTTCTAAGTAGATTATATACTATTGCAGATACTCCTTATGCATTTTACTTAAAATCGTTCCATTTCGTTTAGCTATAGACAAAAACAATTAATGCCAAGCGGAAATAATAAGGGAACTAATCTAGCAATTAACAATTTAAAGTTAATTTATTTCAATTTGCAATTGACAAATCAATGTACACATTTTCTTTCCCTCGTTAAACAGTTTTGTGCTTTATTATTCGTTCTTGAGAAGACCTTGATAATCTTTGCTTTACGACGAAAAGGGTCATGTTCAATAAAGCGTGTTGTCTTAAGAAATCTGTCCAACATTGAACGTTTTATTTCAACCATAAAAAAACAACTCTAACAGCTTTATTTTCATTTTAGTCCTTCCACTTATTTCGATGGCATCATACCTTTTTTTTCGCGGGCTTTTTAAATACATCGCTTCTTTTAATAACTAGTCGTCAATTTGATCTCATTAACACCGATCGAAATGGCTATGAGAAAAGTACGAAACATATATAAACATTTCTAATGAAAGAATTATAGATGGATGAATGTCATTCACTTTAGTGAATGTAGTTTTTCGTTTCTTTCGTTCTTTTGAATCATTCCTTCATAAAGTGAACGAGAAGGTGAACGATCATTCTTTTAAGTGAATGGAAATGATAACAGTGAAACACATATAATTATCACGTACGTAGTGGCATTTATAAACAGATTAATAAATATAAAAAGAGTGAATAATATTGCGTGAATAAATTAAAAGTTAAAATCAAAGGTAAAATAAAAAAGACAATTAAATATGAGAGATTCAGTTCAAATTTAAAAGTAAAATTTAAAGAGCTTATCTATGCTTGGCGCTCTTGGATCGTAGCCCTATAACCAGGCTCTTAGCTAGATGTTTGTTACGGGGGGTTCTGAAGGTTACAAAATATATTTAAATGTTTTGATATATTTCATTAATATATTTAATAACACTAAATATATAAGGAGAGTAATATATTTAACGTTAATAAATAAATTTCTTAAAATAAATTTTGCATTAAGAAATAAATTTTAGTATACCTCTCTATAATTTCTCTTATCCTTATTATAAAGTATATGAAGACTCAAACCTATGTAAAAAACATTATGTACACAAGATCTACCGTAGAAAGCTATTTTGAATACATTTTTAACATCAAAGAACAATTTCCATTGTCATGTACAATTCCGTATGAACAAAAAATTTAAAACATAATTCCAAAATATTTAATTTTTGAGAAAAAATATTTTCCAGGGCTGCTTAGCCCCCTATAGCCCCATCCTGGCTACGGCTCTGCCTATAATGGATAGAAAAAAATGCATTGAAATTAAAGTTAAGAGAAAATAACAAAAAGCAAATATAGAAGTCAATATGCACGCCAGCGCGCGCGCGCTGACAGAAGGATTCATGCTAGCCATCCAAGACCAAGTGATCGCAACAAGGAACAATCAGAAATTCATCCAGAGAAAAGACATAGAAAGCGACAAATGCAGACACTGTCATGCGGCATCGGAGACAATCCAACACGTGATGGCAGGATGCAAGATCCTTGCGCAGTCAGACTACAAACATAGACACGATCAAGTAGCGAAAATAGTCCACCAGAAATTGGCAGCGAATGCTGGCTTTCTGACAGAAAAATGCCCGTACTACAAATATGAGCCAGAGACCGTGCATGAGAACGAAACACACAAGCTTTACTGGGATAGAGCAATCATAACAGACAAGACAGTCCCACATAACCGTCCTGACATAACCCTCGTCGATAAATCGAATAAGACCACGTACTTAATCGACATAGCAGTACCCAACACCAATAACATACAGACAACCTACACAACGAAAATCACCAAGTACCAAGATCTCAGACATGAAGTACGAGATATATGGGGTATGGAAAAGATCCTCATCATCCCGTTAGTCATCTCAGCAACAGGGATAGTACCAAAAACGCTTGCGACGAATTTGGAGATACTCAACATTGACCCAAACACCTACATTGAAATACAAAAAGCCACAATCCTAAACACGTGT
>QLNU02014176.1:88027176-88084873 GCA_006491805.2 Dysdera silvatica
GGAAATACACTGTAATTCAGTACGGCGTAAAATTTTAAAGCTGTTATATTTTTTAATCGTAGTTGAAAATATTCAAATGCCAAAATTATTGAAATTGACCTTTTTAAATCAAAATATGCAAGTGTTTTCACTGCAATTTATGAAATTTTGCTAGATAATATACCTATTTACTAATAAAACAAAAAGTCATTAATAATATTCTCAACTAATAAATCTATATATAGAAGGAATATAGAATATATATATAGATATAGGAATATAGAGGATAATAATATATAGGAATATAGAAATAGTATTATTGTAGAAAAAAACCCTTTGTTTAGGTCAGTTGTTTGTATTCGAGTCCAAAAAATCACAACTACGCTACAAAATATATTTTATTTTACGGTAACCTAAAGTTATCTGCAAAAAACGCTGACTTCACTGGGTGATAAGTGCACTTCATAACATCATTCTGTTATCAGCTTTTGGGTACGTTACAAATGTTTTACTACACCTCATAGAAACTAGACTTTCACTTGTTGCTATACCACTAGAAATAGCTGCAGTCAGTGGCAGATATAGACTTATTCTAAGGGTGGGGGGGGGCCACTAATTTACAGAAGTAAGTAGCAAGGTATATCTATAAAAATAAATGCTATATAAAATCCCTGTTCCGTATACATTAAAATGTTGTACGAAATTTTATTGAAGCACTTAAATAAATATTACATATGCAATATGTTTCATTTTATTTATAATCATGATAATAACTCGCGCGATGAGAAATGGTTTCTTACTACACCTCAGAAGAAATTTAGTGTGTACTGGGACCGGGATGTTGTGGGGCAAATTAAGAGTCTGCTTGCCCAATTACTAGTTTTTTTGCCCTCCCCCCCAATTTACGCTATATTTAACTCATACATATACTCATACATTAACTCATATATATATATTTAACAAGCACACATTTTGTACATTTATACATTACAGTATATGTAAAATCACAATTTATTTCATATTCTTGGTTGGGGGCTCGGGCCCCGCGCTCCCATGTAACTCTATGCCTATGTAAACGGAACAGCAACTTATAGGAATTGTTTTTTAATTTTTTGTAGGATTGGATTACAACCACATTAATACATACATATTTAAATATATAAAAGAACGTAACATATATTTATATATTTTTGAAATAATTTCGAAAAAGAAATTTTTTTTAAGGAAAACAATAAAGGAAAAACGAAATTGGATTTTAGAAAGTGTAGTGATGATTCTCTTTCTCTCTCTCTCTTTTGAAGAAATCAATGCATCAAAAAAAGAAAAGAAAAGAAAAAAAAATTGTAAACTCATTGAGCTCATTACGAACAAGATTCTTGAAACACACACGCACCACTAACAATGCCACAAAAGTTGCAACAATTGAGAATATCTTAGAAACAAGCTGTTGACGTCATTTCCGCCAAGAGGTTTCTTCGGGTGGCAACGCCGTTTCTATTTAAATAACGGGTCCCTGTTGCTGTCACTTCCTTTTATGCCCTTGGATGGTGCTTGTGTTGGTATCTAGTGTTCTCGTTCCATTACATTGTCACACCGTTTTCAGCCCTGGATTCAATTTTTTCATCGTGCGTTGTCACTTAAATCTTCCACAATTCCGCCATCAACCAATTTAGAGACCACCGGGTGGGGAGCTTCTCATCAGGTAAATATGACATTTTTACACAGTTTCCTTTTAGCAGTTGGTTATAGCCCAATGGGCGACATTGTTATTGGCGCCCAAAACTGGCGCAACGTGGGTGCCTCGTATGTTTTCAAATTACAGTGAAATCCATGTATGATGGTATTGAATATAACAATAAATCTGGATATAACGATGTTGAATATGAGGATAAATCTGTGTACGATGGTATTTTATACTATCCCAACAGATGCAGAGTGTATCAAGTTCAGACCTGTCCGTTACTTGCCTTGCACCGGGTATCTTATTTTCCTTGTAGTTTAGTAAAATTCTTCGTGGGTGGATACCAGTCGGACAGAAAAGTTTGCCCGTAAAATAAGCGGTTTGTTGCTAGGGGATTTTTGAGTACCGATTTTTTATATGATCGCAAAAACATGATTATATCAGAGGGGTGTCCATTAAGAGGGGTTTTATTGCAATACGTTCGGGGTGAGGGGTTACGTTGGAAAGTTGTATTGTGACCACAGGGTGGGCAGTTTTTCATTAAGTAAATTTGATTTTTTTTCACGCAATTTCTTTTTAAAAATTGGTTATATTGATTGGCGACGTTGTTTGTGTCGTCCAAACAGTTTCAGCGTGGTGCTTCGTATGTTTTCGAATTAGTACTTTTCTTTTTTTTTTTTTCGTTGAAAAATTCTATTTCGCATTTCCTCATATGGTTGTCAACGTTTTAGCTGCATTTTTGCATTGTTATTTTATAGATGGTGAATTTCCTAGTTGAATAAAGCTTACTGTTTGTATAGGAAAAGCTAGATCTTTGGAGATTTTTTTAGGATTATTTTTATACTATAATTGTTGGAAGTGAAAACAAGGTTTCTAGAAAAAGATAACAGTATAGTGTCAGATTCGTTACTTTTTAATCTTTTATAATACCAAGTTTTAAAATCCAGATAGGAGCTATTCATTTTTTTCAAAAGCGAATTTGTATATAAAAGATTGCTAACAACCTAAAATTTACAATTTTATACCCTCATGTTCTAACTATTCTTATTTTCAGGGGTGATTTTGTTCCATAAATTCCGGGAATTTCAACATGCTTCTTCCAGGATTTCTTTTTAAAAAATTGCGAAATCTCATTTTATTTCTTATAATTTTCTATATTCCTTCGGAAATCAGTGTTTTTACCAAAAATATTACGCAACTTTTTAGGGAATTTTCTGGTATGTTCAGGGAATCTGGTTTGGACTTTCAATCACCCCTGTATTTTATTAGATGGTATAAATGAATTTGATTAGATAAAAATACAGTATATGGTGCCTTTTCCAGCTAACCTAGGTCTTGCAACGGTAACGTGGCATTAGCCTATCATACGGTTATCCCAGGTTTGACTCCTGATGATACTAAAAAATAAAAAAGTACGCTTACTAACTTCACTGCTCATCATTGTGTTTGGATTGGCTCCCTAGTCCTTGAAAGGTTCGGATTTGTTGGATAGTTGTAGGCATACACAGAAAGTTTGTAAGTGGAGCTATGGGCTCAATGGTGAGTTACAACCCCCATCAACACCCCCCCTGCATATACAAGTGGTTGTAAGTCTCTAAGCAACATGACTCTCAGCCAAAACCTTTCCTGCTAACTTCAGTGCAGGAGCAAACCTGCAATACTATTACTGGTTTATCCGAATAATATAGTATTGTATTTTGAATTTAATTTCATACATGTATCATAGTAAAGCATAAGAGTGTCTATTAGAGATGAGTTATGGTCTGTTTTGAAATCCAAGCCTGAAAACTCAAGCAATTCGGGCCCACCAAGCCTGAAAATTCAACATAGAAAGTTAGTTTTGGCTTGTTGCATCCGCCTTATCAGCCTGAGCCTGAAAAGAAATATGCTTGTCGCATCTCTAGTGTGCAGAGAGGTAGCTTTTAGAACTCGCTGCATGGGCTTATTTTATCAATTAACAAAATTACTCCATACTTTTTATATACAGGGTGTTCGTAAACTGTTTTGACAAAATAGGAGGCGGTAATAGTAACCATCAAGACGAGCAATATTTGTTATGGAACCTACAGCCACATTTCACTCAGAGTATCCGAAAAGAGAAGGTTAAAAAAATGCCCATCATGCACAAGTATTTACAACCAGTGCATGAGAAGCCCAAGATGCAATTCAAGTGTGTAAATGATCAGGATATCGCATGTTGCACTTCTCATGCACTGGTTGTAAATACTTGTGCACGCTGAACGTTTTCCGAACTTAATCTTTTCTAGCAGTCTGAGTGAAATGCAGCACCAGGTTTCATTGTAAATATTGTTGGTCTTGATAGTAATATCACCACCTCTTACTTTGTCAAAACAGTTTACGAACACCATGTAGCCCTGCAGTGGCTCAGTGTGGTAACACGTTCGCCGTTAATCCAGGTTCGACTCCCAACAATGCAAAAAAAAAAATATATATATATCAGATCTCATAAAAAGATCGCACTGCTCACTGTAGTCTGGGGTTTGGTTCCCTAGGCCATAAGAGGTTCAGATTCCTCGGAAAACAGTAGGTCCTGGCACAGCATGACCATTGTAGTCTTTGAGCCATAAAACCACAAATGAACGAACACCCTGTATGCCATAAATTAATGAATTGGGTTTTAATTTTTATATTGAATTTAAGCAATCATTGAGGTTGCATTGGGTTCTGTTTTGAGTATAGTCAGCACTGTTTATTTTATTCTTCAGTTCTTGCTCATTAGATCTGTCTTTTTATTTTGGGGGGGGTGATCTAAAAAAATATTTTTTTTTTTTATAATTGCTCTCTATGAAAAAAAGGGATAATTATTTTTTAAAAAATCTAGGAATTCTATTTAAATTTTGAATGACAATTATTTTTAAAAAAAAGTACAAATCACCATATTAGGTCCTTATTGGTCCTTTTTTTTTATGAAAAGTGGTCCTTACTTTGCTAGTTTCTTGTGAAAAGTTGGCTGGGAGCCCTGACATTTCTAACACGTCATTGATCCAGGTTTGCCTCCTAGCCAAGGCCTGATTAACTCATGAGCGTCCAAATTCTGTATGTTGTCCTTTTCTTTTTTTTTTCTTTTTTTTTTTAGCAAGTTTAAAATGTCAGTTTGAAACATTTTTTTTAATTTTAACTTAGGCATCATTGAAAATGGCTTTAAACTATTAATTGTGCAGATAATATATATATATAGCAAGAGTTTGCATCTGTTACTTATTGAAAACTTTTGTTGTGGGTGCATAAGGAAGGGGCCCCGAATAAGTACTAGGCCCTTGTCCCCACCTTGGCTTGAATGGACACTGCTCCCAACCGTGCCAAAAGGTGCTTACTCACCAATTGCTCATTGTAGGTTTTGATGCAGCATGACCCTGTGTCATAAAAATATAAATATTGAATGTTGACATAAAAGATGTCATTTTTTTCTTCTCACCGTAATTCGGAGTTCTGTTCCCTAGGCCAAAAAGGTTTAGGTGTCTTGTGAAAACTGTAGGCTCCGATGCAGCATGATCTTAACTGTCCTTACGCAGTAAAACCCGATCTTTGAAATGTAAAATCGTAAAACAATATCGGTTATGGTTATTTTCATAAAATGTGCATTTTTTCTTTCTATGTGTAGTTTTTAAAATAACCATTTGATTTTTAGGGAAGGCTTACCTATAACGATCGCAGCCTTGTCTTTGACTACATCTTCTTGCTGACTTACGAGTGCGAAGGAGGCCCACCTTGGGATACCAGCTGACTAGTCTTTAAATACTGCTGAGTTCTGCCCATTCTTAGGACATTTCCTGGAAGCTTCTTCCCTTTTGTCTTTTCTATTTTGACGACTTGTTTCTGTTCTGGACATTTGCATAAAGCATAGTCATGAAATCTCCCTTGGGAAATCTTTCAGTTGAAATCATTGCCGACAAAACTGTCGATAACCTGGTCAGCGAGATTGCAAGCTGCACGGTAATAGCCATTTTTAATTAAATCTGTTATTTTTAAAACCTAATGTTCTTACAATGCATATAATATCTATTTGAAATTTTGTTTTACATGAAATCTTACATGCCTAACTTTTTTTTTTTTTCAAGGACCAGGAAGAACCATTCTTTGTCACTGACCTCTCTGACATTATTTACAAATACAAGTTATGGAAGTTGAAAATGCCCAGAGTACAGCCTTTCTATGGTCAGTGCATTTTGTTTTGTATTAAAAATTTTTATACCGCACATGGGTGTTGCTGGGTGCTCATAAAACTGTGCCCTAAGGACCTCCCCCCCCATCAACTATATTTAAAAATGTGAGTCTTAAACACTTTTTTCTTACTAAATAACGGGTTCCTGGGATGTGCAATCTACCTTGAGAAATTCATAAACGTTAAAAGTAACTAACTAAAGATGCAAAAATGATATGGAAGTAAATTAAAATATTTGGTCAATTTCATTTGTGACAGGCATGACAGCAGACAGTTACTTAGTCCATTATTTAGTATTAAATATTTTTGTATTGTTCCAAAATTTTATCTGCTGATGAATATGGGCCTTAGTTATAAATGTAGCTAGAATAAAATTGTGATGAAATATTTTTATTCTTATGAAGTTAAGGGCAAAAGCTAATCTTAACAGACATGACAAAAAAAATGGACGCCGTTTTATAATGTATTTATATATTAACACTAAAAAGCTCTGAATTTATTCACATTATAATTTAATTTTTTTTCCTTTCATGAAGATAAGTTGAATTAACAGCTAAGTAAAAAGAAAAATTTAATTTAAAAAAAAATATTTTTTACAGTGTGATAGACATAACACGTCTGATTTTTATTTTTTTTAACAAAACTTACATATTGTTACTTAAACTTTTTTTCATGGTTTCTGCAATTTTAATTGTAGTTTATAATCAGGAATTATAATACATAAGTAGTAGCGGTTTTAGCATGAAAGGCCCCTCTCACCCTGCTTCTAAATGTTCAATTTTATTCATGACAGACATGACATCAGACAAATTTTGAATGTATTTTTCATATTGCACTTTTACATATTAAAAAGAAATAGATGTTCATATATTTGCTTATAGCCTTTATCATTCTGGGAAACAATATCTGTAATAACTGCATATTTTAAGTATTAATGAATTAAAAACTTCACGTGACAGACATGATAAAAAGTGGGCAACACTTTTCAACTCCATTCCTAAATATCTGATTTAAATCGGTAAATTTTTATAGGAAAATAACATCATTCTGCAAAAGTTTTAAAGTGTAATATAGATTCAACTTATTTTTATTTAACATAAAATAACGTGACAGACATGACACATGTGACTATTTTAAACACACTCTTGTATGTCCACCTGAATATATCTAATTTTTTATAAGAGTTATAAAAAAAAAACTACGAAATTGTTATTCTGCTGCAAATGTGTTATAGTCTGATTAAAAACTACAATTGATCTTGGAATTTATGACATCCACAAATATTCATTAAGACGTGTGCATCTGTGATTTTTAAAATGTTAGTTCTCATATACCATGTTTGGCGCAGTATAGCCCAGATGCTCTTGCGCCATAAAAAAGCCAAACAATCAATCATATACCATACAGTATGAGCATCTTGTTCAAATTTAAAAGTATCTTTAATTTTTGTTGACACTAAGCATTTTATACGATACTGCTGTTGCTTTTCAGTTTCCGTTACTACACCTCTATATTCATCATCATATTGACTAGCTTTGGGATTACTGCTGCACACTTTCAAGGGCTATTGGGAAGACAACACTTTACTTTTGAAATAGCTTTTCCTAATGCTTGTTTACTTCCAAATGCTGTTTCGCGACTAAGCATTTCCTGGTCAATTTTTTTCTTTAATCTATGTACTCTATGGTTAACTTTTTCTTATATTACTCGTTGCATCCTAGTTAAACTATTACAGTGTTTTTTCCACTGCACTTTTTTCTGTTCAGTAGCATTTTGTTTGTACACTTCATATTTACAAGCAATACTAAGCCTTCTTGTCTTATCAGCGGCTGTTTCAGCCGTATGTAAAATTAAAAAAGGAAAGACTTGTGGAGGACTGAGAATTTCATGTAACTTCCAGCCAAATTATGCAACATGGCATACATGAAATCACGTGTTTTGAAGACAAAGAAAACTTGCTGGAAGTAGTTTACTTCCTCAGAAAATTAATTTGTGTTGCCAGTAGCAGTATGTTGATAAAGTTTGTATTAAATGCTTTATCTTTCCACAATGAGAAACTATTGACAGATAGGGTAAAGTGTGACAGACATGACACTTTTTAATCTGCTTTTAAACTGCAGAAAGAGAATATGAAGTATTGTATACCTTGTGTTATTATTTTTTATTTAAAATGAAAAACCCATCTTTTTGTGACAGACATGACAAGCAGATTAAGACTAAATGAAACTTTTATATTAAATAAAAAAATAAAAAAAAATCTGCTTGAATTTTTAAAAAAAATGACAAATTAAAACTAAACAATTTACAGTGACATGTCATTTATGTGTTAAAACGAACTTTTTAGTAATAAGTAAAATGACTAGAAGTAAACATCCGCAGAAAAATAACTGAGAAAAACTTTAAATTTTGTTATTTTTGTGAAATTGACCATTCAACTTCATTGTCAGAGATGAAAAAGAGCTAAGGCTGTAAAATAGCACTCGCATGTCTCTTTTGATAGTGTCATTGTAACTAGATAAGTATTATTGGAATTCAATAAATTGAGATTGAACTTCGGAAAAATTATCTCTTGCTGGTTATAAAGATTAAAATAATCTTCTATGGAGTAGAGTTTAAATTTAAAAATTATTGGATGTCAAACACCCTTTGGAATTTTTCTAGTTTACCTCTTCCTTGCAATTTAATGACTGCAAGTAACTTTATTTAATGTGGGGATACAATGAATTCTTATCTTTTGATAAAGCCAGGCTTATGGCCTATTTGCCATTACTTACAAACAGTAGAAAGACTAGTACCGATAGTTCGTGAAGAATTTTTCCTTTTTGGACATACTCCAAAGGCTACAGCTGCAGTCAGCCTTGGGACTTCCTGGGTTATGTTTTATTTTTGGTAAAGGTAGATTGTATGGGAGTGTGCGCTCGAAGGGTAGGTAAGCCAGTATTTCTCAAACTTCGATTGTCACTTTCGGAAATTTAGTCTGCACATGAAATTTTTATTTGTTATGACCATGTACTTTTTCAAATGTGAGGTGAAATATTTTAAATTTTTCTTCCCTTCTGGAATTTTCTACAAACCACACTTGGAGAAGCACTATCAAGCGATTGGTTCTGTTCTAGACGACTTGTCACATTTGGAAATGTACAGATAATTAAAATTCGATATTTAAACCAAGTGCTGTCATTTAAAAAAAATGGATATTTTGGTAATTTTCAATGGTTTAAAAAAAAAAGTGTGACCTCACTGTGGACAATTTTAAAGAAAACTTCCAATGAAGTATGCTATTTGCCAGTTCTAAATCCATGAGTATCTTACACTGCTGCAGTTACATTGTAAATTGAACTCTGTTTTGCCTTGTGGTGTATATGATATGGCTTTTTTTTTTTTTTAAGTCAAAATAATTTTAATTTATTGGTGTTGCTTTATTAAATTTTTTAGCTGTGAAATGCAATGATTCTTTGGCTGTTCTTCACCTTCTTGCGGGATTGGGGACAGGCTTCGACTGTGCTAGTAAGGTATGCTAAAATTCTTAAAGTAAACTTCTGTGTAATACATTACAATCTCATTTGTATATATGATGTAGACTGTATGTACATGTATATATTCTTGACAACAATTTTCACTAATATTTAATGTTGTTTTGTTCCGTGTAATATTGTAGGCATTTTTCTTTTTTTTTTGTAGACTGAAATCGAAGCTGTGTTAAACATTGGGGTAGAACCTTCTCGCATTATTTATGCGAATCCTTGCAAGACTCGTTCTTTTATTAAGCATGCCGCTTCTATGGGCGTAGATCTAATGACATTTGACAATGAGGTGGAACTTCACAAGGTCAAGGCTATCCATCCTGATGCAAAGTAAGCACACTTTAAAAAGCAGGTTTTTTTTCTGTGTTGTCGTTAACTTAGGTTCAATTCTAGTGGTGCAGAGCAACCTTAGTTGTCCTGGTGGTGTAAAAAAGTGTGAATCTTTATTTGATTCTAGCAATAACCAATACTTGTCTGTTTGTGCTACTGTCCAGATTTTGGAACTTAAAGCCTCGATTACATTGACGAGTTTACTCGCTGCTTCTAAACTCGCTTTAATGGAGCTGTCTAGTTAACTCACCACTCACTTGGCTAGTGAAGTTGAGGAGTGGGCTACTTTTCTTGCTACTCACCCAGGTTTTCTTGAATTTGATTGGCTGAAATAAACCCTCGAAAGGGGCGGGTGGAGTTGAAAGCCAGTTTAGAAAAATCACTGATGGTAGTCATCTACTGAGCACCACTGCGCCCCATTTTTACTGGTAGAGTGTTACTAGCTGTGTGTGTAATCGATATTCACTGAACGAGTGTAGTTTGATGTAATAGCGGATTTAATATGTCTCCTAATTGCAAACCTTTGGTTCTTCTAGATTGGTGATTCGAATTAGAGTTGATGATAGTGCTTCGATATGCCGTCTGGGGCTGAAATTTGGCTGTGACATGGGCGATGTCACACACTTGCTTGAAACTGCCAAGCAACTGGATTTGAACGTTGTCGGTGTCAGGTAGTGTGAATTATTTATGTTGGTTTAAAAGTTTTTAAAGTTATTTACATTTTAGACACATTTCTCTTCTAAATAAATTCTTATATACCAAAAACCATTGAAATTTTATCTGTATCTGCTATTTTGAACTGGAATGTTTTAGTTATTTCAAATGGCCTATTAAAAGATATTGTATGTTTTAAACATAATTTCTAGCACAAATTTTTTTTTTGGGGGGGGGGTGATATCTCCATTTATTTACACAGGGTGTCTACGAATCTGGAAACCTAGAAAAGCCGGGCTTTCACATTTCAAATTTCCTTAAGTCATGGAAATTTGAAATTCATTGTTATAATAAATAACTTATTAAAATAATTTTCCTGAACTGTGCTTTGCGCACCGCATTGCATACTGAAAACTTCGAAAAACTTAATTATACTTTTGATTAAAAACTTCTTCCATAAGTTCCCTTTTTGCACTAAAACTAATGTAATTTATATAAAAGCACGAAGTTGCTCCATATATTTCAGAGAAAGTGTTTCCCAAATGTACAACTAAAACTTGCATGGCGAAGCAAATTATTTAATCTGTAAGGGATTTTTATTTGCAATCTCGCTCCTTTATATATATGTAGTCATACACATTTTAAATGGAATAGAAGATGATCAGTTTTGAATTATATAGTTAAACTCTTTTGTAATGAACTCAAAAAGAGCCGAATTAAAATGTTGTAAATATTTAATTTGTGCAAATGTTTAGAAATGCATTTTTTAATAGATTTTATATTTGTAAATTTACTGTAATTGAGTTATAAATGGCTTTGGGGTTTGTGTTATTGGGTTTTATGGTTTTGAAACTTGTTTTGATGACGCGAATTTTAATGCTTTGTGTGTTGTTAATTAGCACCCAGAAATCCATCAAGATTTGGTCTGGAAAAATCAGGGAAGTTTGAAACAGAATTTAGGTAGACACCCTCTTTATATCTGCTGTTCATATTAAATTTGTATGGATCTAATCATTATTTTTGTGAAAGACGATGATTTCTTCTCCAGAATCAAATGTTTTCTTCTGTCGTATCAAATAACTCAATTTTAGTTTATCCCATAATAGCCCATAGACTTTTTTTTAATTTAAATTCCTAGACAAAAATAGATTGATAGTTTGCTTTATAACTGCTTCTCTTTTAGCTTCCATGTCGGTAGTAGTTGCCAAGATTCTTCTGCATATTCTAAGGCTGTGACTTCGGCTCGCGAGACGTTTGATATTGCAGCTAAGGTTGGTTACAACTTCGAACTACTGGATATTGGCGGAGGTTTCCCTGGCTTCAAAGGACCATTCATTTCTTTTGAAGAGGTAAGAAGAACATTCACATATGATTTATATATTAGAGTGGTGTTTATGGGTTTGTTTGTTTTTGTTTTCCTCATAAAATGCATGATGTGAAGATTTAACCTTGCTGCTGTGACTCAAGGTTTACACTTATGACGACGTTGAGTTCTGTAGGTTGAATTTGAATCCCAGTGTATTAGTCATATTTAAATGTATTATGGTTTAAATGAGCTGCAGTGGTGTAGTTACCCGTTAGTGTTGCAGTGTGGTAACGTGTTTACCTAGTGCACCATTAGTCCGGTTTCGACTCCCAACAGTGCGAAGAACGGTTACTCAGAGATCTCATATGGATCGCACCACTCCAAGGGTCGAAACTTGTGAATTTTTGTGGTTGCCCCTCAAGTTTAGTTTGTTGCCCTAAAATTTTTATTGTACAAAATGAGAATTTTCTTTCACGGTTATTACAATAATATAATAAATATTTATTTGTAAAATTATTGCCATATTCACTTGCATATTAAGGGATGAAAATAGGAATAGAAGATTTATCCACGATACAAATTTATAATTATCATCAGTTGTACACCTATGTTCTGTACAAGTATCATGGGCTGAAATATCTGAATCTTCTAGCAAAAGAGGTGCTTGTGTTTAACTTTCATATTGTGGCTTTCAGCTTGTTGTATGGTTTTCTCTGTTTTGCACTTAACCACACGTTAATGACTTCATTTGATTCAAAATCTTCGATACTTGCAGATGATAATGATATTCTTAAGTCTGTTGTAATGAAAATACGTAGCTTGCTTCGCCAATCACCCTTTTCATGACAGAAAAACCTTGTTCACAATCCACACTCTGAGTTGGAAGACTGAGAAGCAAGTCTATTAACAATAAAAAATTCCTTATAGTATTCAATTCATTTACAGAACTCCAGTCACACTCGGAGACATTCTTGTACTTAGTGTACAAAAAATGTTTCAAATCGGTACATTCACATATGCCTTCAACAGAACAGTTGCTTTTTTGCATAACGTCTTTGAATATTGTAATGCATTCGGTAATTTCTCTGCCCCGTGTGTTCTTTCAAACTTTCTGGCCCAGCTATAATATAGCTGTCGCTGGCATTTTTAAACAACTAACGATTTTGGGAATGGCTTTCCAAGTTCCGTAATGCTAAAGTACACTTCAGCTGCCACCCCTTGTTCCTAGAGTGATAGAGCTATGTATTTCTTGGTTAGTTTCTTTCGTGCAAAACAACTCGTAAACTTGCACAGTGTAACAATTAAAATAAAATTTTGAATAACTTATATATAGCCCTGCTGTGTCGCAGTGTGGTAATGCGTTCTTTTAGTGCACCGCTAATCTGGATTCGAACGGTTAAAAGAACGCTTACTCAGAGATCTCATAAAAGATCGCACTGCTCACTGTAGTCCGGGGTTTGGTTCCCCAGGCCTTAAGAGGTTCGGATTCCTCGGAAAACTGTAGGTCCCGGCGCAGCATGACCACTGTAGTCTTTGAGCTGTAAAACCAAAAAGAAAGAAAGAATAATTTATAAGTTCTAAAATGATAATCTCCTGCAACTCATTGACGTGCCACAAAATTTTCATATGTGCCAACTCCGGCCCACATGCCATACATTCACCATCCCTAACCTATAGAATTGATCCTTGTAAATTGGATCGGTATGGGAGAAAACTGGTGATCTGCAGTGACCGAATTCAAACACAGGTTTTCTGCATGGTGAATAAATACTTCACTATCACACCAATGGACATTTATCCTTTCCATTGTTTTCCAAAGGTTGTGAATCGGAGATCACATTGAGTTGCTAATCCATATCTCTCAAATGCTATGACTAATCTAAGGAGGATTCTACATTGAAGTTTGAATTTCCACAGTATGAACAGGCATATTCATTCAGACCATTTTCTGATAATTAGGGCTAAGATTTTGATGACCTAAAAGAAAGTTAGAAAATGCCCTATCAACCAAAAAAAATGACAAAAAAATATTATTCAGTATTGCAGAAGTGCAGTGCATTCATCAAGAATTTTGAATTCTTTCAACAACAACAACAACAAAAAAAAAATTGCCAAATCTACATTTTTGGGAGTAAATGAAATTTCTGAGAAATTCATAGAAAATTGCCTTTTTTATTGAAAATATCAAGAAATACAAATTGATGACCCAGAAGTATCCAAAAAATACCCTAACGGAGGTGTTTCAATCTGCTTAGTTTTTCATGAAACACATATATACTTAGGCAACGTTTTGGCAATGTCAAAGAAAAGAAAAAATGCAAAATCATTAAAATCTTAACCCTACTGATAATCGTCCTATCTCCTTTTAATAAAAGTAAATGATTATCCAAACTTTGGGTGAGGGTGTAACTAAAAAGGGTTTTATGAACTTTCGGCTAAAAATTTTTCCAACCAAGATTTGGCTTCTTAAACTTGATTTTCTTGTTCTTATACCGTTATGTGATTATAACACTGTTGAACTTACTTCCTTTCAATAGATAGCAACTGTTGTCAGTGAATCCCTCGAGACCCACTTTCCACCTGAAATGGGTGTTCAGGTCATCGCTGAACCAGGGCGTTATTTTGTAGCATCAGCTTTTACTCTGTGTACAAACATCATTGCAAAGCGAGATGTCGTTGAAGAGGGTGGTAAGCTAATATTATTATTTTTTTTTTTAATTCCATTATATCTGATTATTAGTTCCACAAACATGAATGGCTGCATGTGAAAAATTCTTTTGGGGGAGAGGGGGGGGGGATAATAACAGTGTCCCAGACCAGGAGTGGGGAACTTTGCATATTGGAAAGCCTCAATAACTTAGCTGTTAACCCTTTAACCTGCAGATCGACTTCTTTGTAAAGCATGTTGAAGATGTTTTCTTACTACTTGAAAATCATAAATTCAGTTCATGACCAGGCTAAGAGGTCCATTATTGAAGGGACGGCGAAAACTACCCTTTGGTGCGTCCCTAAACTGAATTTATGATTTTCAAACAGTAAGAAAACACCTTAAACATGCTCTACTATATTTTGACAAGTGTTAGGGAAAAATACTCTTTAAGTAAAACATTCATCATGAACATGCAGTAGTAGTATCGAATATATGTATATATATATGTAATATGTATAATATTTATACATTAATAAAGTGACTGAAAGTTGAGTAGAGGCGGATTTACAGTTTTGCTGACTAATCTTGCCAAACGTAACTAGAATTATGACTGTTTTAGAGGTTCTAAATTTGGCATCCCTGTGGGTTATTTCAAATCAGTCTTTTTATGGTTATTCGTGAATTTGTCACTTTTTGAGCTTCTTTCCAAGATGGCGCCCATGGCAGCTTTCTCTTTGTTAATACCTAGTTATGCCTCTAAGCGTAATAATTCAATTGACCACCAAAAGATTCAGCCCTACCTTCGCAAGCTTTTCGTCGAAAATTTGCTGCACTAGGCATCAGTTTCCTTAGCCTAATGGCAAACCCACCATTGAAGTTGGGACAATACTATGCTAAATCTGACTCTGAAAATAAATTCTCTGTAACCCATATTGTCTCTGAATTTCTGTTAATTGTTGGAAATCTTGTTCTTCTGGAATAAGCATCGTTTATCTTCTGCCCTGTGGTTTTGTATTTAATTCTTGCTGGGGGGAAAATAGAGTTGAACCCTCTCTATAAAATAGCTTAAAGGATTGAAAAGAAACAACAAATTAACACCTTTTTAAAAAGTTTAATCGTTTACAGACTGTTTCAATAGCCCTGGGCTATTTTTGTCACAAAGGAATATTGAAGTGCGAAAAAAGCTGTCATTGGGAACATACAGTATTCTAATCCATATCAGCAAACTGGTAAATTGCAATGGCTATTTCAAGATATCCATATGTAACTGATTAAAATTTAGTTTTTAGTTAAAAGATGCCCGAGCAATATAGTGTTTTGTATCAAGTTGTGAGAGTTGGAACCTGGTATGGAGGTCGGAATTAGTTTTGTGCAATAGAAAATTTTAAATTTTCAAGTTATGTGGTCAGTGGGCTATGATATGCATATTACCCCACCCCACGTCCATATAACTCCTTCAAACAGCCTTGGAACATATTCAACCATTTCGTAGGAAAATTTCAATGACGATTAAGGGTGTAAATGAACATTCCTGAAATGTAAACTATTTTCTGTTGTAGTCCAGAAGGTTTCTTATGCATTGTTAGGTTGAGTCATAAATAACTTCCGATGCAGCTAGGTAGAATCTATGTTCGTATCTACCCACTATAAGTCACCGGGGCAAACGAGTTTTTGCTTTCACTAAATAGATAAGGGTTCAGTTAGTCTTCTGACTACTGTTATGTGTGGTGCACGTTTCATTAAGCTGTTGTTCATAACCCCTAAAATGGAGAGTGAAAAAGTGCATATTCGTCATGTGATGCTTTGGGAATTTAAACAAGGCAATAGTGCTAAGGTGACAGCTGAAAAAATATGTTGTGTATACGGTGAAGGTCTAATAAGCGATCGGGCAGTTAGAAATTGGATTGCCAATTTCCATTCTGGAGATACGACTTTAAAGGACGAACCGAGGGCTGGACGTCCTTCCGACCTTGACGACAACCTTTTAAAGGCAATATTGGAGCAAAATCCACTTCAATCAACAAGAGATATAGCCGGAAGGTTGAATACATCACAATCAACTGTTTGCCGCCGCCTGAGGAAATTAGGGAAAGTCAACAAGTTAAGAGTATGGGTACCTCACAATCTCAGTGAACAGAATAAAGAAGATCGCATGTCTGCTATCACGGGTAAAAATCAAGCCTTTTTTAGACAGGGTTATAACAGGCGATGAAAAATGGGTTACCTATGACAATATTGTCCATAAAAGACAGTGGCTTGATGAGGATCCACCACCCCTACCAAATCCGAAAGCAAACATCCATGGAAAAAAGATTTTGTGTGTATGGTGGGATTGTCGAGATATAATTCATCACGAGTTTTTGAAGTCAAATTTAATGATTACTGCCGATACATACGTTCAACAGCTGCAAAGAGTGAAAGAAAAACCTCTATGAAAAGCATCCTGCACTCGTCAGTCGCAAAAACATCATTCTTTTACACGATGACGCGCGACCACATACAGCACGGGTGATTCAAGAAAAAATTCTTGAACTTGGATGGTCAGTTTTACTACACCCACCTTACTCCCCGGATATTGCCCCAACAGACTATCACCTTTTCTGTTCCTTGCAAAACTTTTTGAATGGAAAAACCTTCATTCTGAAGAGCAAATTAGTCAGGCTGTCGAAAATTTCTTCCAGTCCAAACCAACCACATTTTACAAGGATGGAAGTGATAAGCTTCCAGTAAGATGGGAGAAGGTCATACATAATAAATTAATTTAACTTTGTTATTTAATGAAAGCAAAATAAATGTCTGATTAAAAAAAACGAAAGTTAATTGTGACTCGGTCTAATAAAAAAAAATGTAATATATTTCACTAATTGATGCACATATTTAAATTATCATCCTTTGATTTTTCAGGAAGTGAACCATACTGCATGTATTACGTTAATGATGGTGTTTATGGCTCTTTTAACTGTCTCATCTTTGACCATGCAGAAATCCAGCCTTTGCCACTAGTTGTAAGTAGTGTTTTACACTTAATGAAAACATGTAGTTATTTCTTTAAAGGCTCATGGTTAATATGTTGATCTGTCGCAGGGGTGGGGAACCTGCAACCTCTTGGGCACAGCATGTAAGTGCTGCCTTTTGGACGAATTCAAATTTTGCAAATCAAACTCATTTATTTTTATTAAACATGATTTTCTTCATCGTATTTATTTTCTTTATTTTTATTATCTTAAATGTGCATATTTAAAATGCAAAAGATAATAGAAGTATCGATGATATAATCCTCCCAAACTGATTTTTGGGTTCTGATAATCAGGGGGCTCTGACACCCCCAAAAAAACTGTTTGAGCTCCCATTTTTGAATTGCTATTCCCCTGTTTTTCAATTGAAATTACTTAAATGCGGCCTTCCTCGATTATAGCTAATTTAATGCAACTTTCCAGTGTAAAGAGGTTCTCCATCCCTGACCTATCGTGTCATTATCCGTGGTTTGTTTCCAATTATAAAAACCGTGTGAAGTGTTTTCACCTTGCTGGGTTTGGTTCCGTATGCGACGGAAGTTCGGGTTTCTCAGAAAACTGCAAGTCCCAATGTAGCATAAACCGAACCAACCTTGTGCCATTGATTCAATAGATTTCTTTATTAGAGATGGGCACGTTCTGTCATTCTCATTCTTTTAAAGTGATTCATGGAATGAGAATCGCCGTTCTTTTTACCAAATGAGTTATCTGCTTTAAGGGGTCTTATTTACTTCACATACAACTCTTGCTTTGGCTCTTGATAAATTGTGTGCGTAAATAAGTGGTCCCAGGAAATGGATCTTGTTTTAATATAAAATATTTTGTCTTTTTTTTTAAAAAAAAGTGTTTTCTTTCAGAATTCTGACACTCGGCCCTTGGTGAAGAGCAGTATTTGGGGCCCAACTTGTGACAGCATGGATCGCATCATGGAAACCTGTTACCTTCCATCAATGGCTGTAGGTGAATGGTTGGTTTTTGAGAACATGGGCGCATACACTGTGGCTGCAGCTTCCACCTTCAACGGCTTCCAGAAACCAATGATCAAATACATTCTGCCCGTTCATGTTTTGTAAGTATTCCTCTCCATGGGTTAATTACTAGTCACCTGGTCAAAATTATTGTTCATGGCTTTGAAATTGAATTTTGTTCTTTCTTATAAAGGTCGTATCTGCAGGAGTTGCCTACCTGGCCCAAACTTGTTGAATTGTTTGACACTCCTGATGTTCAACTCACCCACACTGAGTTTACAGCTGAACGGGCACCCCTGTCCGATCTCCGCCTGATGCAACATCAAGAAACTGTTTCTGCATGAACTGTTGCAAACACCAATCACTGTTGGGTAAATCAACCCAGAGATACGAAACAAAATGTAGAAAGATCTTTAATGTTTGTCCCTTTTTTTTTTATATATATATATAAACCTATATTTATGTAACACGACTGTAACATTCCATATTTCAATTCTACTGTTTTTCGGGGTATAGGGAATGTAGTAGAAGTTTCCAGGAAATGTTCTGCTTTTAAAATGTGGCTAACACATGCTAATGCTGCTTTTTTTTTATTTTATTTTCGTTGAATGTATATTTCTTCCAATAAAGCATGTATTTAAGCATCATTTGCATTTTTTTTTTCTACCCAGTATTACTGATAATAAGATAAAGATAATAATCTTTCATGGAGAACTTTTAAAATATACAAAAATAAAACAATTACTTAAACACTAGAACAGTATTTTTCAAAATGTGTTCCACCGAATCCTGAGGACCCTCCACTAGGGGGGGTTCTGCAAGCGAATGTAACGTATCGCCAAAATTTTCAAAAAAATCTGAAATGCGCTTTTTTCCCCCACGACAGCCCCTTCGAGCTAACCAACCATAACCAATACACAGAAAAAATAGACAGGTATTACTTATACGTATGGTTATGTTTATACATATGTATGTAAGCAGGGATGGGTATTAGCCCTTTAAATTCTCATTAAATATTATTTATACAGAAGTTCTGGGGCTAGACAAGTAATACAGAAAAGGGTTTCGCGAAGGTTTGAGAACCACTCCCCTAGAATATTCAGGTTTGTGTAGTAAAATAATAAACATAAATATAAAACAATACGTTCAGCATTTATTACTGTCTTTGAACCCACTAAGTTGGGTTTGATTTGCAGTGTAATGCAATTGCCTATTGCACAAAAAACCTTAGTTCGAGTTCAGATACCGAGCGCTTCCCTTTTTTCTGCCAATCAATGTTCTGTGGTTTGTGATTCCCTAGCTTTCTGTAGGAACCCAATGTCTACATCCCGATCAGCGTAGTCTAAATTGTCCTTGCGCCATGAAAGGAAACTTCGCTGCTACTTAAATGCACTATGCTTCGGTAGCCACTGGCCCATCGTGTAATCTTTGGTAAATCAAACTACAAGTGAAATCCAATACTGCGTTTAAAATAAAAATACTTCAGATTCATTCAGGAGGACCTTTGTAACCTCTGTTTTGAATAGCTAAAATTCCCACGAACGTAAAACTATTTTCCCTCTGCAAGCGAAGTTCAGGTGAAAGTTGTTTGCAACTGACCAGGGAATTTGTCTAAGAAAAACCTGGAAAGGGTAAAAAAAAAAAAATTCTCATGCGAGTAGGAATTCTGATACATGCACATGGCGTTTTATCGACATTTCCGTTGGTATTCACGGAAACTAGCAGTCTAACGAAAAGCAGTGGTATAATTGAAAGCACACTTCTCTCTGATGCGTGTAATTATATTAAGTGGGGATTAAAAATACAATGCTACTGGGCTAAAATCCAAACTAAGGTTATAACATGTTTGTAGATACAAGATCGTTTCTGAATTGAAAAAAAGACAACTTATATTTTAAAGATACATATACGGCTCAACGTACTACGGTGAATTCTATTCGCCCGTCTCAATAAAAAAAACTTAGCAGGTAAAGATTTTCTACTCCTCAAGTGTAAAAATGTATTCGCCAATGATGGCCAAATTTGCCAACCCCTGCTTATATATATATGGATAAAATACAATTCATGACGAATTGTTTTGGTTTTTTATATATAATTGAGCTATTGCTTTAACTTCAATTAGAAATACAGGGAAACCTCGTTAATGCCTAGCGTCATGGGCCACAGATTTTTATCCATACAAACGAAAGCCTCACTAAGTGAAGAGTAGATTCAGTAGCTCAAACTTCAGGCTATTCACCAGTAACTTTATATAGTAATGCAATAAGCAACATATAAATGAATAATTTACAACGAACCAAAAAATTAATACTTAAATGCAGTGGAAATACATTCATTTTTACTTAACGTGGGAGGTTGCTTTTGAGAAACAGGCGACTACACCTAGGGCAAAAATTAATACCGTCTTTGATGCCTCTGGACGTTTTCCCCCGTAAAAAATGCATTTCTTGCCTCTTCACAAAAGACTTGTCTACATTATATGATAAGCCGTTCGTATTACGCAAAGCCTTTAACGTATGGCGGTTCCTCCACAGGCTCATTCTAACTCTGTTTCGCGCCAAAATTCCATTCTCATGGACATTTGGCAATGAGTCACACGTACAACCAACTCCTTGGAATTTCCACCAAAAACGAAGGATACAGGCATTATCCAACTTCGAACCCTCTCCCATATATTTTCATTTAATGGGCAAAAACTGTCAAGAAAGACAGCTCAACGTTAACATAACTCACAGCAAGTTCTCCCCTCTGTGGGGTCAAACTGACCAATAGAAATTTATATAAACTATTGCGTCAGTATTCAATTGTCCAATCACGGTCCACAAAAATCATTCGAAGTAAAGTTTCGGACCGATCAACACTCTCTTGCTCCTTAACTTTCGACCTGAAAAGAAGGTCGCTGCTGGCCATGATAACGATCCTCAATATGTAACTTACGCAACCTAACGAACGCCCGGCATCATGCCGTGGCCAGTGTACGCTCTTCAACCTCCAAATAAATATGTTTAATGTGCATCCTCTCTCTCGTCTACCTGCATTCACCGCCACGTAAAAATACCTTCTGAGATAACAGTCAAACTATGCCGCGCGACGTACGTCACCCGGCACCTGGTCAGCTGTCCACACACACCAACGGAGCAGCAGTTGGCGACTCAACAAACCACGCGGCAAACGCTGACTGTACATATGACGGGAGAAAAAGAATTTGTCTGTGCTAATAAGAGGTTCATTTTAAGCGAAGCTGCATTAATGAGATTTCATTGTATTCCCACCAGAGCTATGTTTATAAGTAGTGGCGGATCCAAAGAGGCAATTAGGGAGATCCCCCCCATCTATAACAATGTGGTGGAAATCGGTTATAATGACCAGTCGCATATAACAACAAAATTTTTGCAAAAAGTTTAATTCCCCCACCCCATAAATCCCTCTAGATCCACCTCTGTTACAAGGAAGGTGGATTTTCGTTTAAGAAGGGAGAGGCGCTATTATCATCGTAAAATTTTCAAAATTATTGGAGGTGGGGTAGGATCAAGCACACATTCTGAACATTTATACATTAGAATATATATAAAATTGCACTTTGTTTTAAATTATTTGGGGGGGGGGCTGATGATGTGTTGGGCACGAATTTTAGGGGAAGAGTAGCCGCCGGAAGACAGCACTGTAATCCCGGACAAGTTTTAAAGTCAAGTGAGCTTGACAGATAAGGGGAGATTGTCTATCCGTACTGGCGTACAGGGATGCACTGGTGTCATTATTTAACGTCAACCCAACCGAAGGCAATCCGCCCGGAAAGCAACAAAGGACGGCTGCGGAGACAAAGACCGGTCCCGGAATAGCAGGCACAAACATCAATCCAGCGGCCTAGCCAATATCTCATACACCCCGACATAGTCAAGGCCCGCCAGATCCGGACCGCAGCAGAAAGACGTCCCCACGCCACCAGAATTGAGGCCTATGGGGAGGGGGGCTTGAGCCCATGTAACTCAACTCTACGCCCTTCAAAAACGGTCTAGAATTGCCCATGTAACTTAAAATGAAAACTACGCTATGGTTAACGCGTTCACATTGCGTGTCATTAATCCAGTTTTGACTTCTAACGCTGGGGAAAAAAAAAAAAATAGCGCCTACTAACTACTCATTTTAGTCCGAAGCTTGTTTCGCTAGTTGTTAAGAGGTTTTACGTCCTCAAAAAAATGTTAGGTTCAGTGACATACGGCGATGTCGTGGTAATGCGTTCGGCGATCGTGCCATTAATATGGGTTCGACTCACGATAGTATCGTGGAACACTTGTCTTTTTTCCCACCGTTGGCTGGGGTTTTGTTTTCTTGGATGTAAAGATTCGGAAAACTGTAAGTCCCGTCGTAACATAACCTTTGTCATTCTTGCGCCGTAAAGGCCTCAAAATTTAAAGTCGAAATGTGATAAAACCAAACAGTGAAATAGTGGTAACGCATTTGGAAAATTCCAGAATTTGATTTCCGAGGCTAAAAAAAAACCTTTTGACGCTACGTGACCTTGCACCACAAAACAAAGAATAAGCTATCTGTGTTCCGAGAGCTGATTTTGCAAACAACAACGAGTAATTGAAAATATAAATCAAAATGGATGATCACATTGTCCGCACTTCGGAATAATTTGGCAATTTGGTGTCATGTGCGATACAGCCTGACCTCCCTAAATCGGTCTTTGCTAGTATATTTACTTCGATTTGTTTTTCTCAATTTTCTAGCCATTTTGCGACTTCACGTATTTTTGTGGAGGACATTGCATTCACATTTGATTTGTGCCGTTGAGATTTTCAGACCCAGATTCTCATGCCGAATGGGACGATTTATCGTATGCGCCCCATTCGTCATGAGGACCTGGGTCTGAAAATATCAACAGCACAAATCGAATGTGAATGCAATATCCCCTTCAAAAATACGTGAAGTCGCAAAATGGCTATGTATCTTTTTCTCCTATGCAATAAAAGCTCTACTTTGAGCTCAAACGTGGGTGCCAGAAAATTACCATCTATTCAAAATAGTATCACCCCTGAGTTGAATATGTTTGTTTGGATTTTTTTATGGCGCAAGAGCATCTGGGCTATACTGCGCCAAACATGGTAAACTTGAGTTGAATATAACACAAATGACATACGAGCATGAAGGTATTAGAAGATTGAAGAAGCATCTTTTGTTTAGCAAGTTCGATTAATTCTGCATTTTTCATTGTTAATTCTTTTCTCACTACTTTTAAAAATATTTTATTTTGTTAAATTTTTAAAACTTAAAGTTTCAAACCTTATTTAACTTCTCTTTTAATCAGAAGCGGATTTACAATTTTTCCCTCTGTACACTCTGGCGTATTTTGTCATCTGTAGACTGATATATTTAGCCGCCTGATCTTACCAAACATAACTAGAGGCATAACACATATTTTAATACTTTTGTCAAATTCTAATTTTGACTATCCTGGCGGTTATTTTCAATTCATCTTTCCGCAAGTATTCGTGAATTTGGCGACTTTTGAGCCTCTCTCTTTTTGCCAATGTCTAATCACGACTCTGAACATAATAATTCGAAATTAATTCAACTGATCACCAAAAAATTCAGCCCCCGCCTTCGAAAACTTTTCTGCTGCACTTTTCGTCGAAAATTTACAGCCGTAGGTTACAGCCTACATAGCTTATTTGTAAATCCGCCTCTGCTCTCAATAAACTCATTATCCAACCCTTGTATAAATTATCATTTTTACTTACGTTCTATTAAGTTAGTATGTATAAGAAAGTAGCAAAGAATTTTTTCAATAAAACCATAATATGGAATATTGCAAGTACAAAATTAAAAAAGTGAAAACTGCATCAAAATGGATGAATTTTTTCAATTTTATGGAGGATTAATACAAAATTCCAGATTATTAAAATTCATTCAAGGCCTTAATTATTATGTCAAAGCAGTTTATCTTTTGATCCCTCAGAAAATTTACTTTTAGTTTGATTGCGTGATTTTTGTTATAAGGGATTTTTAATCATCATCGTGGCTTTATATTTTTGTAATAATATCAAGATGCACGGGGTCCTTCGAGAAAATTTCTAAAAAAAATTATTATGAATATAATATTTTGATGGGAAGGCACCAACTTTTTGTCTCGCAATTTTTTTTTTTTTTTAAAGGTTTGAACCTTCATCTACTCTATAGTAAGTTGAAAAAATTACACAAATTTCCGAATACCTTTACAAATTTTGAAAGCAAAACTAATGTTAAATATCATTTCAACTGGCTAAAAAAATTATTCATTGATGTTAAATCTGCTTAGATATTTAGTATTATTATATATGTCAATAAAATATATCAAAACATTCACGAATTTTATGCTCCTCTGTAAAAACGTCTATTTGCGGCACAGAATTTAAAAAGCGATTTTTTTTTTTGGCTGCAAATGGGAGCGAGGTTGACAGATTTTTGTTCTCTCATTTTTACAGTTCTCTCAATTTACAGTAATGTTGTTCTAATGAGCGGAGGGCTTAACCCTAGTCCCTCCCCCTTTGGCCTTGGCCATCTAACGATGTTGTTTTTATTTAATTAGAGTAATTCTCTCATCACAGCCCATGATGTGGTTATACTAGATGATTAAATACATGCAAAGAAAAATCATTCTTTTCTTTGCGAGTATTTAATGCTTTTATTGTTTGAGACAAACTTACGGATCCAAGTGAAAGGACGAAGATAGAGGGGGAAATTATTTTACAGTAAAAATTAAAAATATCGAATGCCTTATCCCAAGATTCAGGATAGAAGGGAATGGCAACGTTGATGATATTTGTTTTTGGTTTTTTTTCTAGTGAAGTGCGCAAACTTTACGTATAATAGAAAGAGGGAGATGGGGGAAATATTTGGAACATAACTATAAACATATAAACAGACTTTAAATTATATTTTTATAAATTCTAGCAACCAAACCTATAGCCAGGATAAAGGGGAAACTGGGGCAGGGCATATTGGGCACAGGGCACGTTGGGATTGTTCTATATCAGGGGTGTAGTCAAGGCCTACCGCAGCCTAGCGGCGTTAGAGCAAAAATTTTAGGAACTAGGTTATCATACATTTTGCAAGACGTCATACATTTTACAAGATATCACGCATTTTACAAGACATCATACATTTTACAAGATATCATACATTTTACAAGACATCATACATTTTACAAGATATCATACATTTTACAAACAAAATTCTATTCAAGCTGTAAATAAAAAATATGCGGCTCTACAATTTTATTAAGAAAATTGCTTTAGAGCAATGACCCTAAAATTTTGAATAAATCAACTAAGAATCGTGGGAATTTAAAGGAAATTACAGCTTGGAACACGTGTCATAAACTGCGTTCCGAATAATAAAAGCCACAATGCGTTATTTGACACAAGAGCAAAAAGGCAGTCTCTTGGCTATCTTTTTCAGTTACTCTCTTTCTTTCATTAGTTCACTTTAGAGGTCATTCAGGGTTTAATTCGGCTTGCTCACATGCGTTTATATCACATTATTATTATTATTATTATTGGCTTACAAACATTGAAGCTGTATGCTGTAGGCAATGTCGGATCGAAAGGGACATTTTGGGAGGGGGGTTTTGCAATGCCAGCTCGATAACCCATACATAATGATAATTTCCGCCAATATCAGATTAATGGGCTATTGATGGGGGTTAGGGGTTCCCTGATTCCCTCCCATGGATCCACCCCTGATTTAGAAGAGTGCTAGGCTACTTTTTTAGAACTACGTCACTGTTCTATATGTGTGTGTATGTATATATATATATATCATCATCATCATATTCAACCATTATCTATCCACTGCTGGATGAAGGTCTCTCCAAATGCTTTCCACACAAGTCTATCCTGGGCCATTCGTTTCCACGTCACCCCAACCTGTTTTCTTATTTCATCCACCCATCTAGTTTGAGGACGTTTTCTAGGTCTTCGGTGGTCTCTTGGAATCCAGTTCAGAATTTCTGTTGTCCATCGTTGATCAGTTCTTCTTGCAATATGCCCAGCCCATCGCCATTTCAGCCCTTTTACTTTAACAATGATGTCCTCTACTCTAGTTTGCTCTCTCACCCAAGTGTTTCTTTTTCGATCTCTCCTAGTTATTCCAAGCATGCACCTCTCCATGCTCCTTTGCGTTGTCTGTAACTTTCGTATTGCTCCAACTGTTAGACTCCATGTCTCTGATCCATAAGAGAGGACTGGCAATACACACTGGTTGAAGACCTTTCTTTTTAGACACAAAGGCAATTTCCCCTTCAGGATAAAACTGTTTCTTCCAAATGCACTCCAGCCAAGTTTAATACGTCTGTTGAGTTCTTTCATAATGTTGCCATCCATTGAAATCAGCTGGCCAAGGTAAATATATGAATCAGCAATTTCTAGCTCAATGTTGTCAACTTGTATTTTTGTTTCCTCTACAAAATTATTGAACATGATCTTAGTTTTTTGTAGGTTCATCTTGAGTCCAACTTCTTTACTTCTAGTTGAGAGCTCCTGTACCATGTCTTGGAGTTCTGATGGGTTCGTTGAAAAAATAACAATGTCATCAGCAAACCGCAAATGATTTAAATATTCACCATTTATTTTTATTCCCTTGTTATTCCAATTTATCAGCTGAAAAATCATCTGTAAAGCTGAAGTAAAAAGTTTTGGAGAAATGGTATCTCCCTGCCTCACACCTTTACCAATTTTGATAGTTTTGGTATCTTTATGTAACCGAAATTTTGCACTTGCATTTTTATACACACGTTTCACCATGTCAATGTACACATCCTCAATGTCTGTTGATCTTAAAGAGTTGATGACTGCTGATGTTTTAATAGAGTCAAAGGCCTTCTCATAGTCAATAAATGCAACACACAATGGAAGTTCATATTCATGTGTTCTTTCAATTAATTCTCTTAATACTTGAATATGGTCCACTGTACTGAATCCACTTCGAAATCCAGCTTGTTCTCTTGGTTGAGCTGCATCTAATTTTTTCTGCAGGCGATGTGTTAGCACTTTTGTGAAGATTTTATAAATAGCAGGTAACAAGCTAATTGGTCGGTAATTTTTCAAATCCTCTTTATCACCTTTTTTATGCAAAAGAATTACTGTTGCAGAATCCCATTGGTTTGGTATGTTACCGCTGTTAAGACATTTGGTAAAGAATTTTGCAAGTATGTCTTCCCTATTTCTTGTTACGGTGCCATCCTCTCCTTTTAATGCAATGATGTGTTTCTTCCCAACAGATAAACTTCCTTTAACAACCCTAAGGCTCTTGTTATTTTCAATGGCTTTCCTTACTAGCTCACAGTTGAATTTTCTTATGTCTTCTTTCATGCTTTTGCGCAGAGTTTTACAAAGTTCTATGTACTCAATCCTGGAACTGGTATTTCGATTGTCCACCTTCATATCTCTTCGCCTTTTCATGAGCTGTTTCGTCTTCTCAGATAATTTGCTATTGTGCTTTTTACAGGTTACACCACCAATTTCCCCAGCAGTTTCAACTATTGTCTTAACAATGTTTTCATTTGCTTCTGAGATATCACTTTCATCAATAAGTCCTTCCAGTGCAGAAAAGCGATTTTTTAATTCCAACTTGAATGCCTCGGTATTTACTTTCAGTTTCATTAGATCCACCCTCTTACTTACTTGTTTCCTAATGAGCTTCTGTCGTTCTAATTTAGTATTTAAGTGCACTTTACATCTCACCATTCGATGATCACTTCCAGTATTAAATCTGTTCAGTACACTGCAATCTTCAATAATTGATTTCTTGTTTGCCAGGATATAGTCAATTTCACTAGTTCCCCCATTTGGGTGTTTCCATGTCCATTTTCTTTGCGGTTTCTTCTTAAAAAATGAATTCATGATGCTAAGGTTTTCAGCTTCTGCAAATTCGATGAGTTGATCGCCACGTTCATTCCTTTCCCCATATCCGTATTTACCAACCGATGTCTCTCCTTGTTCCTGTTGTCCAATTCTTGCATTGAAATCCCCCATGATGAGCTTGATATGTTGTTTCCCTTTGGTGTGTAACTCTTTGATTTCTTCATAAAATTCTTCAACCTCTTCGTCGGTATGGCTTGATGTTGGTGCATATACCTGTACTATTTGAAGTTGGTATCGCTGGGTTAGTTGAACAACAAGCCTCGCTGCTCGATCTGATGTACTTTCAACTTCCAGAAGACAGTCTTTAATTCTTTTGTTGATTAAGAAGCCAACACCACTTGTTCTTCCAGTTTCCGTTCCTCTATAGTAAAACAAATGTCCGCTTTTCAGTTCCACCAACTCTTCACCTTTTCTTCTAATTTCACTGAGTCCTACAATGTCCCATTTGATCTTGTCTAGTTCCTCTTCCAATTCCTGAAGTTTTGCTTCAGAAGCAAGGGATCGTCCATTAAACGTAGCCAAGGTCAATAACAAACGGCAGCCTGGGCCATTCCAGTGATTCTTAGCACCCCCTGCTTTCATGCCACACTGACCGCTGCCTTGATCAGGAGCACTCCAGCACCTGGAGACTAGGGGCCATGGTTTCTGGTGTGTCAACATAATGGAGGAATTAGCCATAATTTCACCACGCTGGCTAGACGGGTTGGTGAATTAGCCCTCCCCTTCCGCCTTTCTATCCGTGCAGCAAATATTAATTTGCCACATAAATAGAAAGCTCAGCCTGCACCACTTGAAGGCGGGGTGGTGCACAAGCATGGGGCAAGTGGGGCCACGACCCTGCTGCCCCAGGCTTGGCTACAGGCCTGCCAGCAACGTAGAGTTTTCGATATTATTAGGGTGGCCCAAGAACATTTTATATAAATTTATACATTACAATTTATATAAAATTGCAATTTATTTTAAAGTATTGGGGGTAGGGGGGTCGAGACCAATATAAATACATCTATGATAAGCTCATGTTATTGATAGAATAGAAAGAAAGTTACTAGATAATGTCTAAAAACCGAAAAGGCACGTCTCATTTAGTCAATGAAATGGACATAACGAATATGTAATACTTCAACACAATAATTCAGTTTGGAAATGCATTTTATACTTGAAATATCTTTATCCCTCGTGCAGTGAAATCTCAATTTTGGGTTCCTGCATAAAGTGTTTTTCCGACTTTTCGTTTATTGGATATATGGCTCTTCTCAGGGTAGGCCCGTATCCATAGAGAGATCTTAGGGACCGGTCCCCCTCCTCCAATATTAAATTTTTAATGTGATTTAGCTACGGCCTTGCATGATGTGATAGTATCGATATATTCTGTACAATATTTTGACCCCTCCCCTTGAAATTAAATCTTGACTACAGTCTTGTCTCAGCGTTAACACAAATGTCAATACATGAATAATATTTCTCAGATATAGAGCAGGGGCATTATCTGCCGGCCTGCAAAGTAGTGATTTTGATTTTGTTGTTACCCTTCCATTGGGTTTTCTATCCTTTGCGTCTGCACGGTATTCCGCCGAAATGTTTTAACATGGTCGTAACGTGAAATGTACTCAGCTTGGAAGCTTCGCCTTACCTATAAATTCTTTAATGTTAGTAGATCTCCCATTTCAGGCAAGGAATGGCTATTAAAGTTGCACTGTTTTCAATTTTGTCCCTTAATTGTCCACAGAGTTTTTAAATTACTCATGTAAAATGCCAACTTTCTAGGATATAACATCTATTGTAGTGGAAATATTAGAATATGGGTTTTTAACAACTCTATAACATCTGAAAAAGAAAATGATAGTATGTGTATTCGTGTTGTACATTTACAAAACATGTTCTCAGAAAATTTAACATTTGTTGATGTACAATCTACAGCTGAATGCAACATTGCAACAAACTAGATTTTTGGTGAAATGATTGAATGGAATCTAAGCAAACACCAGGAGTTCCTATTTTACCTGTAAGATAAAGATAATAAGATATTGAACAACATGTTTTTTCTACCAATGGAATACCTTAAGAAGCTCTGTAACTAGTAAATTCCATTTTTTTTACAAATCCTTCACAATTCGGAAATGAAGATACTTTGGATTACAGGCTGATTATGTCAAAAACGATAAGGTTCAGCTAGCTTAACAATCGTATCATCATCGTTCATTCTTTTATTCCATAATGTTTTTCTGTAGTGACAGCTCATCACATTTGTCCATCTGTTAACATTATTATAATAATTAAATCCGTTTCATTTATAAAATTATTTTTCACATTTTTCTTTCAAGAAGGTATGATTATTTTATTCACTTGAAATCTGTGTATGTATGACTCATAATTTTATCTGAAACCCACTGCCAGGTGTTTTCACATGATGTGGGCCTTTAAAGGAACCTTCTCTTTTAAAATAATAATTAAAAATTTCCTGTTTTGTATTTAAATACAGTAAAATCTCTCTCTGACGATATTCGAGGGATTTGGAAAACATATTGTTATAGACAGTTTAGCGTTATAGAGAAAGTTGAACTTGATATACGTACTCTATATCTGTCAGAACCGTGAAAAATACATCATATACAAGATTGACCTTTATATGTTAACTTACGTAGAAAATTTATTAAGTTGGAGCTAGTTACAGAGCCATAATATATATTCATATGTATACAAATTTTATCGTAATGGGGGTTATAACCCATATGCGCTCCTGTATGCTAGTGACCTGATAAAACCATGTCTTTATAGATGAATTTCACTGTATCAGAAAATCTATAGTCTATGTCAGTGGTGGCTGGTGGGTTATTCAAATGGGGAGGGGGTTCACCAGTGGCAGAGCTAGTACCTTTGTTCCCCGGGCAAACCAAGATTCTAGCCCCCTTTGGCACGGTGCCCGCCCCTTCACTGGTCTCCCTACCAACATTTCAGGCCATGTGCCCAGCCTGCCCCCCCTCTAGTTGCGGCTCTAGGTTTCCCATGCATAAATTATGAAAAGAAATTTTCACAGGTCAACAAAACCTACAGATTAAAATATATTGTGTTCTTGGCATAAGATTGAACGAACTTGTAATGCAACTTAAAAAATGCACTGTCAAGCTGTTGAAGAATACCAAGCAAACAGAATTCTAATGTGGAGTTTAAATGGGCGTTTATGGGTTTAAGGTGGCGCAGTGTGGTAACGCGTTCTCCTAGTCTTTTGCTTACGCTAATCTGCAGGTTCGACTCCCAGCAGTGCAAAAAGAACGCTTACTCAGAGATCTCATAAAGATCGCACTGCTCACTGTAGTCCGGGGTTTGGTTCCCTAGGCCTTAAGAGGTTCGGATTCCTCGGAAAACAGTAGGTCCCGGCGCAGCATGACCACTGTAGTCTTTGAGCCGTAAAACCAAAAAGAAAGCGAGAGGGAGTTTAAATGTGACTGTGAGTATTCTTGTTTGTTTATTTTTTGAGTTAGATGTGACAAATCAGCGACACCGTAACTCAAACTCACCAAACCTGAATCACCACTTTGTTTTGCAAACAGGAGAGAGTAAAAACAAAACAGCCTGTTAGTTAATTCACATCCACAAATCCATAAATTTTTCTCATATAATATAGTTTTTGATTTTATCACTTGGATAAAGTCAAGCCTAGTGTTCGTCTAAGCAGTTTTATTTCTATTTTAATTTCCAGCCATAATGTTGAAAAATTTAATTGTTTCAGCTCCGAGTCACCTATTTTGCTAAATGCCATCTTAACTATTAACATATAATAATATTAAATGATAAATTGTTTTGCATATATATTACCCTTCACAGGGTTAGCACAATTGCCAAATGGTTGGCACACGGCCACTGGAGCGTATTTTTTGTAAATTGCTTGCAAAAAAAAAAACGATTTCATTGTGCCTGGTTCTATGGTGCATGGCCCATAATATGTTCTAAAATAATGTTTGTACACATAATGAAACTAAAAATAATAATTAATTAAAAAAATAAAGTAACCAAATGTAGCAAAGTAGAAAACAAGATGAGATCCCAGGCAAAAAAGAAACTCAGTAAAGGCAATTGCATTCTATCTCCTGCACACAGAAAATGTGTGAATGGCAGTGCCGTAAGTGTGGAGTATCCCATACTCACGCCCTCCAATGCCTTCAGTGCTAAATTGCTTTTCGAGGTCAGTTCTCCCGACCGCATGTGCGTCGCTTAATACTGTGCTCCTTTTATCCCGGTTAATAAAGTCACCAACCAAATAAAGTAATAATTGACTTACACGTAATAAATTTCGTATTTTATACTATTACAGTTTCGTATTACGTGTTTGATATTTTGACTTGTTATGTCTTATTTTTTTCATAATTTCCCTTTGGGGGTTCACATGCTCATGTGCACCAATGAACAAGCCGCCACTGGCCTATGTGGTTTCTGTGTGTTACATTGAATTAGAATATAACTCACTACACTTAAAGTTAAATGTAATCAAGTTTTTTCTTACAAGCTAACCCCATGTAAATTAGATTTCTGTTTAAAAGGTCTTAGTTGCGATTTTGTTGCCAAAGAAACTGATAGTTTAATTCAGCCACACGTTTTCCAATTTTTTCAAAATTATATATATCCTGACATATTTTAAGGATTCTAGATATGTACTTCTAATTATCATTTGATTTAATATAAATTATGTTTATTAAATTGCATATTAACGTTAATAACTTACGAAGTCGTTCATTAGATGGGAGTGTCAACTGATAACAGACCAACACCACCTTAGAAAGTTCTAACCCACCCATGCAAATGGTGAGATTTTCTGGCCATGGGCACCCATACAAGTATTTCTAGGGGGTTGTGAACAATTATCTTCTTCTCAAGGCTGTCAAACATTTTAGTGAATGTACAAGATACTAAAATGCTACAAAAATAATTGATACTGCTTGACAATTAGTAATGAGCTAAAAAGTACCTTATTTTAAAATGTGCTTGTGAACTTTTGAAATTAAATGTATAGCAGAATTGGCCAGTCGAATTTTTGAATGGCTGGGTGGCTTGAGCCCCTCCCTCCTCTGTCTCTCCATGTGGGTGCCCATGTATGTGGCCCTGTGGTTGTGCAGTGGTAACATTTTCGCTTAGCATGCCATTATCCCTGGCTTGACTCCTAACAGTGCCAAAAAAAAATGCTTTCTGTCTAACTGCTCACCGTAGTAAGGGGGTTGCTTCTCTGTAATGGCTGTGGAAGGTTCAGAAAATGAGACAGCCTTGAGAAGGAGGCAATAATTTTTCTCAGTCCCTCTCCCCTAGTAGTACTCATATGGACACCCATACCTGTATCACGCACGTCTCATATTCTACATCTAGATTAAACTTTGAAGTGCATATGCCTCGTCTTGTGGGTGGGATTTCAAAGAAGTTTGATAGAAATAACTTAATAAATGTAATATGTATTATGTTTAATTATATATTACATTATAAAATACCTTACACCAGAAAATGTTACGTCTATCAACTCTGTACAGATTGGATAAATGTAACATTTTCTGGTGCAAATCATTTTACTTTACAGCTTATAATATTGTTCAAGTGGGGCGGTGAATTCCTTAAACCTATCTCCTATTAGCATAACTAGGGAAGGGCAAAGAGATGCTTAGTCCCACCTTAGAGAAGGTTTAGTCATCCTTGAAATGGAAAATTACACTCGAATGCTGTATGTCAAGCATATGTTCAAGCATATGTCAAGCATTCCGTTGGGAACTATATGTTAAAGAACTCTAGAAACCTTCCTGGAAACTGGGTCCAGTTATGCCAGTGCCCATCTCCCTTATGTACATCCTTGTATACAAGCACCGACATAGGGGGTGGTCAGTGGTTATGACCCCCAAAAAATATATTTTTTCACTGTAAAAAATTCCAACTTTCATGATTAATTAACAGTGTTATTTTAAGATCATAGCAAATTCTGTCCTTTGACTCCCCCCCAAATCCTTCCTAAATGGAAGTCTGTGGTATGTCTCTGCTTTTTGCATATAGTATATTGATCTCTTCAACTTTCATTGGTAATCGGAATTCTGTTCCAGCCATTAATTGTAATATCGAGTCTGGAATGAATTTGGCAATCTCATCCATATAATCTAATGCAGATCTTGAATGTTGAGGAGCAGAACATGTTGAGATAATGGCAATCATGGAATCACTGCAAAAATTTGATTCTCCATTCTTTTTAAGGTAGCGCATGTGATCATAAATACATTGGGGCGTTGGCATATTACAATGCATAAAATACTAGTAGTAAACCTGTTACTCTACATAATATGGTGTCATAGTTGTTAACATCATGTTTATTATTGTTATTATCAGGGCTGTCCCTAAGGGGTATGCTTTGTGTGCGCTTAAGAAATTTCGACTCAATGCTCTTTGAGGCAGTAAACACCACATACTCTTAATAATTTTCTTCGGGACAGCCCTAATTATTATTACACTTCTTGAAAACGATTCTTTTCAAGAACTTTTTCACTGCATTTGAAATTCGTATACATCTTTATCTTATTTGTTTATATTATACATTTTTTAAATTAAAGACTAGTGGGTTAGTATGTATCATTAGGGAGAAAGACATATACGTAATAATAGTATAAAAATATGAATGAACTTTTAGAAAGTAACTTTTGTTATTTTCAAAAACTTAATTACGAAGTAATGCAAAATACAGTGGGAAAAAAAGGCGTTCATGAGCCAGAAGCAACGTGTTATATTTTGACCTCTCTCCCTCCCTCAATAAAATAATTCTTATTATTATGTGACGAGATAATTATTATGCGACATTATGTTCTGTTTAGACAGATACATGACAAATCAATGTTAAATAAAGCATATGTGAAAACTAAATATTTGCTTTTATTTTATGGGACAGGACATGCCCTGATTACATAAAAAACAAAGTACTGGGCACCAGTGTAGAGTTTTCAAAATTATTGGGGGTCCAAAGCACATATTTTGTACATTTATACATTACAGTATATGTAAAATTGCAATTTATTTCAAATTATTGGGGGGGGGGCTTGGGCCCCACGAGCCCATATAACTATGCCTATGGTACTGGGTGATACCTTGGTGTATGCTGGCAAGACTACACCTCTGTTTATATATATTAGACATATCGCTTATAATGGCTATATACAACAGTGGTACCCTTTATAATGGCCTTGTAATAGTAACTAGGGATATAACCTAATATTAGACTAACTTTGAGACCAATTACCAAATATTCGGTAACCAAATGTTAATTAATTTCCTTTCAAATTCACTATGAATATAAACAAAAATGTATTTGCATGTTTTAAATTGAAAATAAAGTTAAATCCATTTTTTTTTTAAATTTTATGTAGCTGAATATTCCGCTAGCTTCAAGGCCGAATATCAACTTCCTTTAAAATAAAACAAAGTTTCAATTTTATTCTCAATTAAAAACACGACAAATGTATTTTGTTTATATATATATAGTGAATTTTAAAGGAAGTTGATATTTGGCTGTCGAATATTCAGTATTTGGCCTCAAACTTAGCCGAATATTTGGTCGTGTCACTAACGGTAACGTGTTTACATAACGTGCTATTAATCTGGGTTCGACTCCCAATAGTGTTAAAATAGAACACTTACTAATAAACTGCTCATGGTAGTCCAGGGGTTGGTTCCCTAGGTCTTACGTAGTTCGGAATCCTCAGAAGAAAAATTTAGGTATCTTAATTTAGGTCCTTATACCATAAAACAAAGTAATATTTGTAATGACAGCTTTTTTATTCCTATACGAAGGATTCGGTAATCAGCTATAGTGAGTTCACAGCCCACCACAATCAAGCAGGTGCCTGTCTTCCGTACAGTACTTACATCATAATGTTCCAGTTCAAAAAGGTTTTGTTTTATACATTTTGTGTATAAAATACACATGTTGGGAAATAAGTTTAAATCATACTATAATTTAAAAATGTCAATGATAACCACTATCAACTGGGGTGATTGTATTCCATGATTTCCGCAAATTCTGGTATTTTTAACTTGCCTCTTTCGGAATTTCTTTTTAAAAAATTACTAAAATTTCGTTTCCTACAACTTTTTATATTCTTTTGGAAATTAGTAACTTTACCAAAAACATTACGTAACTTTCAGGGAATTTTCCAGTATGTTTCTGGAATCTGGTTTGGACTTATAATCTCTCCTGTATCGGTTAAAACGATGAATTTGTGCAGTCTTTCGGTAGATTATGATAAACGATTTTGACTGTATATAATAGTCAAATAAAAAAAAATAATTTGTAAGGTAGGTAATTATTATTATTTTTTTTTACTTTACCTAGTCTGTGATGGCCAGCCCAAGAACAAAGCGAGTTCTCCAAGACTTGCGTACAAAGGATGATAACACTGTTAGTATATTATCTTTTTATACAGTTATTGTTAAGTGTGTTAGCCACAAATGCATAAGAATTTTAAATAATGGTCTTTGATGTTTAATTTTGTGTTCATTTAGAATTGCTTTGAGTGTGGAGCACATAATCCACAGTGGGTTAGCGTAACATATGGAATCTGGATTTGTTTAGAATGTTCCGGAAAACACAGAGGACTTGGTGTCCACCTGAGGTGCGAAGTTTTTTGAAAAATTGACTAACATCTTGGTAAATATGTAATGCAGAAATCAGCATAAATGTGCAAAAAAATTAAAGGGGTGCAGTGTTTCCATTTTTTGTTGTAATTTTGATAATCGTCACAGGTGTTGGATTTTTGTATTCTAATTCATCACATTTTGTCTTCCCCCTTTCTATGATTTAGTATATTTAATCATTTTAAAAAGCAACTTTACCTCTGCCAATCACAAAATCCTATCCACGTAATTTTGAATCATTGTACCACTATTTTATATCATTTGTCAATGATTGAAATTATTCTATATATATATAGGTTTGTACACATTCGCTTGGTGCTCCGCTAACTCGGGTTCGACTCCCAACGGTGCAAAGAACGCTTACTCAGAGATCTCATAAAGATAGCACTGCTGAATGTAGTCTGGGATTTAGTTCCCTAGGCCTTAAGAGGTTTGGATTCCTCGGAAATTTGTAGGTCCAGAGGTTTGGCTTCCTTGAAAAGTTGTAGGTCTAGAGGTTCGGATTCCTCATTATCCGGTCAATTAGTTTCGGATTCCTCATCATCCGGTCAAGAGATTTGCATTCCTTGGAAAACAGGTCTAGGTGCAGCATGATCATTGTAGTCCTTGAGCCGTAAAGTAAAACCACAAACATATCTGGGTTTGTCTCCGTAGGTAACAAAAGTTCAGATTCGTTAGGAAAACTAAGTCCTAGCATGGCATTACCCTAGTTGTTCTTGTTGAATGACCAACAAAAAACGTATTTTGTTTATTACAGTTTTTCATTTTGTCTTCTTTTCATTTTTTTTTTGTCACTTTTTCTTGGCGCAGTATAGCCCAGATGCTCTTGCGCCATAAAAAAGCCAAACAATCAATCAATTATTTTTGGTGGATAGTCCACTTTAAGGGCATGTAACTCTGAATATAATAAAAAACACGTGTACTGATATGAACTGCTTAAATATTTTAACTCAAGATCTGAATTATTCAAAGAAGTGTGTTTAAAATGCATGAATAGTTTTCTGCTTATGAAAAACATAGAAGCGCAGTTAACAATTGGATTCAATCCGCTTATAGTTTTGTTCGCTCTGTATCGATGGATAAATGGAAAGATACCGAATTGGAGAAGATGAAAGTTGGCGGGAATCGCAAAGCCAAGCAATTTTTCGAATGCCAAGAAGACTGGAACTTCAAAGCCCAACTCCAAGACAAATATAATTCTAGAGCTGCCGCTTTATATAGAGATAAAGTACAATATTATTTTTGTTTGCCTTATATGTATCAAACTTAAAAACCTTGATTTTCTGTTGTGAATATATATTTTTGTTACTCAAAAGATACGTTTGTATGTAATTTTCATATGCAATGTATACACAATTTGGTTTTATCTCAGATTAATACAGAATCACAAGGAAAACCTTGGTCTATTGAAACTTCAGAAGCAAAGAACTATTCTTCACTTTCGTTGCACAAAAGCTCCTCGAATACCAGTCTACGATCACATGGTTCTTCCAGTAGCCTAAAGAACTTTAGCTCATCTAATTATCAGAATGATGGACGGGGGAATCAAGGGTCAACGTATCAAAGGTGCTTGAATCATTTCAGTTCCCCCCTTTTTTTTTAAAACTCATCTGCGTGTAAATTGCCCAATACTCTTGAATACGATTCTATAATAAAGTTATAGGAAAAATTTATGAAAGTGACCATCTACATACAAGTCGGTTCTAGTGTTAATTTCGGCGTTGCTCAGGTGTTCATTTTTCAGTGACATAACTCCAGATTTGGTGACATAATTCAGCTACCTGTAGGTCGCCACTTCAATTCTTTGATCATTAAGCTACTACTACTACTAATCACGTTATGTCCTCAGATTTACATTCGTCAGGCTGTGCAGCAGTAACCTGTTCTCCTGGCATGCATTAATCCAAATTCGACTTTCATTTGTTGAATTAAAAAAGAGGATGCTTACCAACTGACTGTTCACAGTATGGTCTAAGGTTGGTTCTTGGGCTTTGAGAGGCTTGGAGTCCTCAGACAAATGTAGGTACTCAGGGTCATACTGGGTCCCTTAAAAGGGTGCATACCTTGGATTATCGGAGGGTGCAAGTCCTTGCTCATTTGGAGGCACGAATGCTATCGCCCATTAGGGTGCACCGGCCCGCAGGCTGGCTGGCCGGAGACCCAGTTCGCTTCTGGGTCTACCACCTTTCAGAGGGGTAGTGTAATGTATTCACATCTATTGTACCATTGACCCAAGTTCATCTGTCAGTAGCACCATTGAACTTTCGCCGTTTTTCTGCCCACCATCTTTCAAAGTTTGGTTCCTTTGGCTACCAAGGTTTAGATTCCTTGGAAAACTGTAGGTCCTGGCACAGCATGACCTTTGCTGTCTTTGGGCTGGGAAAATACAAACAAGTATCATATCCGACTCATTATAGTTGTGGTATTCTGTTCGTAAAGAAAACGTAATTCGTCAATGGCAAACTAAAGCTATTTAGTATGTTATATTAATTGGTCTGATTTTCTGTTTGATTTTTAGCCTTCCTGATGAATATATTTCATACCAAAGAGACTCATACTTCAACAAAAAATTAGAAGAAAATGACCAAAGACCAGAGTTAGTATAAGCACATTTAATGGCAACTACATTTTCATGAAGTTTTCATGAAGTATTGTTGTTTAACGTTTACCGTCATCATTTTAGTAATGTTCCTCCAAATCAAGGTGGCAAATATACAGGATTCGGATATACCATGGCGCCTCCACCTCGGAGTCAGTCTCAAGAATTAATAGATGGCGCTTTATCCTCACTCTCAACGGTACATATACCTTTCATTCGAATGAAGTCTTTAGTTTCAGTTAGTGTTTTGTGAAATAATTTAAAAAATGTCCTGCTATTATTAAATTGGCCTTATGTAATTAAAGAGTATATGCACGAATCTATACTCCGTTGTACACGTGCAGTGTCATATGTTACAATTTCAATATTTAAATAGTAGGACCTACTTTTGAAAGTTCAGATTTTAGTATTACAAAATACAGTGGAACCTGGTAAAGTGACCACGTGGATAAGGTGATGACCACTTTTATAAGAGAGAATTGATAGGGACGCGGTTATGCCTTCTATATTAAAGTCTGTCGTGACCATTGCAGTCCAGTCCCAAAGGTGGTCACTTTAGGCAGGTTCTACCGCATAGGGAATGGCAAAATATATTTCTTGTAAGTCAAGTAAATAAATATATATACAGTAAAACCTCCCTACAACGATATCCGATATAACGATAATTTTTCTCGGTCCGTATAATAGTGTTGCAGAGAGGTTTTACTGTATAATGAACCCTCCCTATAACAATAACTCCCTCTATAAGGATAATTTTTCTCGGTCTGTATAATATTGTTATAGAGAGGTTTTACTGTACATATATATCAGCGTCATATTCAATCGTTATCTATCCACTGCTGGATGATGGTTTCTCCAAATGCTTTCCACACAAGTTTTTATTCAATCTGTCAGTTTCATTAACTAGTGTTAAAAATTTTTATTTATCTTTTTTTTTTACTTATAAAATAAGTGTTGAATGGTAGGCAATTGACCTGTGAATTAGGAACTTTTATATACGGATTGTGTATTATATTGAAAATTTTTTTATTTCAGGGATGGTCTGCATTTGCTTCTGGAGCAACTAAATTTGCATTCAAAGCATCAGAAGGTGTAAGTATTTGTTGGACAAACCTTCTCACGTAAATATCAAATACACTTCCTAAATATATTGAAAATAAGTAACTAAGTATAATTTAAGTATAAATGTTTTAATTATGATAGAGTAAAATTAGTATGCAGTGCAACCCTTTAACTACATATTTGGTTTCCATGGTTTTGGTTATCGTCTGTTTACTTTAGTCCAAAAATATTAAGTCGAAAATTCCAGAAATAAACCAGCTACAAGTTTAAAATTGCATGCCATTTTGAGCACTATGATAAAATCTTCCCTCACTATCATACTCAGTATACAATTTACCATTATCCTCTGACCGTAGCTAGCATCCAGTTAGCATCTCATCTTCTCTCCAACCATGTTCTTGACTATGTTATCACAGTGTTGTGAAAATAACATTTAATTTTGCTTAATATTGTTGCAAAAGTAGTAAGATACTTTTTAAGAAGTAAATGTAAAAATGCACGTGTACGAGATATTTTTCGTTGCTCCGCAGTTCAATTATGAGTATTCTACTGGATTTTTTTACTTACACTTATGATTTCTATTGCGTATTACTTTTTTACACATTTTCTATGATTTCTAGTGATTTACGTATTGCTTTTTTATACATTTTCTATGATTTCTAGTGATTTACGTATTGCTTTTTTACACATTTTCTATGATTTCTAGTGATTGACAGTTACTTGTACCATTTGAGTTTCTATTGCTAATAGTAATTTAAATATTATAGGCTGTCAAATTTGGGAGTATCGCTTCTCAGAAAGTTGTCGAGCTTAGCGAAACTGTGAATGAGAAGGTAATGAAACATTCATAGTGGTTATTTATGAAATATTTATTATACTTTTATTTTTTTTATTAAGTTACTTTTATGTTTTTATAAAATCTGTTGATTGTACAAGTTAGAGTAAATTTGCATGGACTTGTTTGAAGTTTTATTGATTTTTTAGTTTTACGTTTTGCATGATTTTTGTTTCATTGGTTTGATCATTTTTGCACGGACTCTAGGTGAAAGACGGCAATTTAATGGAGGATTTACAAACTCAAGTTTCTGCTTTGGGTACCAAGGTATGCCAATGTTTTGAAAATGCATCATCGTATATAAGAAGTCAGGCTTTAAAAAATTATACACAAAACGATGCACACTTAAAAACTTGCGTAGTTTTCTTTTCCTGAAAAACTTTGCATGCAAATATATAGGATCTAGTCAAGGTTGGGGTGGTGGGGGGGGTTCAAAATTGAACTAAACGTTAACCAGTTTTAAATTTAAAGATGCAAGTTTTAATATTATGATTGCCTTCAAATTTGTTTTTTCTCGAAATAATTGTTAAGAGCTTTAAATATATCGAGACGAGACTTGCTTCATTTTCGTTTCAATGAATCAATAACTACAGATGGCCCTGCAGTGCTACAGTGGTAACATATTCACCTACTATATAGTTATCCCGGGTTTGATCGTCAACTGTGCAAAAAAAAAAAAAAAAAAATTCTGGCTAACTGCTCACTTTAGTCTAGGGGTTGGTTCCCTAGCCCTAAGAGGTTTGGATTCCGAAAAACACTGTAGGTCTGGGTGCAGCATGGCTCTCGCTTTCCTTGCATCGTAAAACTCACAAAAAATGACTACAAACACCATTATTTCATTTAAGTTCGTTTCCCCCAATAAGCTTCATTTTATCCAAGCATATTGTTGTTCGGTCATACTAACTCTTATACGTCCTATCCCATCTGTGCCGTCATGCAGTCTTATAGTGAAAAACTGCAATCACCTTCGCATACCTTTCTTAGATTTGGTTGCAAAAAGGCAACAGGCGGCATCGAATAGCAAAACAAAAGCTTGATTTGCCTGTTTGAAATAAATGAAAAGTAGGCATTCACAAGTCCTTTTCAAAAAGAAGTTTGTACGGTGGTATAAGGGCCTCTGTGGTATGTTTGTTTGGATTTTTATTGCACAAAAGCATCTGAGCTATACTGCGTCAACCTCTGTGGTAGTGCAGTGGAAACATGTTTGTCTAACACACCGTTATCTCGGATTTGACTCCCGACTGTGCAAAAAAACTTTTGCTGATTAATTGCTCACTGCAGTCCGGAAGTTGTTTCCCTAGGTCTTAAGAGGTTTAGATATCTTGTAAAACTGTGCGTCCCAGTGCAGTATGGCCTTTCCAGTCCGTGTACTGTAAAGCTCAAATAGTAGTGTAGTGTTTCTCAACCTTCATGAGATCGTGGACTAGTAAATGTTTTTTATAAGGTGAGGGCTTGGTCCTAACAAATGTACTCGTGAATACTTTTTTTTTTTTTTTAAGTTTATGTACTAAACCATCATAAGCATGAATAATTAATTATAGCATAAACATAAAGAGTATTAGTTCACTCCTTCTGTTAATATACACTTTGCTGATGCACTTCCTTGCTGATTGGTCACTGGCATTTGCAACACAAACGTTAGTTCATTTAATTTTAAAAACAGGGGACATACCACACATTATTGTAATCGGCTTGCAGGTAATTTTTATGGATGGTATACCCTTTCCGTAATACTGAAAGATTTCAATGTCTGAAAATTCTTGATTGTTCATGAATACTCACACATTTAAAAATACACTGCTTGGTTGCTGTGCGTCTGATCTTTTGGATGTGTTCGTCACTATTATTCTCCTTGGATTATTTATTCATAAGTGTTTAGAGAACTAAAATGACAAATTCCAGGAGAATCTCCTGGAATGTGTGTAAGCGAGTTGCAACTCGTGCAGTGAGTCTTAATTACACACAGCCTGTAAAACTCGCTCAGTAAAAATGTGCAGCAGAGGTGCTTTGTAAACAACTACTAACAGCAATTTTCCTCAACTGGCTTTTAACTCCACCCTCCCACCTCTTCCGAGGGTTTGTTTCAGCCAATCAAATTTAAGAAAACTTGGATGAGTAGCATGAAAAGTAGCCCATTCCTCAACTTTACAAACACTAGCTGAGCGAACAGCAAGTTAACTAGACAATTTTATTACAGTGAGCGAGTTTAACAGCAGCATGTAAATTTGTCAGCGAGGAGTGAGTAAACTCGCCCAGTGTAATTGCGGCCATGGTCTTGGCTATCCTTGCACCTTAAAACACTGGCAAGTGTAAGGCCCTTGAGTGGTAGTGCATTGTCATCCCGTGTTCGACTCCCATCAGTGCCAAAAAAAAAAACCACTTGCCCGCTACCTGCTCGCTGTAGTTCAGAGGTTGGTACATTAGGCCCTGAGAGATTCAGGTTCCACCAAAAACTGTAGGTCTTGATGCATTATGGCCCCTTGCGTCATAAAACTTGTGAACAAAACTAACAAGTGTTAGAGAAAACTGAAAGGAAGGGATATTCCTCATGTAAATCCATCACAAATTGCAAATATTTGTGGGGGGGGGGGTAGAAATTCGTTAGAAGGAAGGGTTCTAGAAATACCATGTTTTTCTCTGTTGATACTCATCATCAGTGTACTGTGACTAATGATTGCTCATACTATTTAGGTGGCTGATGTTAGCAAGAAAGGGTGGCAAGATTTTTCCACAGTGTTCAACCAAAAGGTTACTTTAGAGCAAGCTGAAGGTGCTCCAACTGAAAAATCATCCCTCTTGGGAATGCCGAGTCCAAAGGACATGAAGTATGGTGGATTTTGTATAAATAATATTTTAAACACAAAAGTGTTAAAACTTGCTTTAAGTCAAATCAGAAATTAAATTTAAAGAAAAAAATTTTGCATGAACGTTAAATAATTTTCATTCAAAATGCATGCGTATGTGTATTGCAGTTTGGATGTCCAGTTGAGCTGTTGGTTCCATTCTGGATAACCCGTAATGTAATCTTGAGATGTAAAATATACATTTGTACTATGACCCTTGACCTCCTCTGACTGGATTTGGATCTCTGTAGCGAAACTTAATTGCATTTAAAGAAAAGTATCTTTTCATCAGACAAGGCATACGTTTACCATGCAGGAGGGATTGAAAAATCCCTTGAAATGTTAGGAGCCAGAAAAACAGCGCAATATAATTTTATGACAGAAAATTTAGCACTAATAAGATCATACTAAGTATAAAAACATTCAATTTAAACACACTTTGTGCATTGTGCTTATGACCTTCGACATACCTCACAACTTTTGTTTTAAAATATCAGTGGTCAACAGCTTTATCAGGATTAAAGTTCTTTAAATAAAGTCCATTCAAATTTATCAATAAATTTTGCAAACTGCTTACTTCCAATTTGTTTCTTAATTTACTTTTTATCAGGTTCATGTGAGAAAATCCTTTCTCACATGATGCTGTGGAAACTGGTGTAACAGTTACTATCTTGAATAGAGAACTTAAATTTGGAAATCTTTCTTTCGTGGCTTCGTTTTTTTCCAACAACTGTTCGATATTAAAAAAATATCCAAGTGTTTTTAGATCAAACCACTCTGTTAGAAGATCACCAAGAAATTCTTCTTCAGTCTCATCTTTACTACTTAGAAACTTTCTATAATCTAAGCCTAACGTTTTTATTTTACTTTCTCCAGAATTAAATAAATCTGTACCATCCGGCCATTGAAGTGTGTCAAATATGGCAACAGTAATCGTCGAAGTTTCTAAGACTTTCTCATTAAACAATTGGATACCAGCATATTTTGCTTGTCATTTTCAAGAGCATTTATATCAATTTTTGTAAGAAGTATCACTTTGAATTTCCCATCTAAAGTTGTGTTAAATACAACTAATTATTAAGCTATTAATTTTAATAATTAATAATTTTATATAAACTATTAATTTTAATTAAGGTGGATTGCTCTCCCAAAGTTCAAGTCTTAAAAAAAAACTAGATCTGGCGTGAAATGAGCTAAATTGGCAATAACGAATAGAAGCATCTAGAGACAGGACGGGAGCACATCATGCTCTGCCTTCTGCGCATATGTATAGACTTTGTAAATGCAAGAACATTGCCGCTAAATTAACAGTAATGCCGAAACATGCTATAAATTAGATTTACTAGCATCTTGTGAGATTAGGAGCCTTTTCCTGTCGCGTTTCTGCACATGTGCGTGGACAGCAGTCAAGCGAAAACATAGTAATAGCGGTAAATTCTAGCAAGGACTTCTATACATAATATCGATATAAGCTGTCAAGATCACTATACTCTTTAATTACCATTATATCATTATTATGTCCATTTTTTCACAATTTAATTTTACCATTTACAGTCCATAAATACCGCCATCCATTTTTTTATTTTCCATGCTGGATTAAACAATCCTTTCTTAAAAGGGCATAGCTGCCTCTGTGTGAAAGCCCCTTTGCCCCGACCAATTACGACTATGCAGGCCTTGAGTATATTTACAAAAAACTTTTACCTTATCCTTTTTGTTAACGAACAAATGTCAAAGTCCATGCACATGCACGGAAGATGGAGAGCGGTGACTCCTGTCCTATCTCCAGATGCTTGTGTAGTGAATGACTTGGAGCGGCCGCTTCGACTTTTAGAAAACTGAGTCAAACCGCGTCAAAAACAAGGCAAACAAAACATTTCCCCGTAAGTTTCAGGGAAAAACGAATTCTCTTGTTCTCCTTCCTTTCCTCACTTTTTTTTTCTCACTTCACAGAAAGGTAAAACATTACTCAGAGAGAAAAAAAAAAATAATGTAAAGAATAATTAGGGTTGCCAGATTGAGCTTTTTAGTCGCCATAGCGATCTGGCACCCGGTATTTTTCAAATCCCTCCATGCAGGAAACTTTGGCTTAAATCTCATTAGAACTGGATGCTGCTTTTTTTTTTCACTAATCCATCTTCTGGGATGTGATCTTCTAGGCAACAGAGATCTGAATCCGTCAGATAGCTGATAACGGATAAGTCCCGCTATAACCAAAGCTGTACTTGTGCCACGACCATCTTAATCCATTCGGGGATCCTGGACTAACCATTTTTGTAGCCATCTTGAACACTAATTATAAATTTTTCACTTTTCAATAAGAATAATTTATAATAAAGTTTTCCAATTAAGGGCCATGTCTAGTCAGTACTGGCTTGTGCCATAAAAACGCAAGCTTAAAGAGTCATTTATGACTTTCAGAGATCTGCATCTACATGTTCGTTTACAATTAACTTTTGACACCCCACTTTTATGTGCTTCATATTAGAATTTTTGTTTTTGGTATAGAGAGAATGAGAGAGAAAAACTGTCACATGCACAGTCGTATGCATTTATTCTCTTATATATGCATCACCCTCACACAACCCGGAAAACCTGAAATTGTTAGAGAATTCGAAATCATCCATAAATGTTGGCGGAAAAGTGCTGAAAAAGTGAGATTTTGTGGTCAAACCTGGGAAAGTCAAGAGAAAACCATCTTCTGTTTTTAATAGCTAAATCTCCCACAAATGTGAAACCATTTTCTCCGTAACTGAAATTTCGTTGGCAGTTGCTTGTAATTGGTCAGGGATTTTTTTTTCTCCGATATGAATGAGAACCGTGTATGCGTATGTTCGCCAATGGGAGAATTCCTTAAGTAAAGAAAGGTGTGTCGAGATGATTAAAATATTAAGTTTTTGACACTCTACCTGTATATGGTGTAAAAGTGTCAGAAATTTAATCATATCTGAATTATCCCTTTAGTGGCTCATCGATCAAGTCTATTAGGACGGTGATGGGTCTGGATCAGATTCAGCCTGAGTATGTTGTGTGTTTTTCTTTCCCTTTCTGTATAAACCATATAAAAGTGGGCCGTCGAAAATTAAATCATACTATGAATTATACTTCCACACCCTCTTTATTTTCTTCAGAAGTTAACCCTTTGGTCTACATGTTCCTTCCCATTGATATTTACATGCAGTGAATGTGTTTGTATCGTCCCAGTTTTCTTATTCCTCTAAATTGATTTGCTTTCTTATGAAAAATACACTCATTTATAATAATTTAAAACTAGTCTATTTTAGTGTTACGCAAACAAATGATGTGAAATATTTTTATTATGATCTTAAAAATTTAAATTAAATGCCCATCTTCAAACTGAACGTGCTTCATTATATCATTTGTAAATATTTTTTTTTAACTGACATTCGCAGAGGGGAAATAATGAAATTTTCAAGTATTTTAAAAGGAAAAAGTTTTTTTTTTAATTTAAATTAAGTATAATTACATCATTTGTGTCCTATGTTTTTCAGTTCGCCAACACAATCTCCAAAATCTGGTGATTGGAACGCTGAAGACTGGGGATGGAAACAAAAGAATGCCGAAACAACCAAACAGTCCTCCTCCAAAACACGAAGCGAATCTTCGCAAAAGCTTTCCCGATCGAGAAATGGGATGTCTCCTACATCTCCGAAAGGTCAGAAAGTGCACGAAGGTGAAAACTTAATCAACTTTGACGAAGCACAAAAATCGTTGAGTAAATCAGAATGGGAAAATAACTGGGAAGATGATGCTTGGGAGCAATTGGAAACAAAGTCTTCGAGTAAAGGATACCAAAGGATAGGTTCCAAACATGACTAAGTGTCTTCTTTTTCCACTGCCCACATGCTCCAATCTGATGACTGCCTTCTTTAAGTAATTTCCCAAGAAAAGGTGTGTTCCTCTCGCGTTTCTAACCTCAGTGTGTAACTATATATATAAATCAACCGTAACTGCTTTTCTTGTGTTGCAGAATGTCGTATTTATCAGTTTTTGCCCTACTAGCAACCCGTAACCGTTACGCAAGTTGTGCACACTGTTGTAATTTCTCGTCACTTATAAGTTATGTATTTATTTTATGAAATATCATTTTTTACATTTCACTATTTTTATATTCATAACGTTAGAGGGAGTTTAACATGTTTTGATAACATGTGCGCTTGTATAAACGTGTTGTTCACAACTTATAATGCTTGTTTTAGTTTTATATTTTGTACTGTGTTAAACACAAAAATTAAAGATTTTTTGATTCTGTTTTTTTTTTAATAATTTTCACACGTTAGAGCAAGGTACGGTATATGCAGGAAATAGTAATTTTTTCCACCGTTGACTTTGCTTCGAAGTTCATGCTGATTAGGTTGTTGTATTTTGAAAGTTTAAAAAATATATATTTTTAATAATTAAATTTAGCAATTGTGTACAGAGCATTTTGTGTGTTAGGATGAAATGATCAAACATGTTGAAAGGTGTAGAGAGAACACTTTTATAGTGTGTTTGTTAATTTATTTGAATTATGAAAAGTCTTTTCTAATGTAACGTCCATTTTATGGTTAAATTATATTTACAAATTATCGTTAGCATTCGTATCATGGTTTCGTGATTAAGAATTTTAGGGAACTTTGTAAATCTTGTTCACAAATCCATGTTCAAATGATGTATAAAGTAATGTTAAGTCTTAATTGTCATACAAAAAGAGTTTTGCTTCACGATCATGGCCTCTTTAATAAAATAAATGTGACCATTTTTTAAAATTGCCATATGTAATGATGTTTTTCAAAATACATAAAAATATGCCATGTGACCATGTTATTCTTAGCAAGGATGAGAAATAAGAACTTTAAATTTTTTTGACGGTTTATAAAAAATTGTTTTAAAAACATTAAAAGCAGTTGGTTGTGTCATCACATATATTCATTTCTTGAATAAAGCTATTACAAAGTAATATATTTTATGTGCAGAACTCTTTCAAGTTATATGTATCTGTAGAAATGAACCCCTGTTTGTACAAAAAGGAGGAATAAGTATCTGATGTACATAGTTTTAACTTTTTATAATCATTTCGAAATTATTAGATGCAAAAAGAAATAGTGACAAAGCTTCCAAAATTTCTGAAATTCCCTTCAATGACAGGTACTTTTTTTTTCAGTAAGCTGCGAATTTGATTCTTTGTGTACATTAAAAATTTTGGGATTTTCATTTGCAGTTATTTTTAAACTTTAGAAAAAAGTATATTAAAAATATATATTAAACAGTGTTTATATTAAAAAAAAATACTTCGTATGAAATATGAAAGCAATGTTTGTAGAAAATATAAATTAATAAAAACACTAACAAAACTTTTAATAAAAATTCTAAGTTTTATTTATTTATTTTTTTTAAGTGACGCTAATGTGAATTTACCAATTACTCTGTGAATCAATTTAGTGAAATATTGAGTAATCATAGTGTGGGTGGAATAAAATGGTTTAAATGAAAGGTAAATTTTAAATATTTATAACTTCTACATAATTCGGTTGTTAAATCTATCATGTCCAAAATGAAGCAACATTAAGAATTGTAGTTCGGGGTATTTTTTTTTCCCCCCGTTTTATAGCTCAATTTAGGTAACTGAATTTTTATGGTACAAGACCCTCAGAAGTCATGCTGCTCCAAGCTGAGGTGATTTATAGCTCAAAAGATTGCTGTGATGTAAAAGGAAGATCTTTACTCTAATGGGTAATGGCATGCAATGGATTCAGTGTAGGGCACTTTTTATGTACGCCATGTAATGGCATAGACGCATTTGTCTATGGGACAGAAAATCTGGGTTTAAATACTGTTGATAATATGTGTAGTTTTTTATATCAATTCATATTCCTGGGCTTGATTCCTTAGATAGAAGTTCGGATCTCTTGGTAAATTGAAAGTTTAGGTATAGTATTCGGCCTGCCAGCAGTGTTAAAAAAAAAATTCCAGAAAAACTGCAAGGACAGCATATTGGAAGTGGACAAATAACCGGAAGAATCTCTGAAAGGAGTTTTTTACAAAATCGCTGGCCCGCAAAAACTTTTTAAATGACCCGCTGAGCAAAAAATTTAGGTAACCCTGGTGTAGCATGATATTAGCTGTTCTCGTTCCACAAAAGACAAACAAAGCACTTTGTCCACAACTGATTTTTATTTCACATCTTATACGTGTAAGGACTGTTCACTTTCTACATTGTATCTATTAACTCTTTTTTTCTACTGGAAAACTCATTTATTTTGGCAAAAGTATTATAATTGGTATTTAATAATCAAGTTTAAAGTTGATATTTATTGTTTCTGTAGACCCCCAAAGCAGAATGCGCTAAAACTTGAGACATACGTTTCCGAACAAACAGCTTCAGCACAGAACATTTGCGTGATGAAACAGTTTTTCTTACAATAATTGAAGAAATAAAAAAAACTCCATTCCGACAAATGTTTTCTGAATTTCTATTAAAAAGGGAATTTATGTTTTATTGAATTTAAAAATGTACACACACACATACGTATACAGTGAAATCTCCCTAAGGTGACCACCATAAGTTCTGTGAAAAAGTGGTTGCTCAGAGAGGTGGCCTCTGAATGGAGATAAATTTAGCAGTGGGTCTACGGGAGAGAGAGAGTCAGTGTCCCGTAAAAGTGGTCATTAAGGGAGGTGGTGGTTAACAGGGGGTTTTACTGTATATATATCAGATCTACTGGAAAGGTCAGTCCGTTTGAGAAGTGGAAGAAAATAATACATTTTCATACCTTTAATAATTTTTATTGTACAATATAATTTCCATCGTTACTTATGACCTCTTGCCAACTTGATGGTGATTTGTAAATACCATTTTTTTTAAATGTCTTTTTCTTACAGGCGACGAATTCAAGTAGTGCTTGACTGACACCTGCTTCAGTTTTGAATTTTTTCCCCTTCAAAAAATTTTGGAAGGAGAGAAACAAGTGATAATCGGGGGGTGCTAGGCCTGTGGAGTATAAATGGTGTATGTGGCAGAATTTCCCAGCCTAGCTCTGCGAGTTTCTGACGAGTCACCAAAGCAGCATGTGGTCTAGCATTATCATGGTGCAGTATGATGTGCTTCTTATTGAATATCGCCGGCCTCTTTTCTTTGACTTCTTTGTTTAAATCATCCATTTGCTGACAGTGTCTCTCTGAATTGAGCTTTTTGTTAGGGTTCAAAAGCTTGTAATGTGTTGGCCCTTAGATGTCCCACCATATACACAGCATTCTCTTATTCAGGCTCAACCTCGGTTTAGAGGTGTAGGGAGCAGGTTTTCCGGGCTCACAGTATGCTCTTTTCCTAACAATGTTTTCTTAGTTAATCCACTTTTCATCACCAGTTATCATCTGGTCCAAGAAGGGTTTGTTTTTGTTCCGAGCAGGCAGAGATGTGCATATGGCGACTCGATCATGCACATTTTTCTCACTTAACTCATGAGGCACCCATCTAGAATATTTATAGACCAATCCTAGTTTCCAAATATGGTCTGAAATGGTTTGTTGGGCTGAGTTAAGCTTTTCTGCAATCTCTTATGTTGTCGAAAAAGGATCTTGTTGTATCATGGTCTTTATAATATCATTGATCACAGATGAATGCCCAAAGCGTGGCTTATACAGTGTCCTAAATGAACTTTATCAGTAGCCATGTTCACACGATCGTGTCTCAATTGATAATGAAATGAGACACATTTTTTTAAGTTAATTTAGAAGAGCACATGTGTATAAATACAATGATAAAGAGAGACAGCCATGTGTGTCTCAAATGAACATGTGCATGCATGTTGAAACTTGAGATAACATTATCGGACAAAACTTTTGGGTTGACCTAATACATGTATTTCATGCAGAACATTTTTGTTAAGTTGAAGGCTTATTGCAGAACATTGTGAAACATTCTGCTTTGGGGCTGTAGACAATTGCTCTTCGATGAGAAATAAGAAGTGTGGCTTGTTATTATTATTATAAGGGATATAATTGGAATTTTTATATTTCAACTTCCTTTGAATCTATAAGTCAAGACGATGTTATCAGTGTAAGGTAATACCTTACTTACACTGATAACATTGTCTTTACTCATAAATCTTATCTGTGCAATGCCGCGTAAAATTGTCTTACATTCCTTTGAATCGTTGTTCAGATTTGCATATACCGAATAATTCATAAACATTAGAGCAATCATTTGCTTATGTTTAATACACTAAAATTACACAGCAGATAATTATTTTTGGTAAGCATAGTTGACTTATATAAACGGCTAACATGTTCACTTCAGAGTTCTAATTTTAAGTTTGATTATGGGAGCAAGAATGCATTTAAAACCATTAAAATTGTCAAAAATGAAAGTCGAAGCAGACCTCATTGTGAGAGCTAAAGAATGCGTAAGGCCTTTCTCCAACACACAGCCGCCTTCTACCATCGAGTCCACCTAATATTACTGTGATGCAGTTACTTCACCGCCCGTTCTTGGGTGCAGTGGTTCCCAACTCAATTTAAGCCGCGGACCACTTTTCCACTTCAATTGTACCCGCGGACCACTTTGAAAAATTCTCACGAGTTGGCTGCAAGACCTTAATAAAAAAGGGAACTGGGTCTTTTTTGGGGAAAATGTGTTTGTACAATCGTTCTTTGGTAAAAAAAAAAAAAGAAATAAACAGAAAAAGAAATAATAAAATCTAATAATAATACAGTCAAACCTCGTTAAGACGAACACGCTTAAGACGAATTACTTTTAATACGAACCGTTTTCTGAAGTTCCGTCAGATTGTAAAATACTACAAATGTATTTATATAAATCGAACGCTACGCAGATTAAATCAAACAACAATATTAATCAACCTTTATTGGCGTAGTGATACCAGTGCCGATGTTATGGGGTGATTAGATAGTGAAACGTTCTAAAGAAAATAGATATTTCTGCCTTCGGTGGGACCTGAATCCACGACCTTCCACTTGCCGGGCGGAGGCTCTGCCTACTGAGCTACGAACGACAATATCTAATCTCTTTACGAACGTATATAAAGACTATTTACTGATGCTGGTTATTTCTTATTATTAAATATTTATTTTCTTTCGAACGTTTTGCCCTCTAATCATGCCATAACATTGGCATTGGTATCACTATGCCAATAAACGTTAATTAATATTGTTTGAACTACAAATGTGCTATCAATTTAATTTTAATATTTAGTCATTTTTATAAGTTTTTTTGGGTTTTTTTTAAATAATGACCTGTCTCTCAGACCACCATTTGGGAACCGCTGGTTGGATGGAACCTTTTCATAACATAGGCATGCATTGTCTCCAACCAACATATTAAGCAGTTTTCTGAACCACATAACTGAAAAGCAAACAATGAATCCTAATTTGTGAATAGTTCAACTTCAATAATTATGAAATGCAGATATCTTTTGGCACAATTAATTTTTGACTAATTATTCATTTAGGTAATTTTAATCTTTTAGTACGTTTATGATCAGAGTAGGCTAATTAAATTTGCATGAACTGGAACAATATGTGGATGCATGAAGATGGTTTGACTGTTATAATTAGTAGAATTGTCAAGACCATTTAAATTTATTTTTATATATAGTAATCTACATCGATAGTAAATTATTCTGATATTTCAAATTATTTAGGTAGTTGTCAATTTGTGTACATAGAGATATCTGTTGGAGTCTTCGCATAAACATTGGACTTTGAATGTCCTTGAAAATAATTGATGGATAACTGTAATCTATGTTGAGAATTAACTGTTTACTGTGTGTTAACTGTATTTCCAAGAACGTGAAATCTCGATGGATTTGTCCAAGGATTGTTTTTGATTAAAAAATTTAATGTGGATGCAATTTGATGGTTATGATTGTAGCCTTTGAATCTGTTGAGTTGATATTGAATTTATTCCCGAGAGGCTTGAATATATTTAAGCATATCTTGGTTTGGAGGTCATATTAAGTCCTTGATCCCATCTCCGATTACCTGCCATGTGATCTTACGGATGTAAAAATTGCTAATAATTTTTATGACCTGTGTGAGTTTATTTCATAGCTTAGTATTTAAAATATTAATTTTTCATGAACATCATAGCATTAACTTTCAAATTTTAAAAAAGTTAGTAACAGATACAGAATTATAAACAGAAGATTGATAAAAATAAGTATAATGGGAAACGTTTATAATGACCAATTACATCTGGTGACAGACTCCATATATAACATCAGCACTTTTTATAATGTCGATTTTATTTTCATATAAGGAACTCCGTGTATCTATCAACTATAGTGAGTTGACAACCATTCATCAAAACTTTACACAAGTATCCACCTTTTGGATAGTACTCAACTTGTATTGATTTCAAAGTTGAAACTTTCCACTTCATTAATTCACAGTAATAATCTTATTCCCTGTTCGTTAATAGTCGCAGTGGATGCTTATATCACCCTCAACAATAATTTGGACTTGTTCATAGTAGGGTCTTGCAGTGCCTATTCACTGATGACCAAAGAACTTCTGGTATTTTGTCAATATATGAAAAAATAACAGAGTATGAGTAATAAATGAGCTATTTAAGCAAAATAATGCAGTTTCAGGGTTGGTAGTGCTTCAAAGAAAATAGTTCAATCCCTTTTTCTTAAAAAGCTCTACTAAGAAAAATCATTACTCCCCCTCAAGGCCATCAAATATTTTAGTAAATGTACAATACAAGATAATAACATACTACGAAGATAATTGATACTACCTGACAATTAGTAAAGAGCTAAAAAGTACCTTATTTTAAAATGTGAATGTAAAACTTTTGAAAGTAAACGCGTAGCAGAATCGGGCACATCAAATTTTTAAACAGTGGCTAGGGACCAGGCTTAGATCCCCTTGCCTCTCCCTGTCCCGCAATATGGATGCCCGTCCCTCCTGCAATATGGATGCACATGATTCCTGGGTTTCGTTTTCCAGACCAGGGGTGGGGAACCCGTGGCCTTATGGCCACATGCAACCTTCAAGGTTCATAGGTGTAACCGTTTGACTGAATTAAAATTTTGCTGAAAAATCCTTTTACTTTTATTAATACGATTCTCTTTGGCTTTTTTATTCATATTGTAATCTTAAAATGAACCTAAGTAAAATATAAAAGAGTAGAAGATTTAACGAAATAATCTTCCTTGATTGACTGACGCAATCAAAACACAAGCAGCCTTCGTACATTACAGGTAACTTAATGCAGTCTTCTAACATTAATAGCTAATTTAATGTGGTCTTCCAACATGAAAAGGTTCCCCAGCCCTAGGCTATATAGTTAAAATTCGTTAGACTACTGTTAGCCTTAGCACCACTAAACACAAATGAATTGACTTTTAATTGGGGAGATTGTAAAGTATAAAACGATATGAGTTTTGCATGCATCTAATTCTGATTTATTACCCTTCACATAATTTTTTTAATCAGTCCGTTTACTTTAATTTCCGAAACATTTAACCTGTTTCTTTGGAGAATAAGTGTAGTAGTAGCTTTAGCAACATACAGATCAAATTTAAAAATTAAAGGGAATGTAAAAATAAAGAAACATTTAAAAAAAAATTTCATTTAAAAATTTCTCTCGTTCAAGTGATTGCTACTGGTCGAAAAATATGAATGAAATTAGAAACATCACTGTAAAGCAAACAAGTAATCCAAAATGTTAACGTACTCCTCTCCTCGCATTTTATCGCACATTATCATTATTTGTAGTTTATTATAGTAAAAGTATTTTAAAGAATATTTGTAAGACATGGTTTTGAACTGTTTTTACGAGTAAAAAGTGGTTTTGTTTTGTGACTGGCAATGTAATAGTTTTTCTTTTAAATATAGTGGTATTTTTAAAAAAATCTGCTTATGTAAAAAGTTTCGAATGATGCTTTTGGAAAAAAAATGAGATTTTGTGGAAATTTATAGTTTTATAATTAAAGAAAGTATGTACAACTCGGTACTTTTAATCAGTTATTAATAGACTTCAAATTATAATGTAGCTGAAGAGCTTGCTTTTTGTGTTTACATAGTTCACTGCCATGTAATTAACTTATTAATTTTTCTTTCCCCATGTATGGTTTACAATTTGTAAGTAATTTTCTCTAAAGGATGTTCATTTTTTTTTTTTTTCCCGTATAATTTGACTTGCTAAATCATTAAAGTTTAATTTCATTGCAACAAAAATTAAGGAATAGTAAAATACAAAATTGAGGTCTACACTTTTTATCACTTGTATTTATTTTGTAAAAATACCATATCCAACTTAAAACACTGCTTTATTTTATATCTTTGTTAGTAGTGGTGAGTTGGACCTAGACTGATACACACTGAGCAGTTAAGACTTTTTTAGTTGAAAATAAGAACTTGCCATTTGTCTGAAACGATTGTTTTTACTTAGTGGACAAGTTGTTAATGTTTTATCAATTCACCAGTACTTATAAGAGTTTTTAAAAATATTTGCATAAAATCGAAATTGAAGTTAGAAATTTATTGGGAACAAACGAATATTCTTTAATTGGAAATGTTGTTTGTACAAATGTGCTATCGTGTTGCTCAGTAACGTTTGATTTATTATTTTTGCTTGTTTAAAGTTTTTATTTCAGTACCACTGTTTAAATAAAAAAAAATACATAATGTACTTGTTTCCTGTGTGGTAATAATTCTTACTAATATACATGTGTGCGGTTCTGATACACTAACTGAAACAAAGGACATACCTTTTTATATTTCTTATGTGTACCAGAGAGTGATCCTTGAGTGATCAGAAATATTTGTGAATAATTACCTTTTTAATGATTCAGCTCTTCACAACTGGCATGTAATTTACCTCTTAAAAAGCCTGAAGTTGATTGCTGTGGTTCGATTGACATGTTATGCATGTTAGAAATTCTTAACTTCCCAAATGGAACTTTTTTTAGGATTCACTTTACATGTATGCCATTAAATATAAAAAAGTCTAAAAACCAGCCAATATTGTTCAGGATGCTGACATTAAGAAAAAGGTTTAGGAAACTGCAACGACATAAGCATCAAGAACTTGGTGAAAATTGTAACAATGTGGCCCGTATACATGTCTACCATGCATGGATATTGCGGATGCATCTTAGAAAAACACTCACGTTGTAAGAGCTTCGCATGCACGTCTTCCGCGAAGAGTATCAGTAGTAGGTTTTACGAAAATTTTGTGAAGGGCAGCCGCCGGTAGAGTTGTAAAAAACCCGGGAATTTTGGGCACATTGGAAACTTTGAATATAGAAACCAAGATAGCTAGAATAAAGGAGGTAGTCCCGTCCGCGCCTTTCTTTTTATTGGTCGATTCGACACAATCGACCAATCGGAAGAAAGATGAGGACGGGACTACCTTTTTTATTCTAGCTATCTTGGTTTCTTCCCATCAAAGTTTCCAATGTGTCCAAAATTCCCGGGTTTTTTACAACTCTAGCCGCTGGAGTAGAGATGTAAAAACCCTGGAATATTGAAACACGGGAATAAACCGGG
>QLNU02014176.1:88104959-88127537 GCA_006491805.2 Dysdera silvatica
GGGTGACGTGGAAGCGAATTGCTCAGGATAGACTTGTGTGGAAAGCATTTGGAGAGACCTTCATCCAGCAGTGGATAGATAATGGTTGAATATGATGATGATGATATATATCAGAGAGCTGACCTGTGGATATAATGAGTGTTGGCTAACGACCTGTCGCGAAATGAACCGTCGGCGAATGACCTGTGGCGAAACGATCCTGTCGCGAAATAACGTGTCGGCGAAACAACCCTGTCAACGAAATGACCTGTCGCCAAGTGGTGTAGGTGAAATAACGTTGCGGTGAAGTGACTGTCGGTGAATTGAACGCACCGCTAAAGGATGTGCCTCCTGATATTCATCAATAAATCGCCATTTTTTTAAAAGTTCATTACGTTCATCATTCAGGTTTAGCAGTAATAAAAATTTCTCGGACATTTGTAAATAAACAAGATTAAAATAACGCTTAAATTTTAATAACACAGATGTGATTCCAGCGTTGTCTCGAACCCACTTGGTTCCAATGTATAACTATCAAATCGCGTCATTATATCCGATACGTATTTCCCTACTTAGAATCTACGTAGACTACAAAATCGCCGTCGTTCGTTATAACCGATACATTTAGTATGGGGTAGAATAACAAACCAAACTACTTGTAAAAATTCCGTCGTTATATGCGATTGGTCGTTATAAGCGATTTCTAACAAGGTTCTGTTATGGCAGAAATTCCGAAGTGAAGTCGCATTTAAAAAAAAATATCAGTTTACCACGTTGTAATGTGGAAATTGACGTTTATTTTAATGTTATCGGTGTGCGCCAAGAACCATATAGGAAAGTTCGTCACACAACAGGCAACACTATATCCCCAGAATTAGCAGGAGTGAGTGATTTATGCAAGAAGTGTAATGGGAAAGGTGGCCGCCGAATGGGGCAGCGCTGTATTCCCAGACAGGCTTTTGTCACATAAAATGACGACCAGTGGACCGAGAAGGGACACTGGGGGGGAGGGAGCATTGCAGGGGATTGTCGATCGAAACAGGCGTACAGAGACGCACAGCTCACATGATTGTCGTCATTCAACGTCGACCGGAGACCACCCACGATCAGTCCGCCCCGAAGAGCGGCCGAAATAGATGGATGGCGCGGAAGAACAGGCGTAAATCATTCCCCGCAACCAGGATGCACGAGACCAGAACAATCCGGACAGGCATCATGTGCCCAAAGTATCATCCACCGTTTGCGAAAGCTGGCCCCCAAGCGATCGCAGCGGACGAAAACGATGACTGATGCCCGTCATGGACGAAAGGCCAAGCACGACCCCAGCGACGAAGTCCGAATTACGAGGGAGGGCGGAGTCCGGTCCCAGAATAGCAGAAGCAGGCATCCATCCACCACCGCCCGGCGGCCAAAATGAATATCCCAAACACTCCGTCTTAAGCGAGCTGGAACCAACACCGGCCTGCCCGGACAGCAGAGAACAGACATCCGCACGCCACCAGAGCTATCCCCAGAATTAAATCATCTGGTTTGTTGTTTTGTGTCCATAATATGATAGTTGGAAATATTGATCGAACACACGTTGCTGTGTCACCAGGAGAGGACAGGACAGAGTGCAAGGGTTAAGGAAAGAGACAAGACCATCTGGTTCACTCAATTGAGTTGGACAGAGTCGTTCATTGATTTGCCTAGCGTACGGTTTTGCGCACCTGAGTTGGCCACAAGTTACACAATTTCAACTATCTTTTTCAACGGTAACAACTCTACTCATCGTTAGTTTTAAGGCATTTAAAAAATAAAAAAAAAAATATTGTATTTTTGATTGTTTATTTCATTTCTATTGCCCTACCGACCTGTTGCTTCTTTTCCAACTATTTTTTGTTTAGCAAAGCGTTATTATTTCACGCATGATATTTAGTTTTTGTCATGTATTCTTCCCAGGTTTTCAGTTGGAGGACGGTGGCGAGATGTCTCGTCCCGTCCGTTTAAAAAAACTACGGATTGTAAGAAACAGGAAGAACGTAAAACTTGTGAAATAGTTTAAAACGGAAGAATTGCTGAACCTAAAATAAATATCTTAAATCGCCGAGTTCCTTTTCCTGAATCGAAATGATGAAAGTGAATAATAATGGCCCTCGAATGGATTCTGGTACAGAATCGCAAGACGATTCCGATGCTGATCATTGCAGAATCCCAGCTGCAGATGCTAGCAAACTGCAGTCAAGTAATTCCGTTTATTTTCAGAACATCAAAATCAAAGGTTATGATACAGTGGACGCAATGCCCAAAGAGCTTAAGTTTACTTGGTTGGATATTGTGGGAATAACCATGTCGATATGCAGCTTTCTGCTGGATGTGGCTTTGGATGCTTTGGTGGCCTATACACATTCTCAGAATGAAAACAAACTGTACTTTAATTTAACATTGGCATTCATTGCTGTGCCCTCACTTGCCATGACTGGATTCAGTCTGCGATGGTATTTAGATGATGCTGATAGCAAGAAGATGCCCCCAGTGTCACCACTGAGATGGGTGGTGCGGGTTGTTTTTCTGCTGTTGCAATTGGGACCTGTTCTCAGGTTTGTGTGCGGTTTGACAATTAATAATAATAATTTTGTTTTATTACTGGGGCTTATGCAATTACAGGTTCCATATTATATCTGTGTATAAATTAAAGACAACACAGAACAGATTTTTAAAGCATGTAAAAAGTGAAGATTGGGATTTTTTTTTATGCCCATCATTAGTTTCTTTTGTCATGCAGTAATTAGTAGCCTATTTACTAGTGCTAAGTGAGGAAGAAATAGCCATTCTATGTGGGTCAAGTCTCAATCACATTATTGCTTCAGATTAGTGATATAGAAGAAACCAGCAGTGTGTGACGATTGGCATTGGCACTGATATATGTTTTCCAGGGTGGTGATATGTTGAGAGGCATAACAAGCAATGGCAGATACAGAAAACTTTCAAGGTGGGGGGGCGATTTGTTTCCGATTACTAGTTTTATCCAAGTTTCCAGTACTTTTTATTTTCTCTGATATAATCCTTGCTTGAGGGGGCGATCATCCCCCTTGGATCTGTCAGTGGTAACTACACATTAACAAAGGGAGTATGTATGTGATATCGGCTGAATTACACTTGCCAAGGATTGTAGCAATAGGAATGCGAGGATGTGATATTATGTAAGTTTGGTGGGCGTGTGATAAAAAAAGGTTAATAAAGTAAGATTTGTTTGCTTCTTGAAAAACTGTGGTTTGTTTCGGTAGTTCACTAAGTAAACTAAAACATGGTCACAGAATATTAAGAATGAAAATCCCACTTCGAAAAAATGAATAATTAGAAAATAGGCTTATTATTTTTCGATGAATACTAGAGCTGAAGATAAGATGATTGTACCCATATATTGAATATTAGCACGTGAAGTATTACATTTTAAAACTCGGGAAGCAGCGACAGTTCTAGGCCAGTCCCTCCCCTCCCCCCCAAAAAAATGTATATATATTACAGCATTTTATTATCCTACCTAGAAATGTTTCATTTCGTAAAATTTTCTGAAACAGAAAATTTTTTGGTCTTGAAATTTTAAAAATTAATTTTTCTTTTTACTCGTAACAATTCAAGCCCATGCACAGTGTATTCAACAGTATATCACAACTAATCCTCTGTGATGCTTCGCACATGCAGCGTGGTGGAATTCTTGGATTCTGCTAACATAGCAACACTTCCACAATAAACCAAATTCTTTAAATGATCCCACAACTAGAAGTTGCGCGGAGTGTGACCAGGCAAATGTGTGCTAGTGATTAATAAATGGATGACTGATAACATCCTCGTTGGTGAAATGCTGGAGCAAAAAGTTTTGACGGATCGTGCGACATGTGGGTGCGCACCATCTTGCACGAAAATGGTTGATGTAATGCACTGCGTCAAAACACATGCCTGAAGCAACTCATGGTACCAAAGGGCCATCACAGAACATTTGACAGGACCGTAAACCAGTGGTGGTCACTCCAATGTAAACATTGCTTGTCTAACATCAATTTAAAACACATTTCTATTTTTTCCTTAATTATAAAAGCTCAGCAAAATTTGTGTTTTGTACATGAACTTTTGTCCGCGGTCAAATTAACTACTTCACAATTTTTTTCACTGGATGGCGCCACGGTCTAAGAGTGGGGCTTGTGATTGTGACATCTGATGAAAAGCAATTTAATTCCTGCTTCCAGCTAGAGATGTTAAATATGGATCTCTATGGACATGGTTCCTAATGCCCTTTATTGTTATCGTATCTTTATTTCCCATTTTATCGTGTTTTTTGCTTGAAATCTGTGAGTTCGTCAAATTAAACCTCAATTAAATTTATAAATACTGTTTCTTTTCATTTTCTAAGCCGCATAAGCACGAAATAATTTTAATCTGATAAGCAATTTTCTAATAGCTTATGTTAACGATAATGCTGCCATCTAGTGGTATCGATAGTAATTTTTATTGCATTTTGGACAGTTTGAGGATTAGAATTTTTGGCCAACGGAGCTATCCCCCCCCGCCCCAAAAAAAATATATTGCTTGCTTACAAGAAAATGTCACCACACGCCACTGCCTTAAATTGTTACAAGTGAATGATAGCGGCCACATTGAGCAACCTCCATTGCATCATTCTGTATATGATTAATGGCTGTTTGCTCACTACATCTTTTTATGCGCTATCTGCGTGTGTAAAATTATTTATTTTTCCATAGTATGCTTGCAGCGCCGGTGTGCTGTTATTGCTCGCACAACTTTCATTTAAAATGTTTCGATGCACTAAGTGTTACTAAATGTTAAAAATGTCATTCATGTTGCGTGTTGGTCATTTTAAAGGTTGCTTTTGCAGTATTGCACTAAAAAGCGCACCTAGCAGACGTTTTTAAAGTAAAAATTTTTTTTTAACAAATTTCTTTTCCTCATCCTTTGGATAGTCTCTATACCAATTTTGTTTGGTGTCAATCCACTGAACGGTTGAAGCTCCAGGTTTGAAACCTTTGGCGGAACGGCAGGCTCTAAATAGGTCAAGTTTAATTATAACCACCCTGTACATCAGAATTCTGAGAAACAGCCATTAAGGAGTATATAATTAAACAAGTTAAAAGTAAACGTTTCGAAGCTATCGCAGCTTCATCTTCAGTGCGAAATGGTTGAAATTATTGAAATGCTGAAGTATTATTTAAGCATTACATATTCTGCGGATAGCTTGTGGAATTCATTTAACACAGTGTGATGTCTATTGTTGCTAGACTCGGGAGTGGACTGGGTCCTCTCAAGGGGCATATGCCTTGGATTATCGGAGAGCGCGAGTCCTATAGCACATAAGGGTGCACCGGCCCAGTCTGTCCCTGACTAGACTGCCAACATTTCAATTATGGATGTTTTTAGGCAGGATTTTTGCATTATACCAGCATGGGACATGGTTCTGTTCGGCACAGTGTTTGATGAGAAGTGAACTAAAGTTCTGAATTTTAGTTTGAACATTGGTTCCCTGGGACTTAAGACAGTGGTTCTAAATTAGTTTTCATCACAGGCCACTTTGAATTTTTTTTTTTTCACTCGGCTGGCCAGAAAGTATGAAAATTAAATTATCTTACACGCTATATAGACATTGTGGGGGTGGGGGCAGGTAAGGCTTATCCTCCCCTAGAAATTTTCTGATTCAATAAAATAGCATTGAGAGGTAAGAGCTTTAGGCCCTAGGAAAATAATTTTCAGTTTTTTATCTTTTGTAGCTGGGCCAGTTTGTACTGTTCACGGGCTGAATCTGGCCTGCAAGCTGCCTTTTGTAAATCACTACCTTAAGCTGTTTGAATTCTTCAGATAACTGTAGGTCGCGGCGCAGCATGATCTTTGTGCCATAAAACTCTGACAAGAGAAAGTATGAAAGTTCTAGGAGTACATATAGTGCATCAGCGCCTGTCTTCACTGGTCCAGTACAATCAATTATAAGATTATTCTAAATTGTTAACAGAATCTTCTTAAAGTTTGTTTATATAATGACAATTGAACTAAAATTTATTTTTCGATGGAGGAAATTTTCTAAATTCATTGAAACCTCATGCATAGATATACGCAAAAAGTTCATAAGGGGGTTATAGGCTCAATGGGGGGTTACAGAGCTACAACTCACATATTCCTATGTTAAATATACAAAATTTCATTGCAATGGGGGGTTACAACCCCCATCAACATCCCCTGCATACACCAGTACATCATGATATTGGTAAGTAGGAACATCATGATTTACATTGAAGTAAAATATTGTAATTTACCTAACCTGATTGTGATTAGATTACTTATATTTTAATGTAATTTTGAAAGAATAAATTTTTTTCTAGCATGTAAAATAATTAATATTCCTCTTATTATTGAGCTACTTGTTTAATGGTTTCCATCCATTAACATGTTTACAATTCTAATGCTTTAAATCAATAGCGGTCATAGACAAAAAATTTGGGGGTCACTATGCGCATGAGTGCCACTGGTGACACCCATGTGCATAGACAGTATAATAAACTATAGTTACGTTTGGAGGGAGGTCCTGGCCCTCCCGGCGATAGCCTAGAACCTCTACTGCTTCAAGCTTAATTTTCAGTCATGCAGTGACACTGGCATAGCAGTTTAAATATTATGGGTGGGAGCTTGAGCTGCCCGAGTGCCACCTTTTTTCTGTGCCACCGTGTAGTGGTGCGGTGGCACATTCGCCTTGTGTGCCATTAGCCAGTGTTTACTGCCAACAGTAAAAACAATCACTTACCAACTGACTGAAGTTGATGTTGAGCTGATGATCATCTTCGATGATTCTGACAAGCAGACACTCATTGTATGTTTATGTCTCATTTACTTCATTAATATGCTGCGTATTAATCCATTTATTACTTTTCTATTCTGCTCATTTATCAAATTACAGCACTTAAACATTATTCCTTGCTCATCAGCTTATGTACTCTATGCCTGTTTCTTAGATATTTGGATTCCTTACTATATGGCCTCAAAAGTAACGAGTACAAATCGGATAAGCTAAGGCAAGTGACTTACTATAAACAGATGATCTATGAAGATGCTGATGCAACGTTGCTCCGCTTGTTTGAATGCTTTTTGGAAGCCGCTCCTCAACTCCTTTTACAACTGTATATCTATGCTCAACCCCATGATAATCCTGAAGCTTCTTACAGTTTTACAGGTGAGTCTCCATCTCTTACTCGCTGAATTTATTAGTCCCATACTGTCTGTTACTTATGTCATCAACATAGAGTTTTCAAAATTATTGGGTTGGGAGAGGTTACCCAAGCACATATTTTGTACATTTATACATTACAGTATATGCAAACTTGCAATTCATTTCAAATTATTTTGGGGTAGGATTGAGTCCATATAACTCTACGCCTATGATTGATGTCACCATTGTGTTGTTGCGACATGTATGTATATTGTTTACATGTGAGTGTTCGAACATCTCTTGAAATAAAAAAAAGTATTAAAGACGGGGAATTTTTTCTTATCATAGCTGATGATGTGGTAATATTAGATATTTTATTTTTTGTATATGAGATAATAATTTGAAGGGTAATAATATCTCATATATATAAAAAAAACAATTATCATCTAACCAAAAAATATAGTTCATTTAAAATGACAGTGCTAAAAACAAATACAGTGGAACCTGGTAACATGATCACTCGTGTCAATTAACTTCCTGAATAAAGTGACCACTTTATAAGAGAGAACTGGTAGGGACTTATTAGAAAACCACCCAAGGTGTAAGTCCCCGATTTGGTCGAGAGTGGTGTCGATGGAAGGCTCTTATCGTGAGGAACAAAAAATCAAATAGAAGTACCCTCCCAAATCCACCCGGTTAGTAGATACAGGCTTATTTGTTTCATGTGCAGAAAGAATCCATTCAGCCTAAAACGTAATAATCAGTCCATAGTGTTATAAGGAATGAAGTGTTATAACAATAAAATGTTTCAGTGAATAGAATAGAAATTTTATTCAACCCATACACAATTACTGGTGATACATCTGTTTCGATAGAACTCTGTTATAATTGATATTTTTGGAATGCGGAGAATATTAACATGATAAAGTTGGAAATAGTGAAGAGCAGAAAGGAATGACTTATTATGAGACTCTTCTACAGTTACGTAATATATTTTATAAATAATAATAAAAATTATCCATATAATTTTCTTAATAATAAAAATTTATCTGTATCGTTATCTTAATATTAATAATAATAAAAAATTATCCGCGGATATCTATTGGATAGAGAAATATAATATCACTACATCTTTCTCTATTTATACCTTCCATACTTTTGCTAAACAACTAGCTCTTTTATCTTATTGTATTTACTTGTTTATGACTTCCGCTAATTATATTGAATTCTGGGTAGCAGGGGCTTTGTCAGAGCCCAAAGTCTTTTTTTTTCATTCTTTGGGGATGTTCATCAATGATGTCACTGCCCAGGGGGTGGGGGGGGAGGGGATGCTGTGTTTGTGACACACCATGATCAGGGGATAAGACATCTTGTGGCAAGGCAGTGGGGGGTCCCAAAAATAACCTCAGAATACATGACATCATTTATGGACGGCCCTTTTGCTGCCTAGATGGATTAACCCAACCAATATATTGAGAGAGAGAAACCTTTATTGTACACTGTATACTAGTAGTTCACAAAACAATTCGACCTAAACATACAAAGAATACAGTTACAATATTTGACATCAAAAGTTATTCATCAATAGTTATAAGAAAAATTACAATATCTAGCAAAAGTTAAAGTTGTACACATTCTAAGCAATGTCCCAAGGGAACCTTTTAGGATATACTATAATCGCTGTTCTAATAAAGCGGAATTTTTTTTTGTTTTATTTTTTATTTATTTATTTACTTTTTATGTTTTCATTTCTCTGTTTCTTCACTTCTGAATCGCAGGGAACAGAGCAGTTTAAAACCTTGTCGCCAAGAACATCTCCAAAACTAACTCTGTACTCTTAAAATGAGAAGAACTGATTTTTGGAGGTGTTGGATGTGCGCATGCGCTGGAAAGCCCATGTTAAGAAGTGTCAGTTCACCATCTAAATTGTTTAGTGTGCCACAGCGTAGGACAATGAAAAAAAAAATTTTTTTTTGCGTATCAGTAGTTTTTCTGAATCAGTGAAAGCCTAGTGGGGAGGTGCCCCCACACCCCCCATTACCAAAAAAGAAAAATCAGTAAAGCAAGGAATATCACTCTCCCAAAATTTGTAAGATTGCCATAAATAGAAAAAAAAACCAAAAAACCTTGCCTTTGTACATGCAACGGTCGTTAACATCGATGATAGGATAGCAAGACATATTTACGCAAAAAAAAACAACAAAAAAAACCCCACTTTAACGTTCATGTTATGACTTCAGAAAACTTTATGCCATAACATCGGTGTGTTTTTTTTTGCAACTTGTAAACGCTGAACTGTCATGGCGACCGGAAATAAAGTGAACTCCAGGAACAGCGATGCAACCTGACGAAGAAGTAAGCATGCAACCCAACAAGCAAGTTAGTGTGCCTTTGGCGAGAAAACAAGGTTTTAATCTGCTCTGATGCTGAATCTCAAAACTTTTCTCTGAAGTAGATCATTATTATGTATCCACTCTTTCACTTTGACTTTAAATCTGCCCACCCTTTCCCATATTTCCCTGGGCATCTCGTTTGCCACCCTTTTTGCAAGGTGTTCAAAATGTTTATGCAAAATCTTCCACTTAAATCTATTTCCTCTATTGTTAGCCATTCTTCCCAAATTCTTTTCTGTATTTCCTCCCTCTAACATATCCTTGTTTAAATATATAGTCCATGAGTATCTATACATAAATTGCTCTCTCAAACTCAAACAAAATCTACCTACCTCCAAATCAACAAGTTTTAATTTTAATCCGATTTTCTTACAAATCTTATCAATTCCAGTTACATTAGTTTTATAACATCCCCCCCCCCTCCGAAACCAATGAGCCATAATTAATCACCGACGTTACCAATGAATTGTAAAGTAGCCATCCTACATTTTTATTTAATTTTATTTTTTTCATATGATAACAGCTGAAGTGGATAAACCTCAACTTCTTCAGCGGATCATCATTATGTTTTTTCCACTTTTGATCTCTACTAAAATTTAAACCTAGTTATTTAAAATTCGACACCACCTCAACTTCCTTGCAATCACAAATCTCTATAATCAAGACATATCCTGTCATGTAATTTAATTTTTCATCTGATTTTCGTTTCTATCATTCTTAAGTTGAAACAAAACATACTTTGTTTTTTTCTACACTAACACTTAAACCATTCTCATAATACCATTTATTTATTACTTGTGTAAATTGTTATTCATTTTATTCTCAAGGTTTCCTACATTATGATCTCAGAATATCAACACTAAGTCATCTTCGAAAGATATAATTTGACCACTGATATTCAATCTGTTTAAATCATCTACATAAACTTTAAACAAAGTGGGGCTCAAAATTAATCCCCGTGGGACTCCCTTATGGTGTTCAATTCCAAATCCCCCACATTATCTTTTGTTTCCTATTTGTGATGAAACACTTTAGTCAACTTAAAACATTGCCCTGAATACCCTGTCTTTCTAATTTTCCCAATAAAATTTCCTGATTTAATGAATCAAAAGCTTTTTTCTTTTTTTTATATCAATGAACCCTACCAGTACTGTAGTTGTAACTCATTATCACATCATGTAAAAAATTTGAATCCGTCTGAATAAGATTTGATTTGAATCATGGTTTCCAGTTCAGCTGTCTTGATTTCACATTATTTTATAGGGTTAATGCATTGAAGAACAGCAATCTTACCTCTAGTGGACTATGAAATGAAGTGTTTTTTAATGTAGATTTATGGCCTCGTTTAAGAAACTGCGATACTGGGCAGGATGAAATATTGAGTTAACTTCAAGTGCGGACACAGGGGGAGGTCACAGGGGTCATGACCCTCTCCAAAATATATTTTTTCACTGTAAAAAATTCCAACTTTCATGATAAATGAAGGGTGTTATTCCAAGACCATGGCAAATTCTCTCCTTGACCCCCTCCCCCAAATGGAAGTCTGTGTCCGTCCTTGGTTGAGCCCTGTCTTTAATTTATATAGAGGAGTTGTAAATGGAATACTGATATAAGTTACGCTCTTTCTGTTTACAGAAATCATCCAGTTGGTTTCCATATTTACTTCATTGTTTTCTATGGCTTGGGCGTTAGCCTCCTACCAACGTGCCTTGCGGTACTCCCTGGAAGACAAGCTAAACATGACATGGTGTGGAAGCATAGCACAAATACTTTGGCATTTCTTTGACCTCTGCTCACGTGTTATTGCGCTTGGCTTGTTTGCAGCTGTGTTTCCACTCCACATGGCCATATTTTGTCTTTGCCACTATGGAGTGATGGTGTCCTGGATTTTGATTATGAGAACCACATTCTGCGAAAACAAGTAAAGATTAATGTTTATATTTATTGATTTTAAGATGCCAATTTTTCATTCTCTTTATGTGTGTAACAGGTGCACTGTTGATTTTAATATATAAAAAAAAAAAAAGGAATATACCTGGAGTGATCGAGTTAATTATAAAATCATTAATTATACTCTTTGATTTCCCAATAAATAAGGTTTTTTTCCCACCAACAGCCCATTTATAATACTATCAAAATTGTGCTCAAACGATGACTGGAATAGGTACAACATTAAATTAGCGTGGAAACGTGTTTTTTTTTTTGACAGCTTTAAAACTGTCTGCATGGACCCAATTTCTTCATTATAATTTGATTCGTTAATGTCTTAATATTTTTTTTATATTTCTCCATATGCTATAACTATTAACCTGGAGTCCCATCATTGGCCTATGCAGAAAGTTCATTTGTGGGGGGGAGGGGGTTAGAGAATTGCTACTTCATATATTCATATGTCTATATACAAAATTATATGAAATCTATATTCTAATAATTGCACTAATTGGGTAATTAGAAAAATAATGGTTCATATGCAAACCATTGGTTGATACCTCTACCCGAAAGAATAAATTAAAAAAGGTTGGGAACCATTGTGTTGCAGTGTTATACTTGGAATTTTTTTCTGTTTCCGCTTTTCTAATTGGTTTAATGAATACAGTGTTAAAATTAGTATATGGATAGGCCTAAGTATTATACTCAAATACAACTCCGTTTTTTTATGAAGATAAGCCATATTTTAAATAAACGAAGAGTTCATTGTTATTTATTAAATAATAAATAAATAAATTATTGAATAATATATAATAAATTCCCCCACGAAAACTCACAAAATTCTCGCCCCGGAGGCTTTCTTGTGTTGACCATATTTGGCAATTGTGTTATCCCTGCGGAGGGTAATAATACCTTAACACCTTTACATACGGAGAAAGAGAGCGTTGTTTCCTGTCCTCATTCGTCTAGCGGTCCAAGACACTCCGGGCTAAACGGAGGGACCCTGGTTCGAATCCAGGATGGGGAAAGCGTCTCTTTTTCTCCAAAATTACATAAGCTCTAGTTTGAGCTGTAATTAATACGTGGGTGGCAAAAATTATTGTATAATAAATTCCCCCACGAAAACTCACAAAAATCTCGCCCCGGAGGCTTTCTTGTGTTGACCATATTTGGCAATTGTGTTATCCCTGCGGAGGGTAATAATACCTTACGTCATTTATTAAAGTCACAACAACTCTCATCATAGCCGATGACATTGTGGGATTAAGTGATAAATTACTTGCAAAGAAAATAATGATTTCTCGGCATCTGGTGGGAACCAAATCCACCCCCCCCCCTGATAACTGGTCAAGTGCTTTTCTCATTGGGTGACAATCAACTCCCACTTGACCAGTTTTCACTCAAAGGACACTTGCTTGGTTATCAGAGGTTGTGGGTTCGGTTCCCACCAGATGTCGATAAATTACTCTTTTCTTTGCAAGTAATTTATCGTCTCATTCAGTGTTACTTATTTTATGTTATGAAATGTACTGTGTACGTGTCCATTTTATAATCCCTCCATTCTTCTCAATATTTCAGATGTGAAGAATTTGTTTACAATGCCGTCCTTGGCGTCGTATTTATCTTTTGTTATTTCAATCCAAAAGATAGTCCTACTCGGCAAAGATACATGTTTTTTTACTGTTGTGTATTTTTGGAGAATATCGCCCTGATGGTTGTTTGGTTCATTTACTCGCCGTCTCAAGAATCTTTTAAATATCCTGCCACAGTGCTCCAGCTCAGCACCTTTGTGATTGGTGTGGCTATAATGGTAAGCATATATATTGTTTTTATATATTTTGAAACTAAGCAGTTAGGTATCCTCAGGGTGGAAAATCAGGGAAATGTTAGGGAATTCTGCTGAAATTACTCCATAATTAGGGAAATGCCAGCTCTCACGTTTCCTGTAATTCCTGTGTGATGTATCGCCATCATGCTAATTTACCCTAAGTTTAGGATATGGTATCTATGTTCACGAGAAGTCCTCTTCTGTCATTGTCTTCTAGATTACAAGAAGCTGTTAACTAAACCAGTGAAAGAACTATGATTATCTTCTGACAAAACACAATCTTAGTTTTTATTGAGGCTTTATACTCAGGCATAAAACACCAATAAAATCAAAGGTTGTGCTCTGTAAATCGGAAATATTCAGTTTAAAGTTACCGTATTGGTCTATAACTGTTTATTTAAAAGTGGGCATACGTGTTCAATATTTAGTGTTAATCATGTTCGGTGTTCACAGCAGTATGTATATAAGGAAATAGAACTTGGACACAATGGCTTGGGGAAAAAATGGCTAATGTACATGATACAAAGAACTGTAAATAAAAACCACAGTCTTAATTCATCCAATTATGGGCATTATTATTTTTATTATTGATGTAATTTTTTATAAATACAATGGAATATATTTATAAATCAAGATTACTTAATATTTCTAAATCAGAATCGAACCGAAAAACCCTGCGGTGGCGCAGTGTGGTAACGCGTTCTCCTAGTGCGCCGCTAATCCGGGTTCGACTCCCAGCAGTGCAAAGAACGCTTACTCAGAGATCTCATAAAGATCGCACTGCTCACTGTAGTCCGGGGTTTGGTTCCCTAGGCCTTAAGAGGTTCGGATTCCTCGGAAAATTGTAGGTCCAGATGTTTGGATTCCTAGGAAGACAAGTAGGTCCCGGTGCAGCATGACCATCATAGTCCTTGAGCCATAAAACTGCAGACAAATAATCAAACCAAAAATCGTTGCTACTAATTTTGTCTTGTTGTGAAAATCAGGATTTTTCCAGAGTTTAGAATTTTATTTATTTATTTTTTTTTGTCATTGTTCAGTTTATTAAAATGGAAGTGAAGGAAAAAAAAATGGTTAAGTCATCGACATTAAAGTCAATTTGTAATTTTTATGAATAAAACTCTTACGTTTGTAAATAGATGGTAGAATTTGAAGCAACGTTGTGAAGTCATATTGAATCCTTTTTTTAATCCTTTGAACAAGCAATAGACGATGTACAAATAAACAAATTTGCTATTTATTCGTAATTAGCACAATGTTTTCCATGAGGTAGTTACAATTTATTTGCCTTTAATAATTAAAGCATGTAAGTGCCAAAATATAAAATACAGTAGTATCTCGCTAATCCAGACCCCTCTAGTGCGGACATCTGATTAATCTGGACCGACCTGAAAAAAAAAGTGCCTACGAGATTGCATGGCAAAACGACATCAGTCTTTATTAAAACAAAGGAACATTACAGACTTTTCCAAGTGAGTTAAAAGTATATGCCTATGTAATTAGAGTTGTAAAAAACCCGGGAATTTTGGGCACATTGGAAACTTTGGGCATAGAAACCAAGATAGCTAGAATAAAGGACGTATGTCCCGTCCACACCTTTCTTCCTATTGGTTGATTGTGTCCAATCGACCAATAGGAAGAAAGGTACGGACGGGACTACCTCCTGTATTCTAGCTATCTTGGTTTCTTCCCATCAAAGTTTCCAATGTGTCCAAAATTCACATTTTTTTTTACAACTCTATATGTAATTAATGTAATTGTAAGTTTTGTAATTTTTGTTTTCAGTACAGTAGTTTCAATTATTTAACAGTCCTGTACAGAATTTAAACTTTATTTCATTTTTAAGCTTTTTAATTATGTAACTTTCACGCTGATTGGCACAGAATGACCATTGCTGTCCTTGCGCCATAAAACTACAACCAACCAACCAATTATGCAACTGTAGTTTTCTTTAGTACCGTACAATCAATAAACGTTGAATTTCAATCAATAAGATGTTTTGTTTTTTATCCTAAATCAGTTCGTAAGTTAAAAAAGTAGGCCTACATTGTGACTGAAAAAGTCATTTGTATGATTAGAAACGTCAATTTTAATAGTTTTACTTATCCAAAGTTTGTTTTACAGACATTTTAAAGCATACCGTTTAATCCAGACTTTTGGTGATCTAGATGGGGTCGGATCAGAGCCGGATTTATGCAGGGGCATGTGGGGCAGCTACCCCAGGGTCTCGATTTTGAGAGGGGGGGCCCTAAATCCTAAATTTAGTCCAGTACATTCATAAAAATTGTAATATTTGTGTTATGGGCTGCCCAGAGACTTTTCAGGATTTTAAAAAATCTTTTACTGGCTCCCTTCCCTTAAGACTAGGAAAGCATAAATAGATAATGTGTTATATCTACCTTGGTCTTATAAATAAAAGTCATTCGCTCATACCTATAATAAACATAGCAATCAGAAATCTGTCGTGGGTACAGGAGGGGTTGGGGCCCCTTCATGTGTGTCTGCCTTGGGCCCCAGAATTTCTAAGTCGGGCCCTGAGTCTGGTCCCATCAAGTCCAGATTAGTGAGGCTCTTCTGTATATATTTTTTTAAGTAACGAAAATGATGCACACTACATCAAATCAAATTCTTTATTCAGATAAATCAAATACAACTACAAGGTATATAACAAATATTTCAAAAATTGACTTTGAAAAAAAATTGATTAGATTCAGTTCCTTGTTAAGCTCAGTTACGTAAAAATGTTATGGTTTGAAGTTCACCTTAAGCCGCCCATCCCATTGTGCAGTCTCCAGATTTAGAAACCACAAGTAAATTAAAAAAATATATATGTAAAAATTATCATCTTTACATTCCTGGTGTTTAACTAATGCTGACTTTTCTTTGTTGTGCAGATTGTATACTACATGATTCTACACCCGACAAAGAACATTTCTATTTGGGCCTATTGGACTAAGAACAAGACTGCCAATTTTGGCTTCCAAAATGGCGACTACGCTGCTAAAGAAATCACACTATCTGTTAACCGCACTGAAGACATGTGAAAAAATGATTTCATACTCTTACATATGATTGCCTCGTTTTGTATAACTGTTATAGTTTTTCTATCAAAGTATATTTTATATGTTGTTATATAAATGTATAATCTTGGGAGGGAATCATTAAGGTGAGGTGTGGAATTTGTGATATTATATAGAAAAGGATATATCTTAAAACCTCAGAATTTGCATTTATTCTTTAGGTTGTTAGTGGACATTTTTTGCTATGCTTCTTTTATTTCTTCCAATTTGTTGTAATATTTGTTACATATCTGCAAATATTTGATATCACTTATGGATTTCATTTATATATACATATATGTATATATACCATTGAATACACCAATTAGTATAATAATAGTATGTTATACTGATATTTTCTACAAAATATGTTTTGTTATATTTGCTGCAAATTAAATTTTTCGTTATGGTCCTTAGTTATTTCTACCATTGGTGAAACATTGGTGGTGGTTGTATGTTGAGTAATTCTTGAATCTGTTCAATTACCTTTAATGTGAATGTTACATGCAAGTGGGTCATCGCATAACGTTGGCAAAAGAGCATGAGCAGAAATTCTATTACATTGCTACTGTTGTAGGTTTTTGGGATTTTAAGTAAATTCTTGATGTTATAACTTCACATGGCTGTTAACACCATTAAATATATAACTAATATTAGACATTGCCATAATATTATAATAGATATTATGGAAAAATGTTTTTCAAAAGATTATTTAAAGGTTGCATGTAGGCATTGTCGGCAAAAATAATTATGAACATTGATTTTCAAATACATTGGCTAAAACTTTAAAATATTTATTTTCTTTTACCGATATACTGTTTCCCCAATCCAATCCTCATCAGAATATATGCGCAGCCGAGTCTGAACTATTGAGTACAGCAACTTCATTTTTCCAACTGTTAATATTCTTATTTCCTTAATTTTCTCAAAGAATTCTTTCCTGCTAACTGCTCTCCGTAGTTCGAGGGTTGGTTCCCTAGGCCTTAAGAGGTCCTTAAGGAGATTCCTTTGAAAACTGTAAGTCCTAATGCAGTATGGTCCTTGCGCAACAAAACTCAAACATCGGAACCTTGAACTTCTAATAGATATTTGTATAATCGAGTAAAGGTCCATATAGTGGGAGCCAAGAAATGAATTTATCGGCATAGTTAACCTCCCTGAAAACTGCTGTTCATAATCTTAGACCAGGGCTCTTCAACCTGCAGGCCACTGTGCGCTGCCATCTCATGGAAAAAAAATTACAAATTGTTTCACACACAAAAATAATACTCCTTTCTTCCTCTGAGTCCTAAACATATGTATTTTATTCTGTTCACATTTTGTAATAAATATTTTAAAACGCTAGAGAACTAAAGTAATACGCGGTCCTCCCTCAATTGTGTTTTACTTTAGTTTTCTAACATATGTGGCATGAGGGGTAGTTTTATTGATTTTCAGAGATTTAATAACAAAAGTCCAATGTAAGACTCATTGAATTCTATTCTAACCTAGAGGGGCCTTTCCCTACTCTCCTGGATTCACCTTCGTCCAGTCCTAATATTGCTGGTACAGTAGTGTGGCCCACGAACCAACAGTAATAAGCAAAATTGGCCCTTGGACTGAAAAAGGTTGAAGACCCCTGCCTTAGACCTTCGATTTATAATATAGTTAGGGTATCTGGCCATCTGGAAAACATGGGAAAGTCAAGAACGTTTTTTCTGACTGGAAAAATCAGGGAAATTTGAAGTGCAAATGCCTAAATCAGAGAAATTTAAAATTCAGTGTTATAATGAATACAGCGGTTGGAAAGAAAGCAGTGGCAACCCATACATATATTTTAAAATTACATGCAGATTGTTACGTTCATTCCATGCAATCTTGAGTAATATTTATGATCTATTGCCACACCTGTGGAAGATTCTGGACACCAATGGCAGTGCTATTTTTATTGATGTCCCTTGAGGAGATATCTACTGCTTGAAGAGAATAAGGTCTCTGACTGTCCCTTCAATGGTTCCTTAAATTTGGGAAAGAGAATGAAGTCACAGGGGCTCATGTTGAGGGAATATGTTGGATGTTCGAGAATCTCCCACATCCACTGTTGAAGTAAATTCCACACTACAGAAGCAGTGCGACAATGGGCGTTTTCATGCAACAGAATGGGTCGATGTGTTTGGATATTTCTGTTACAGAATAAAACATAAACGTTTCAAGAAGCTGCGTTAGTATGTGGCATTCACTGTGTGAATCAGAGGAACTGTGTGATGGAGTTGTATGTGGCACATTCTCCACATAATCACATTCCTTTTATTACGCAATGGGCCACCATCCAATATTTTGGGGCTTCATTGTCACAGGCTTCTTCAAGGCCTGCAGGACATTCCTTTGTATTTCCAACACGCGCCATAATCTTAATTCTTGCATGCTGCTCATGCTTTGAAAGAATTGCTTTGAGTGGTCCAATTTCACACTACCAAATTACAGCCCTTTGCAAGTCCATATGCATGTAAAGCACTGTAAAAAGTGAGTGTATTACACATCTAGAACCTCCGTCCAAACGTATTGGAAACCACAACACCTTCTGGTGTCCTATGAGTCATGGTGCCAGTGTTGCCACTGTTTTCTTTCCAACTTTTGTAGTTTATTATATTATATTAACGTCAGTTTTTTACCATAAAATTTTTTTTTGTTTAAAAATACGATCATTGTCTTTGTAAATTTATTAAAAAAATTATAAATGGTTTTGGCTTCTGTTAGTGGGTGGTTATGCCTTTCAAACTTGCTTTGATTATGAAAATTTTAACATGTTTACTGTAATTAGCGACTTGAAATAGATTAAGATTTGGTCTGGAAAACCTAGAAGAATCAGTGAAATTGAATTTGGCCAGATACCACATATAATTGAATTATAATGCTGGGTGAGGAGATTACACATATTAGTTTATTCACTGTGCATTTTAACACTTTAATCTCAATTCACCCACTTGCAATCTACATTAATTACATCGAACAGATTTGAAAATTCTTCTTGAAAAGAAAATAACATGTATATCAACTTTTTTTAATTGGCAAGGCTTTTCCTGATATTATGGAATTTACTTATTTTAGTGTGTTACTTTTTTTTTGTACTAAAAGTGAGTGGAAGGATAGTAATTTGAATCAAAACGTTCGAGTTTTGTGTATCTATGTTGTGTGTTTTCTCCCCATATATATTTGTATATGTGATAAAATTTCCTTAAACGTGGGAGTTTTGAGGAACACAATTTTATTTTTTACAAAGTAATTCACATAATTTGGAACATTAATAAGAAAAGCGAGTTTTTGGATCTAATGTTCTCTCATGAAAGAGAGATGGCAGAAAATATTTACATTGTGACAATCGTAAAAACGAAGATGGAAGAAAACAAACAAATAAAAAATGTACATTTTGTAAGTTATAGTTTAACGAAAGTACTTTTGTAGCAATTTTATAAAACTTAAAATTTGTTTGTTTTTTAATTTTATGGTCACTTATTGTGTGAACGGACTTAAGCATCCATCGTTTCCTAATATTGTTCTTCCATTTCAATTTTATAGTGATACATATATAATGAACAGAAATGGTCTAAAAAACTGGTATAAACATTGTATTTTAATACTATTTCTTACTGTATTTTTTAGTTATACTAAAAAAAGGTTTCAAATTTGAGCAGCTAAAATATGTATATGTATATAGTATGTTTAGAGAGTAATTTGAAGGCAGTATTCATTGAGCAAAATGTATTTATCCTGACAAATATCAGAATTGACAGTGAAGATTTGCATTAAAAATATTTTTATTTCTGATATCGTTGCCGATCTGTCCACTTTGATATCATTTCTCCCTTTGTTTATTCGTGTTATTTTAAATTCCCCATAGTGCCGTAAAAACAGCGTAGTTCTCAAATGTGCCGAAATCACAGGTTTGGCTTCCAATGGTGCCGTACATTTCTCGCCATTTTACTGTTGCCCTGTATTTTGACGTTTGTATTGTGACATAGGTTAGGAGTCCTTATAAAACTGAGTCTTCACACAATATGTCGCTACTCCATAAAACAAAGCTATTTAAGATTGTTCTTTACCAACATCATAGTTATATTTAGCTTTGTTCCTTGTGCCAAACGTTTGTCTTAAAAAGAAATATACAAATTATACATATTTAGGCAAACCTACCAGAAGTACATAAGAAAGAATATTTTTACTCTGGAAATTTCTTCCAATGTTTTTAACAGAAGGTAATTTGCCACAGTGCCATTTAACCCGTTGTATACCTTTTCTAGAATTTACTGATAGAAAATTCTATGAATTATAAAAGTTAAGCAGAATTTTTTTCTTTTTCCATTATAAACTTTTTTGAGTGATGTAAGGATCTTCAATGTGAGAAAATTAAATTAGGATTAAAAACTTTTGAGTGTATGAAAATACGAAAATCGCATATTTTTTATAACTTTTTATATTATTTTTAAAATTACTTTATTCACATGTGCAAGTGTTTGATGCGCATATGGAAAACGGCACTTGTGTTCACATAAATTACAAGGCCTTTTCGATAACTAATATAACAATTAAAGAATATTCATTAAATTAATTTGAATCTCTCCTGTGATATAACAGATTTAAAAAATGCTGATTAAAATTTTATGTGGCTTTAAATAAAACTGTTGAATAATATGTTAAATAATTTTTTGTGTCAGTCTTACAACTAGAAAACTTATTGATTTTATATCAATTTTTTACTGTGGAATGTGACTATGGCATTATATAATGTACATGTTATATAAAACAGTTTGGTGTGTCCTGGAGTGCAAATTTTATGTCGTATTTCAGAATATGCTGAGTTATAGGGGTACAAACTTGAAAAAACTGGGGAAGGGAGAGGGAGGCTGAATGAAAAATCTGCATTTGCAATCATATGAATCAACCAAAGATAGGAAAAACATAAGCAATAACTATTAATATATATATATATATATATTATATGATATGCTTTTTTACACATCCTCAGCTTTATTATAGCAAATGAAAAAGATCATCCAAGCTTTTCGACGCGTCAGCGGTAGTCCTTTATCAGAAGGTTTATCATTATTCCTGATATCATAAGTTAATCATTACTCCTGATGAAAGACTGCTGCTGACACGTCCGAAAGCTTGGGTGATCTTTTTCATTTGCTATTTTACCAGTGTTTAACCTTTTGTATGTAAATTTCCTCCCTGGTACCCTGTATTTTATTTCTACTTAGCTTTATTCTCTATATTTTCATTTATTTTCCATCATTTCTGGGAGGACCCAAAGTGATCTGAGCCCCTTAAAGTTAGTGTTTTTCTACAGTTATATTATTTATGTTTACACACAATTGCAGGGTCACACACATAGATTTATGTTGTTTGCATACTAAGCATTAAATATATCTGCTGAGACATTGCTTAAGTTAGCAAAAATTGTTATATGGGGAGAATGAACTGAATAATATTAATTTTTCTGTTTGCACATATGTCTGTTGGTAATAGTTGGGGTCATATTTGATTGGGGTTTAGTTTATGATAGACTTGCTCCCCTCTTATGTGTGCGTGTTTTGTTTAGTTTCAATGCAATTTATTGATATTCACTACCATATAAACATGACATTTGTAATCCAGAATTATAAAGTAAGACTCACTGTTTCTGGTTACGTTTTCATCATTATGAAAGGACCAAGTAAAGCATTTCATTTACACAGGTGTGTTGTTAACCACATGGAAAATATCCCTTATAGCAAACAGAGGTAGACTGGGTCCTCTCAAAATGGTGCATACCTTGGATTATCGGAGGGCGCGAGTCCTATAGCCCATGAGCACATGCGGACCCAGGGATCCAGTCCACCCCTGATAGCAAGGTCGATATTAGCATCTGTGAAGTCAGATTGTATTCTTTAAAATACATATGTATACTTTTGTCTTACGTCATCTTGCTTGTAGGACAAATTTTTAAAATTTTCTTTCTTTTTTTTGGTACTACCCTTAATTTTAATGTGTTGATTTAAATTATTAATGAGCTACTAATTGTAGTGCATCTTGATGGACCACTCTTGGTGCAGAACTAAGATCTTTGTCTACCACACATAAAATCTGGGTTTTAGTCCAAACGGTACAAAATTTTTGCCATTTGTTTTTCTAATTCATATTTGGAACATTTGATTGCTCAAGGAATAGATGTGCAGGTCCTTTGAG
>QLNU02014176.1:88127637-88138474 GCA_006491805.2 Dysdera silvatica
TTGGCCTATAAACCGAAATTCATAAAAATCGAGCTCTGACAGTTCGCGAGGTTCTCTTGTGAGAATCACAGCCGGAAGGCTTCAGCGGCTGCATTCATTATCTACAAGCTCTATCTGCAACTAGGGCAAGGCAAAGGGCATATGGGCTACAGGGCACCTGGGGATTGTTTTCCCTATATAAATAGGTCTATAGCAGGGTTTTTAAGCTGCAGTCGCATTTTTCACAAAATGCGAAGAAAAATTATTGCCCATTGCGACAGGCACTTTTAACCACAGTTTATTCTCCAAAAACAGGATTCCCCAATTCCAGAATATCCGTTTTGCACTTCAGGGACCTTTTTTTGTTCCTTTTCGTTTCCTCTTAAAATCCCAAACAGAACCTGTTAAACGTCGTTTATATAAATAATTTGATTAATAAGGTTTTTCGAGCAACGAAAGCAACTAATATTTTTTTAGCATTTTGCTACAACTTTTCTTCTCATTTCGTTTTGAGCCAGCTTAAACTCTGGTCTACAGGGCAGCTGAGGTCATGCCCCTGCTGGCCCCAACTTGGTTACAGGTCTGTTCAGGTTTATTGGTTTCGGATTCGATTCGCAAGTAAGATGTATTATGGGGTGACGGTTATCTATCATAATGCCTCTACATCAAAATGGCTGAAAAACCCATCATTTGAAGTAAGCCTGAGAGAGTTCCTGTGGAGGGTTCGCTCATGTTTCTTGAAGAAATAATTTCAGTCGATCTTTTGTTTGGAGCTTGTAGTTTCACATCTCTTTCTCGAGGACATGCCATAATGCCCATCGTGTATTCACCCTCAATTGGAAGAATTTAGGACTCAGCCTAGAACTTGGATCTGCTTTTGCGTTAAGCCAAGCAGTGGTGGGGCATGCAGTATATATATGCAGCTTGTCAAGATTCTGTTGGAAGATTGTATTCACCTAATGATGAAGGCAGCTCCCGGAAGGTACAAAATGCTGTTGCAAAATTGCTTGGTAGCATTGTGGATTAATAATTCTCCGTACCTGGAACATTGTTCCTTGATTCACAGAATTTTGGAAAAGCCCTTTATTCAGCCAGCAGATGATTCTCTTTCTTATTCATCCAAATCACTCACAGCTATTTAGCCTTCATCCAAGACAGGTGGGCCCGGATCAATTCAAACTGCTTCTCTTGCTGGGTCGGTGTCAACATGAACTTTCATTTACTCTTATATGTTCTGTAATCTACATCAGGTAGCTTGTTGCCAGCAGTTCGATGAGATAGTCTATGCATTCTTTCACTTTGCCTAGTTTTGCAGATTCCATGAACATTCCGATCGATATTTTACGATAAAGCAATGAAAAGCTCAGTCTTCTCAAGCAGAAGTCGTTGGTGGTCTATTATTGCTACATCCAAATTCAATAAAACCAGCTTCCTCCTGGTGTCTGAAAAACTTGCGACAGTAGCCTTGTTCAAGAAATTCTTGAGTAATCTGTTACATCACTGATGGAAGATCTTCTTGTGTACCTTTTAAACCTCTGTTTTGCCATTTTATTCAAGTTCTAGACAATGAAAGAACTGTGCTCTGCTCTTCGGTTCTATATTGTCAACTGTGCAAACCACAAAGCAGCAAAAATTTAGGTGTCCACCCAAGCAATGTCTGTAGTGTAATGAATACATGTAAATTTAACGTCTCAGAATGTTAGGTGGAGTAATGTTTCCATGCATATATAGTACAAAGTCTCAAATCCGGAATCGTCCGGCCCGTGGCCTTTCCGGATTTCGGACTTTTCCGGATTTTAGGTCACTTTCCGATTTACGGCAATAAAAAAACGGGCATCTCCATTCCGAACGCCCTTTTAGTTAATAACTAGCTTACGCTGCCCGAGGGTGCGATTTCGTAAGAAATTGGAGCATTAAAATAGAAAATTTAATCACTTACCTTTCGGCCGCAAATTCCGGAGGTGCCGCGAATCAAGAACAACAGCGCTTGAAACAAATATACATTCCAAAATTTTTATTTACAAACAAAAAAGCTACTTTGGGCTAAACATATCGGTTATTTTTCTTTGGCGCATAAATTGAGATTTTTCCGTTAATACTTTCTCTTTAATTAACGTAACAGTCATTATTTCATGTGCAGTTGCAAAATCCCTTTGTTGCAGTCCTTTAATTACAACGTCCAACGAACTCAGAAGTTGGTCAATCGGAACTTTTTCTTCCTTTTCCTCATCTACACTCTCTTCGTCGCTGCTTTTGTCTTTACTCTGGTTCATCACTAAATCGCATATTTCATCGTCCGTGAGCGATCCTACCACAGGTGCATTGTCATCAATCCCATAACTTCTTCGATATCCGAATAGTCCAGATCCAGACCGTTTGCACAGGTATTTTTGGCATATGCTAAAAGGTCTGCAATCTCAACCTGAAGCACGGTTGTCTTCGATGATTGGAACCCTTGAAACTCGAGCTCGTTGTTGTCCTCGGTAAGGGTAGCTGGCTACAAATTATGCCATGCATGTTTCAAAGTTTCTTCGGTGACACTATTCCATGCTTTGGCTACACTCCATAGAGCATCTCTAATATTAAAATGCTTCACGAAATCGGTTATAGCGTTGCTGTCATTCACGAAACCTAACATTTTCGTTAGGAAATCGCTCTTGTAACGGCACTTCATTGAGAAGAGCACGCCTTGATCCATAGGCTGCAGTAAGGACGTACAGTTAGGGGGTAAGAACGAAACACGTACATTGTCCTTCACAAGCACATCTCCAGGCGGATGAGCGGGGCAATTGTCCATGATTAAAATAATCTTTGCATCTTCCGGAAGACCGATGGATCTGCAGTGGGCTCTTGCTTCCGGAACAAAATGCTCTTGAAACCATTCGGTCGTAAGTGCTTGAGTTATCCAAGCTCTTTTGTTGGCTTTATAAAGGGTGGGGAACGTTTTAATGCCTTTGAAAGCACGAGGCTTCGCACTTTTCCCAATCACCAGCAACCTGCATTTGTGTGTTCCAGCTGCATTCGCACAAGCTAGCACTGTGAGCCGTTCTTTTGAGTCCTTGAGTCCTTTTGGGGTTTCCTCATCTGCCGTCACCAAAGTTTTCCTTGGAACATATCTCCAAAACAATGAAGTCTCGTCCGCGTTGTAAATTTGATCAGCGGTCAAGTTTTCCTCAGATATCAAAAGATTGAAATCTTCTATGTACTGTTCCGCCGCTTCATGATCAGCTGAGCCACGTTCACCACAAACACGCAATTGTCTGATTCCATGCCGCTGCTTGAACCGCTTCAACCAGCCAGTCGAATATTCGCAAGAATTTGTCAAATTCATCTCCTTGTGAAAAATCTTTGCTTGCTGCATCAGCATTGGTCCAGTGAGAGGGATATTTTCATTTCGTCGTTGCCGAAACCATTCGATCATCACTTTATCCAGGTCTTGGTTTTTCACCGAATGCATAGTTTTTCTTTCCGCCATTTCCCTAGGGCTGTCGCTATCCACAAAGAATTCCAGCAATTCCTTCTTTTTCTTCATTAAGTCGTAAATGGTCGATTTCCCAACTCCATACTCTTCGCACATCTTCAAAACTGAAGAACCACGTTGAATCTTCCGAAGAATTTCGACTTTGGTTTTTATGCAAAGGGAAACATGCTTTCTCTTAACCGACTTCCTGATTTCCGACATAGCTTAAATCAAATTAAAAACTAAGCGCAAAACTTCAGAGAACTTCGTAACACGTGCGATATCTGCAATCCTAAGAGAGAGAATAAAAATAAATGGCTTCAGGACCCTGCCCCGTATGCGGACAGCGGTCGTTTTGACCAATAGGCGAGAAGTAACGTCACGTCATTCCGAACCGACCTTGAACAGGTCTTGTTCCCACAGCGGGGAGGCGCATCTCCACTCTTTTCCACACAAAATACCGGTTTTTCTCCGGTAAAAAACCCGGGATGTCAAAAAAAAAAAAAAAAAGGATCTCAAAAGTGTCCGGTTTTTAGGTCATTCCGGTTTTCGGACGTCCGGATTTCGGGCGCTCTACTGTAGTAATAAAACTTATTAATCACTTATAAGAAGGACATTAATTAAATGGAGTTTTCCTGCATTTTTAAATGCTTGCTTCTAATAATTCATATTTAATCCATGTTCACCGTTCGTAACGTTTCAAATTTGCGTGTCTACCTAAAAATACAACTGTTTACGCGGATCCTTGATGCACAACATTGGCTATATTTAATTATGGACGATGAAAAAAAACCAACTTAAAGATCCAACTTTTATAGTTTAAATTAATTCATTAGGTAAGGAACGTGTTAGTGAGTGTAAATACTGTTTTTCTCTATTATACTTAGAGCATAGTTATAGTTTATATTCTAATCGAGAGTAGTTTATCGTGTGTTTCGTAGCATTTAACACCTCAGCAAAGCATGAAAATTGTAGTTTAATGTGAGCTCCGATTCATAGCAGGTTTATGTTGGGTTTTTTTTTTTTTTGTTTGTTTTTTGGTTTTACGGCTCAAAGACTACAGTGGTCATGCTGCGCCGGGACCTACTGTTTTCCGAGGAATCCGAACCTCTTAAGGCCTAGGGAACCAAACCCCGGACTACAGTGAGCAGTGCGATCTTTATGAGATCTCTGAGTAAGCGTTCTTTTTGCACTGCTGGGAGTCGAACCCGGATTAGCCGCGCAATAGGAGAACGCGTTACCACACTGCGCCACCGCAGGGCCTCATAGCAGGTTTAAATCGGGTAGTTTATACTCACTGGATCAATATGATCTTTAACTTGACGTCATTAAACGGAAAACACCCGATCCAATTCTTGTGAAAGATTTTTTGATGATTGTCATCGGCAAGTCACGCCGATATTGCGACTTCCTTTTTATTCATTCTAGATGAGCTAGCTTTACTTCCCGAACCCCATGCAGAGAATTAGGATTGATTGAGTGAAAAGAAATTATTGCGGATCATATATAGTCAGACGAGGAATCCAATCCTCCGTCGGTTTATCTCACCTTGGTAGTCGGTATTACCGAGTGTAGCCACCCGATTCGTATTTCTGCAACCGTGTAATGGCCATGCGATTTTAAACAATCCACCAATCTGCTGTTTAAAATCAATATTTGAGTGATGTCATTTTCATTTCTTGAAGTGCTATAAATTTCTATTTGTCGACTTAGAAAAAAAACTTCGGAGTTTAGATTATTATACACGCCTTTCAGTTCTGTAAGTTTTTTGAGATTTCATAGTCAAAAAGATTTTGCCCTTATCCTTTTAAATTTATGCAATCCAATTTCTTCATATTTGAATACTTCACAAACAAATTGGCATAATTTGAATAGCATTTTATCTGGGAAAGCAAGACACTTACTAAACTCTCATGGTAGTTTCCGAATAGTGTATGAATTTACATTAAAGTAAATTATATCGCTTTTTTTTTTCCACTTCGCTTACGGCGTTTCACAGATGCAAACAAAGTAACTGATCTGTTTCAGAGTACCCGTTGTGGAGTTTGCGTCCATAACCGTCAGATGGCGCAACGAAAGGCTAAAGTGGCGAATTTCCTTAATAAAAATTGTTCAATAGCACATAAAACAAGAATTTCTTCTTATTATTATTTATGCCTAAAAATCACCAAGTTCAACTACATTTAGACATCAAATGAAAAAATGCTTTTTTTTTAATTGTGTTTTCCATACTGATTGGGAATTGTGCAACCCGGAGGAACGAAAGCAACCAATCGCACGAAAGGGCAAGGCACTTTCAGCCAATGGCAATCGGCCAATTTTCTCCAAGGTTTCGATATCAAGTTTGGTTCTTGTTTCAAACAAAGTGGTGTCCTTAGACTTCAATAAAGTTTTTAACATAAATTAATCCGTAATTTTCGGCAAAAGAATTTTCCTAACTTTATCCGCGTATTTTGCGCGCTAACGTAAGTTTCGTTTTGTTGGGTTTGTTTCATTTCTTGCAATCATGCCGTCTATTCGAGTAAGTTTTGAATTTTCTTAGCTGTGTGTCCTATGCTTTAAACATACAGTATAATCTCAATAATTCTAAATTCAGTGGAAAGGGGTTTCACTTTGAGTTATGGAGGTTCAAGGTTCACGAAAATCATTCAATTTGACAAGAATTTCGAGTAATGATGGAGTTAAAAGGAAACGTAACGTTCGCTTCAGCGTTTCTTTTAGACACTGAATTATAAAAATATTCCGGCACATCCAAGATGTTGTTAAAATCCTCTTTAGGGGAAATATAAGTTTTTTAAAGAAATTTGTCTAAATTCGAATACTATAATTAAAAGGTATGCCAATGCTTTTACATTAGCTTTGCTGGGGTTTTCGGAATTCAAGTTATTTTTTACTAAAACTTCCTGTATAAGCATAGCATTTCCCCATAAGCATAGTCTACTAGAAAGTTAATGAGAGGGGGATTCTAGGCTCAATGGGGGTGGAATTACTGAGCTACAACACACATTCCTATGTTAAATGTGGAAAATGGGGGGCGGAGTTACACACATAATTAGAATTTTTTTAAGAACTGAGTAGTATTTAAGCTAATGTTGTATTACACCTAAATCAGTAATTTTAGCAGTTCCCAGAAAAACTTTTTATTCCAAGAAAATTCCCGTATAGTGCTTGCTTGTGCACATTGTTGATTTTTTTATATTTTTTTTTTATAGAATCACTGCCTTATATTATTGAAATCATTTGCAGCTAATATGGCTCAATAGTATTTTATATTATTCCCCTGAACAAAAAAAAAAAAAAAAATGGTTGTAGCTTGGAAGTGGCATTAATCTTTCGGTTCTATTTTTGATGTTCCAAAGAGTTTTGGAATGTAAAATGGGGTCAATACTCTCCATTGAGTGTAAATATATATGTCAGGGGTCGAAATTAACTTTTTAAATCAGGTGCACAAGTGCACCCAAGTCTTGTAACTTAGGTGCACTAAATACTAGTTAGGTGTACAAGTAACTAACAGAATAGAAAGTAAACCTCAACCTTAAAAACGGGTAAAATGTAGGTGTTGCAGTTACATAGCATTTAAGCTAAAAAACGTAACTTTTCAAAATAATTGAACATTCATTTGTAATAAAAAAAAATTCAAAGCAAATGCAGACACATTGAGAAAATTATATAAAATTAGTCCATAGGTCACTGTTCTTGAAAAAAAAAAGTAAGTAGCCATAGTTTGGAATAGTTAGGTGCACTGCATGCACCCAAATTAAAAATTTACATGCATGGATAAAATTTTATGTGCATCTGCTAATTTTGAACCCTGATATATTTGCGTGTATGAAGTTGTAGCCCTGTAATTCATCCCTTCTTACCAATCTTCTGCATATGCCAGTGTTATCAACAACTATGGTAATAATATAAACTTCGCGTTGTATGGGCTTGAGTCCCCCCCCCTCTCCTAATTGCATAAATTGCTATTTTACATCTGTTGGATGCATGGGCGTCCATATAAGTGGGCAGGGGGGGGGCTTGGGCCCCCCTCCTTACCCATTCAAAAATTTGATTTCCTCAATTCTGCTGTGCATTTATTTTTAAAAAAATTTAGTCACATTTTAAAACAAGTTACTTTTCAGCTCATTACTAATTGTCAAGCAGTATCAATTATTTTTGAAGTATTTTAGTATCTTGTACATTTACTAAAATGTTTTACAGTCTTGAGAAGAAAGTAATAATTTTTCTCAGCCCTCTCCTCCTAGAAGTACACATATGAGCACCCATGGTTGGATACTATGATTTACTAGTTTCTATTCCAAGTAACGTTTCTTTGTTTGTAGATATGTCATGTTAAGCAGTCAGTCTCATTCCAGATGACCTATTGTGTACTCTTGGCAGTGTCGTAAGACACAGAGGAACTCAAACCCCTTCATTGGATAATAAAACACATTATTCTGTTTAATACCGTGTCATATTTCCCTGAACCCACCTTAGTGGTTGGTTGTGCTGTTTGAGCGTCCTGTCTGAGATTACAGTGCCGCCTTCGGTGGTCACCTTTTTCAACCCCTCCCCTATAATGTAATGTATGCCCTTTCCTGATCTGTCATAAAGTTTTGAGTTCCCCTCATCATAATTTTTGAATTGCTGTTGCCCTGACTCCTGGTATGAAAAGACAAAATACACTTTTTTGATACGTTAATTTAAACAATAGCATATTTAATTTTTTCCCCCGCTTTTTATTTTCGAATAAATCATATGCTGGCATATGCATTTTTTTGTAATGTCAATTTTTCTCAATATCTAAAAGGGTATCTACATTTAATAAAGTGTGCATAATAACCTTTATGTAGTAGTATAGTACACTGCGCATTGTTTTACTTAACCACATTATGGTTTAAAGGTAATGTATTTATCTCACTGGTGTATACAGGGGGTGTTGATGGGAGTTGTAACCAGGACTGTCCTGAAGAAAATTATTGAGAGTATGCGGTGCTGTCTTAAAGAGTATTGAAATTGCGGGGTTACTGGACTCGGTGACATCACGACGGCACGCTACCGGCATTCGACTGGTCGTGTATCATCTGTCCAAATCCAAGGTGGCAGTTACCACTGTCATCAGTTTTTCATTCCTCACCTAGCCGTACGCAGGATATTATTTTGAGGCTTGGGGGGTTCAGGATGTTTTTCCTCATTTGTTTCCCTTCAAGTTTGTAAATGACTTGGAAAAAAAAAAAGAAAGAAAACCGAACTAGTTGAAAATTGCCCTAAAACCAGCAAATACGAAAACTTTTTTGAGACCTTTAGATTTAGAGTATGGGGTGCATATTCGGTATTTTTCTAAATTTCTTGAGAGTATTCGGCACACACACAGTGCGTACCCTTTGGGTAAAGCCCTGGTTGTAACCCCCATTGCAATGAAATTTTGTATATTTAACATAGGAATATATGAGTTGTAGCTCTGTAACCCCCCTCCCATTAAGCCTATAACCCCCTTATGAACTTTCTGCCTACGCCAAGGTCGTAGCCAGGATTTAATTTCAAGGGGGGGTTCAAAAATTTTTACCGCATGTATCGATACAATCACAGCATGCAAGGCCGTAGCCAAGTCCCATTAAAAATTTAGTTTTTGTTACACTGGTCCCTAAGATTCCCCCCCCCCTCAATACAGGCATGGTGTACACTTATGATTTACCTGCCATATGAAACCTCCAGGTATGACCCTCTGCTGGTACCAAATATCGGGTTGTTCCTGGTGGGAGTGCAAAACGTTCAGGGTTGTAACCAGTTTGAGTCCAGCTTGCATTATGGTCTTTCTCATTTAAAAAAAAAACTTAGTCTGAATTGTAAATATGTCTGATGTCATAGCACACACAGTGAATAACTCTGCATATAGTAGTCTCAAAAAATAGAATCTCAGAAGATGGAGGTTTCATTAAATTCAAGGCGATTACATTTTTCGTTCTTGAATTTGAGGTGATGAATTTTCTGGAATTTCCTTTTCAAAACTTGGCACTACAGCACAGTCCGTCCCCCAGTGTTCTCTCCTCCTAAAATTGAGCGAGAATTTCAGATCAGCTTGTGATGTCATACTCTCCCCGACGTCATTCCTATGGTTCTCTTCTGAGCTCATAAAGACATTTTCATATGCGTCGTCAATCTTTTGCTGTGGGTTCGTTGCAGTGAATTGTATTATGTCTGAACAGTTGAAGTTTTTTTTTTCCGTAAAATTGCTATGAGTGAAGTGGGCTGTGAATAAGGGTTTAATTACAATGGGGTATGAGTGTTCGGTATGTAGCAAATAGACGAGATTGCAGACTAGGCCGAATGCCTACGATACATTTCACTAGCGTTAAAACATTAAATACATTATGTGAATTAAAACATTCCTGCTACACATGTCCGACCAAAACCAATAAAGGTTAGTACTTCTTGTTTTTAACTTTGCTGAATTGAGATAATCATAAATATCAGGCTGTTCTGATGCTTTTTTGCTAGCATTCAACATTTTAAAGATTCGGACGTAACTTGAATGTGACCAAAATAGGCAGTGAGGGCATCCTCCTGAAATGTTGGTGTCTCCCCACACCGATTCAGGAAAATTAACATGGTCTAAAAAACACCATAAACAACGTGGTGGCAGATCAGTTGCTATGTGCTTTGGAAACACGTCAAAAAATTCAGTAGCGGACAGACTGTGCAGTGTCACCCAAAACTTTTGCAGCATTTTTTTTAAGAAGAAAATTCGAGGAATTTTTCTATTAAAAAAAATACTGCTATTAAATGACTAACTAAATGCTAACTAGATGACTTCAATTTTTAAAATGTTTTGTTCATCATTATTAAAGAAGGGAAATTTTTCTTATCATAGTCAATGTGGTAATTTTAGATGACCAATTATTTTTTATTTATTAGATATTATTACTCTTCACAGGGTTAACACAATTGCCAAATGGTTGGCATACAGAGCCACCGGGCATATTTTTGTAACTTGCTCGCAAAGAAAAGAATGATTTCATGGTGCTTGGTGGGAACCAAACCCACCCACCTCTTGGTAGTAGGCTATTTGGCAATTACGCTAACCCTGTGAAGGACAATATTTCATATATAAAAAATAATTTTATTACATTTAAAGGTATGTATTTTGTGAGGTATTTTCAAGTGCATAGCCATTTCTGATAGGGGGTGCAAAAGGTGTCCCCACACCTGAGTGGCTAATCTCAGAGGCATCTGCAGACCTTTTATTATATTACTTTTGATCTTTTATTAAAAGAAAGGATATCAAAAATTTTTGTTTTATTTTATGAAAATGAAAAATATTCCTCTTACATATAACTGCTTCAAACTATGTATATATAGATATAAAGCAATCACTTCACATGTCAAATATTTTAAATGAAATAAAAAATTAATAAG
>QLNU02014176.1:88140375-88153396 GCA_006491805.2 Dysdera silvatica
TTGATCCATGGGTTGTATGAGGGCAGTTGTGTTTGGGTGTAAACACTTTACCTTTATATTTTCCTTATGTTGATGATCACACATAGTTATAGGATGACCTGGCACATTGTCAAGTACAAGCAATATTTTAAATGGAAGGTTGTTTTCTTTGCAATAGTTTTCTGCATCAGGTGCAAAATGATGGCAAAACCACTGTCGAAAAATTTCTTGTCATCCATGCCTTTGGATTATATTTCCATACAACAGGTAGCGATGTTTTTGAAACTTTTTTTTGTGTTTTTTGCTGCGATAAACTAACAGTGGTTTTAATTTGCAGTCTCCAGCAGCATTTCCACTAAGCAAAAGTGTAAGCCTGTCTTTGGCTATCTTAAATCCTGCAATAGATTTTTCATCTTGCGATATGTACGAATGATTTGGCATTTTCTTCCAATAGATTCTTGTTTCATCTACATTGAAAACTTGTTCCGGAAGGTATTCCTCCTTTTCAATTATTTCTGCCAAAAGGTTAAGGAATTCCTCATCTGTGACTGTGTCGGCACTAGCAGCTTCACCTGTCACTTTAATGTTATGAGTTTAGCACACACCTTAAATTTTTTGCACTAATGACTTGCACTAAATTTGTCACCAGCAGCAGTTTCACCTTGCTTGCATTTCAAATCTTCAAAAAGACTCAAGGCTTTCTCTTTTATAAGCGTAAAGCTTATCGGTATCCGTTGCTGTTGCATATCTTTAATCCAGATTAGCAATAACGTCCCCATTTCATCTATTAACATTCTTCTGTTCTTAGAAATTATGGTTGATTGCATTGGTGCTAAAATTTTCACATGCTGCATTATTCGAACTTTGTCTTTGATAATGGTTCTAACAGTCGATATATTCATTTCATATTCACATGCAATATCGATGACTTTGTTACCTTTTTCATGTCGATTTATGATTTCTATTTTATTTTCCATAGTTATCGCTCGCCACTTTTGAAAAATGTGAGAATTCTCACTTTTCCTTTTTTAAAACATTTTTAGACTGAACTTTCTTTAAACAGGAAATATTAACATTGCATATGCAATTTGTTAGTCAATAGTGGTAGAGTAATGCCAGTTCTGAAAAAGGTAATGTTGAAATAAAATTTTGTGTGTACACACACATACTACTACGTTCTACCAGAAATATTTTATCGAGTGCAATCATCAGTCCTCGTTGTGGTTGGCTGGCCTGGCCAGTAGCGTCATCTGTATTTAACAAAGAAAAAGAAAATCAAAAAAAGAAAAAACAAACATGTAATTCTGAAACAGTGTAAGTCGAGGACCTACTGTATTGCATTTCTATTTATTTGGTCAATTTGTCTGTATTAATGATTTTTTTTTTAAATATAGCTCTGTCCACATTGTTTGACATGTTTAAGGCAAATACACTTCCAGAAGATCCTCTGTCGTATCCTTTTATAAAAGACACAATGTATTTAATATGTTTTAGGTTACCGTATTACAGTTCAAAATGTAGTTGCTTTAACTGTCTTTTAATTATTGAGCATAACACAGTATTAATATTTTGAAGTGAAAATAAAGTATTATTAATATAACAAAATGTTAAATATTTAGGTGGGACTTGAATGTTAGAAGTATTTTATTATTATTACCTCTTTTTTTATCATTATTTGAATCCTTTAGGTAGTTGCTGAAAACTTTGATTTAATAAGGGCTCTGCTATTTTTCTTTGTCTCATACTTCACAATTATTATGAATAGAAAATATATTCCGTAGAAATAAAAATGTAGAAATCAGCATATATACAGAACATTTTTTTTTTAATTTTTTATTTATTTATTTTTTTAAGTAAACTTTATCTTTGAGACATTGTTTCTTTAAAGAAATATTGTTTTGGGGATATTATTTTTTTGAAGTTGTCTTGAAGACACCTTCACCATCTTCACGTTAGTGTACATTTTATGTATTTTAATAAGTTCAGTAAATCAAATACTTTATTGTATTAGTCCATTAAATCAGCGATTTACTGAAATCGAAATATACATTAAAGTTTATGTAATTGTGTTAAATTAAGAAACTGCCTTTATGTGTGTGTGCTCAAATAGCATGGATAGTTTGTCTATGAAAAAGTACATAAAGAAATTGTTACAACATTATTTTATTAATGTCAATTGGATTTTAGTATTTACATTATATAAATTTAATGCAATATAATCAACACATAAATTCAAAGCAATTAAGCTTGTACGTTATTAATATGTTTATTGTTTGTATGATTTAAACGGGGTGTCTATTGATCTGGAAAAGTCAGGGAAATTTGAAATTCATTGTTATAATAAATAGCTTATTAAAATAATTTTCCTGAATTTAACTTTTCATACTGCATCGCATACTGAAAATTTTGAAAAACTTATACTTTTGACTAAACTTCCACCGAAAATTTATATAACTTATAAAAAATTATTAAATTCATACATATCTAAGGACGGAATGTGTTTGCCAAATATGTAACTAAAACTTGGGAGGAAAAAAAGTGCTTTTGCCAAATTATCTAATCTATAAAGGATTTTGAACATACGAGTCTCCTTTCTCTTATATATAGTCATATACGCTTTTTAAATGGAATAAAAGATGAAGCATCAGCTTTTCCATTATATAGCTAAACTTTTATAATGTTATCAAAAATAGTGGAATGAAAATGTTATAAATGTTTAATGCAAATTTTTAGTGTATAGATAAATTCATTTGTAAATACTCTGTAATTAAGTTGAAAATGGTTTTGAGGTTTATGTTAGTGGATTTTGTGGTCCTGAGACTAGTTTCAATTATATATATTTTAATGCATTGTAATATATTGTTCGCTAAAATTAGTGATCGCAAATTAAGATTTGGTCTGGAAAGTTTGAAATTGAATTTAGTCAGAACCATGTCTTCTTATTATTATTAATTTATCCTTCCTCAACTAATTACAGCAGTATTTCATGGTTTTTATAAGTTTGTACAATTTTTTTTTAATATCTGGATTCTATGATGGCTGAATCATTAAAATGAGGCATTTAATGTTAAAATATGCAAGGTAGATGGAGAACATTACAATTATGACTCGAATTTAGAAACTGTAAAAAATAATGATATTGTGGTTGAAAGTAATTTGATTTTTACTTATTGTAGTTCAGTAACATTATTTGGTTAATGGAGTTGTTTCCAAATAACAATAGTTTAATTAATGGTTTCAAAAAAATGTTTAATATTTCCAAAAAAAAAAGAATGTTCGCTGTATCTAAGTTTGTGTAAACACTACACTTGGAAATATTTTGTTACTGGTCTGGAAAACTTATTAAAAAAAGTCAGCGAAGTTTAAAACAAAATTTGTATAAACACCATGCTTAAACAATTTTATTTTTTCATGTAACATGTTTCATTAAATCAGTTTGAATATCATGTTATTTCCATTTCTATACCACTTTTACGATAATTTAACATTCTAACTTTAAACCTATTCCCATTTTTAAAAGTACACAAATACACCCTAAAACTAAATATTATATACAAATGCACCCTTTCCTTGGTCTGTTGTAGTCTTATTTTTTAGATATATTTTTACTCATAGATTAGCATATTATTATTACTGCGTACAGAAATGATTGACACAAATGCAGTCACAGGGTGGAAAATATTTTATTCAGCAAAAATGAATATTACATTGGTTAGACATACTCCCCATCTAAGTCTATGCACTTCTATCCTTTGAGTGGGAGTTTCCGAATGGCTGTGGCAAACCAATTGTTAAGTGTGTTAGTGCACCATCTATGGCAATGGAACACAGTTTGCCTTGATGGTGCTTTGTCTTTGCACACTGACATCGTACGACAATGGATATCTGGATATCGCCTTCTGTAGTGTTTCATCTAAAATAAAATTAGGGCAGGGTGCACGTCTTGACAAAAGACTTTTTTTGCACTCTCAATACATGGATACTCACGTTGAAAATCCGCGGTTAGGTCAGCTTTAGTGCTACTAACTCCTTCAAACAATGCCTTGATTGATTTAGTTCCTATTGCTGCTTTCCTTGAATTTTTTAGTTTTCGTTTGCCGGTAAGCATTTTTTTTTTCTGAGTTAAGTATATGCAAAAAGCAAGGGGAAAGGGCATGTGATTGCGATCTAACGACAGTGTTGCCAGATGGCAAGATTAAAAAATCCCAACTTCATACAAAATAATAATTAAATTAATATAACTATAATTTAGTTAAACATTATCCTATACTATATGACAAGTAAGAGTAATAAAATAGGGATGTAAAACATGCTTAATTTAGTGCTTAAAGACAAACAAATTGATTTTAACAAAAATTTGATCTCAAAAATAGGTGGAACCGCTAACGTTTGTCGGAGTAGTCCATGGTTGAAAGTCTGCAAACCTGGCAACAGTGATTTGTTTACAAATATTCGTCTGCAATCTGGTTTTGCCAAAACAACCAGTGTTATTACAGAAATGAAATGCTGGACTACAGAATTTTTACAAACCAATAAATTTCGTCACGCGTTTTGGATTCTAACGTGGGAATTTGAATCATCATCGGGGAAGGATGGTGCGTTATTTTCCGAGGGTTGGGTGGGACATATGGGCACAAGGGCGGACAAGTCGTGGGCAGGGCGCTTAAAGGTTCAGCAGGGCATTGCGCCCTTCTATTTCGCTTTAGATGAAACATTACCTTCTTAAAACCTCCTCTTTCCACAAAAATCATGCTGTCTATCGCCGTCTGTAATGATCATCTGCCACCTTTATTGTTTATGCGTGCACTGACAGCAACTGGAAGAATAACCGTTTTCCTTAATCGTTCACGAGCTGGTAGCGCCATTTGTGCATTCCACATAGAGCACGACCCCTGGTATCTATTTCTTGGTGTTTCCCTGTCGTTTGGAGTTTATTTACGTGAGAGGTTTGTGTCAGTCATTTTTGTACATAGTAATACTATGGTCTTTAATTGAAATAGTTGGGCGGTGGAATATTGTGGAATTCCTCCTGCAGATCCGAAGGCTATAGAAGATTTAGAAAAGGAGCTTGACAAGCTGTCAAAAGAGTTGTTTAAGTATAAATACGGAGACCAGCAAGATGATGAACACAAGAAGCCTAACTGTTGAGAGAAAATAGCTGAGTCATGTAAAAGCTTAAATAAATGATTTGATATCATATATTTTTCTCTCTTAATTTGCTAAAGTAAATATAAAACGATAATTGTAAACCATTCTATCAATGGATGCACTGGTAATATGGTCCCACACTTCTGGTGGGTAGACTGATACATCAGACAAAAAGGTATTTGCACATCTGCATTATGTTGCGTAAATAGGAGTGGAAAACAAACGGTGTGAAAAATATTTTTAATTTTTGGATTACTTTTAAAATGAACATGCGTATGTGTTTATTTTTTCAATAATTAAGAAAATATTTATGAAAAGTATTTTTTCATACCAAAAAAATATTTGCACGCCTAACAACATTCTGTTTCAAACCAGTTGAACATTATATTGTAGAAATTTGTAATAAATTAAAGTCCCTCACATTTCAAAAGACACCTTATAAAATTTTCGCAAACAGGATTTTTTAAAAATTTAACAGCAATTTAGTTTCTGTTGTTGTAACTCTGAAAAATTGTGAATTTTTCATTGCGATATGGGAGAGCATTATTTTTTTTCCATGACTAGTTGTAGTTACTGCAACATAGATTAAAAATATAAATTTGGGTTTCTCTAGTGTTTAGAGCATAATAAAAAAGAAAACAGAGTGGTATTGTGGAGAACAAATCTAGATACGGCTGTCCAAAGAAGCAAAAAGCAAGGCAGGTGAGGAACATTATTAAACAAATACCAAAAAACACTTCCATTTGTACTTGAAAATTAGCTATTGATATTTCTGCACTGGGGATAATAGTAAATTCTGAAACTATTCATAATGTTCTTTACGATGTGCATATTTTTGTTAGATTACCCAGGAAAAAACCTTATATCGGTGAAAATAGGCGGTGGGAAAAGACGAGTTTGCCAAAACTTATGTTAAGAAGCTTAAAAGTTTCAGAAAAAAGTGATACTTTTGTACGAAGGTGAGTTTAATATTTATTTAGATGGAAAAAAAAATGTGTAGTTAAAACAAACACTTCCCTTTAACGTAAGATTGATTATAAAACATAGCGATGGCCATGAGATAATTTGGTGTGCATGGATACTAATGGAGTTGGCAAGATGGCCTTTATATTAGAGGTAATGTGAATGTTTAACGTTATGTTAAGATATTGCGAGGTAATTTATTAGATAGTACATTGAAATTGGGGATTCATCCTCCCTTTCGACAAGACAACCATCCCAAACATGTTGCTCATTAAACAAAAGTTTCTTGCAGATTTGCCACCCCCCCAAATATGATGCTTGCTTCTAAAATTCTTGCTCTTTATTTTTTTCCATGTTGTAGTTGATCTCGGAGTGTCATGGTAAAAGCCATATAATCTTTGCCTTAGAATGTAATGTAAAGAAGGAGGCTTTTTAACAATAGTCAACATTTTGTGTTTCATTTGATTGTAAAGTGCTTTTGGTTTAAGTAATATTGACTGGTTTATTCAGATAAGTCATGTATATACCTTATTGACAAATATAGGGTCAACCAAAAGTCCTTAAAAATTCCAGTCATAAAAAAAAAAAGGAAAAATATAACGGCCGAATTTGCACCGTCCCTGGGACGTCATTATAACCGATTTTCATGAAACAAAACTCCCTGATATTGTCTTCTTTTATCATTGTTATCCAAAGGTAAAAAAAAACAGTAAACCGTCTGTGACTGCCCAGGTATAAGGGCATCTCTTACACTTCTACCAAAAACTGCTCTATTCATAGGCAATGTAGAACACATTACTGCTATTGAACGTATTATTATTCAGCTTCAGTAACATAGCAATTTAAAACATGGGTGGGGGAGGGAAGCTCAAGTTGTTTTAAAGAAGATTGTGAGCCGTCGAGAAAATGACATGTCTTGATATTGTTACGATAATGAGATTAATTATAAGCTTAATTAATCCTTTCTTGTCTATCTTCATCGATGTTGTTTACAATCATGAGGCAAAGATGAAGAAACGAGATGTGATCCACTGTACCCAAGGTTGCATACTTCTCATCCGCGAGATGATGCGTTCGTGTGTGTTGATTCCCGCCTTGAAAAGGTGTGTCAACAAGATTATATACTTCCAAAGGGCATCTCTTTCATAATAATGTTGGTTCTATGAGATGTCCGTCATGAGAACCATCGTGCATCTGCGTGTAAAGTTCATTAGGCCGGAGACGAGTCTCACAAGCGGACATTTGATTTTTCATGTGGTCAGCTTCCACCCGAGTAGTAGGGATGCCGGGAAAAAGGCGATAGCAAGCTCGCTTAAAAATTAAACGTTGGAGTGAACGGACTTGCAGGTTGTGTTGTCCACGAATAGGCAATATGTGTTTAATACAAGCGGTGGAGACGTAAGTGACAGCGACCTGAAAGAAATGAACTATAGTAGAGCGCCGATTATCCGAACTTCCAATTAACCGAGCACCCTATCTATATATATCTCTCTCTTTAAGCACCCGATCCGAAATGTGAACATTTCCCCGATCAGTGTATCGTTAAGAGCAATAACAAGAGAATAAGGGATTGGGGGAAAAGAAAATCTGGTTAAAAAAAAAGTTTAAAAGATAAAAATAACAAAAAAAAAAAGTTAAAAAGTCGAAATTTTTTTTTTTTGAAACACGCCAGAACTAACAGCTGCCAGTCCTAAGCCTAGATAAAGTGTGAAGGAAAATTGTGCACACACAATAGTATTTTTTAAATCCACCTATCCACTACTAAATTCGATAAAATCATACATTTGCTGTATTAAACAACCCGTTACGCATAAAAAATATATATTTCAACCGTTTTAGTATAGTCAGGAACATCCCTTAAGGTGCCTCTCCAATTATCTGAAATTTTGCTTATCCGAACTAGGGCCGGTCCCGACAGGTTCGGATAATCGGCGCTCTACTGTACCGGGGGATGCTAATCTGATCGGCGTGGGCGATGCAATCAAGATAAGTATCCTATTTGTATTCGATTTCCGTTACCTGGAATTCACGTGTTAAAAACAGCAAGGCTAGATCTAATTCATCCATACAATCGAAATTACATTCCATCTGGGGCAGCGCCCAGAGGTTTCAACCTTCTGTGATGTAAAATGTCCCTAAGCATGATTCTTTTTATGGGACGTCCCTTATTTTAATTTTATTTATTTAACAGGTGCACTAAAAGATAATATGTTTAACTCCTTAAGAGACCCTTTTTCTAGCCACTCCCTGAGTACATTTGGTGGATCCATATGTCTAAATGTTTATACCGCATATGCTATATCTAATGATAATAAAATAATGATCAGGAAACTTAATAATTACTTGTTGAGTTCTGTTACATGTTGGACTCAATTGCGTCAGTTCTGAGAATGGTAAAAATGGCCGGGCATTAAATTGTATTTAGAACCTGGGTAAGTAGGAAACAATATGGTCCCTAGAAAGGACTATCAAGGTAATAAAGTATATTAAGTAATCTAAATAAGACACAAAAAACAACGTTTTAGAAGCGTATTTATGTCAAGATTGAGTTCAAGCTACGCGTTTCGGGCGATAACTCGATCTTGACATAAATACGCTTCTAAAACGTTGTTTTTTGTGTCTTATTTATATTGCGTATTGTTTCGTCGAATATTTCCACGTATTAAGTAATCTTTTTAGAGTTTCGATTTAAAAGTGGCGTGGTGGCGACGGCCATTAAAGAAGCTACCTCGTAATAATATTCGATGGGAGGCTTAAGTTCCCTTTTGTATTTGTAGGCTACTGTTCAGTTTCTATCATTTTTCGATTTTTGAATCAAACCGTTCGTTCGCATTACATGTTTATCTTTTTAAAAATAAACTATTATTTAACACTTGTTTTGTTTGTTTAGTAGAGAATTAAATGGTGAATGTGTTTTGTCTGCAGAAAAATTGTTTTTTGCATTTTTCACTAAAAGAAATGGTGTCAAAAGTGATATCTTATTCTAAGGGTTTTCAACCTGGGGTAAGATCCCTGAAACTCTTAACAGCTTTTCTGTGCGAAGTTTTACGGTGGGATAATTATTCGTAAGAGATTTAATTAATAATTTAAAGGAATTATTGCCCATTCATAAACGTTAGTATTTAAATTTTGCTTTTGAAAAACACAAAAATACAGAAAAAGAAATAAAAATGTTAAAGATTATACTTTTGGTACCCACGTCTATAAACGCAAGATATTTTTCCAAAGAAGAAACAGGGTGACTATTCCGGCCCGGAGACGAATCATGGGCCTTCTGTACCAAGGCGTCTTTAATTCAGGCGGACTGGGTGCTCTCAAAGGGCGCATACCCGGGGCTTTTGGAGGGCGCAAGACAGGCCTGTAGGCCAGCAGGGGCGCGGCCTCAGTTGCCCTATGCTTGTGCCCCAGTAGCCCTATGCTTGTGCCCCAGTAGCCCCATCGATCTATTTGTATATGTTCACAAATACTATATTGAAGTCAAACAACAATATAAATCAACGTTTATTGGCGTAGTGATACCAGCGCCGATGTTATGACGCGGCAAGATGGTGAAACGTTCGAAAGAATCTAGCCACGTCTAACATCGGCGCTGGTATCACTACGCCAATAAACGTTGATTTACAGTGTGCATCATAAATTCGTTCAAACTTCAAAGATTCATAATAAAAGAAGTAATCCTTGGAAAAAATTTCGGTTCACACAAATATGATCAGAGGGAGATTGGACTTTTTTTCCCATGTATTAAAAAAAAGGAAAAAGAAGAGGGCGTTCACATGTCATACTGAGACGTTTTATGCAAATCAGGCAACACACAAATAGACAATGAAACAGATCACAATAACATGACACTGTGTATTTATTATTTTAAAGTAAAAGATGTTCAACATGAACACCACCACAAGGTATTAGGCAAGTGAGGCACGTCACTGTGCCTATTACAGCTGAGTGTAACATGTCGGCATCGATTCCACTGACGGTCCGTTGAATGGCATCTTTCAGTTTCATCAAAGTGGCAGGGGAGCCCCGGTACACACAAGATTTCAAGTATCCCCACAACCAAAAATCTTCCGGGGTCAAGTCTGGTGATCGTGAGGGCCACTTAAACTTACAACCTCGACTTATTACTCGGTCTTCAGTGATAGTTTCAAACAGGAACGTCTTGACTGCACGTGCAAAGTGGGGCCGGGCACCATCCTGCATGAAGGTGATGACAGGTAATGCATGTCTTTTCTGCAATACAGGCACAACCTGGTCACTCAAAGGCGTAACATACGGTTTTGCAGTGACTGTACATGTTTTCCAACCGGATACAGGGCAACGCTCTTCAAAAAAGAAAGGGCTCAAAATGAAAGACGCGGTGAAACCACACCAACCAGTCACATGAGGAGAATGCAGTGGCTTAGTGAGGTACTCATTAGGGTTTGACGTCGCCCAAATATAACTGTTTTGCATATTGACATCACCATGCAGTGAAAAGTGGGCTTCATCCGTCCACATGACATTCAACAACCATTGTGGGTCACGTTCCATTTATGCAAGCGCCCATGTAGCAAATTTTTGTCTTTCATCTGTTTCTGCCGGTAATAATTGGTGAAGTGCCTGTATTTTGTACGGATACAGATTCAAGATTCCGTGCAGAATACGTAGAATCAAGGATTCGGGAATCCCCGTTATTCTCCCAGCTTCATGAGCATTGCTACTCCCCGTTGATGTCTTGGCTCCCAATTCTTCCATGACACTTTGTACAACATGGATGCGGTCCACGCTCAAGGATGGTCTGCCACTTTGTGGATGATCCTTCAAACTCCCCATTTCCTCAAAACGTCGTACTAAATTCAGTATCCCATTCAATGAAATAGGGCTTTTTTGCGCCTTCAGTCTGTTCTCCGTGCGAAACTTTCGCAATGCAATAGTTGTGGATTTACTATTCTTGTAGAAAAGTTTAACCACCAACGCTCAATCTGGTAACGATAGCATGCTGCCGGCATCGAATGACGAATCCATTTTCAGCCAGGTGTTTTATTGCTAGCCTGATTTGCATAAAACGTCTCAGTATGACGTGCGAGCGCCCTCTTTCAGTTACTTTTAGAATCATTTTTTTTATACATGGAAAAAAATCCAATGTCCCTCTGATCATATTCGCACAAACCGAAATTTTTTCCGAGCATTACTTCTTTTATTATGAATTTTTGAAGTTTGCACGAATTTATGACGCACCCTGTATATTGTTGCTTGATTTAATCTGTCTAGTATTCGATTTATATAAATATTGTATTGAAGGTTTGAGTAACAAACTCTATGGGTGTATATGTCGCATAAAAAAAAAAATGTGTGTGTGTGTGAATGCAATTGAAATAGTTATGTGCGCTTCTGTGGAATTTATTATTTTTGAACTACGACAATGCCACTTCTCCACTGCTTGCTGCTGCGCTTCTCTTTTCTTCTCGACCTCTCCCCAAATCCCCGTCTTAGGACCCCCTCCCTTCAGGGATTCCTAAAGGGGCTAGTTGCGACGGGATGCGTTACGTCACATCAGAGATTAACTCTGGTCTATACCAAATCCAATGTACCAGTATAGGAAACGAGCAAAACTACATATATGTATCATTTCCACGTAAACCCATGACCTTTTAATGGCAGCCACGTGGAGCCTGTCTGTCACACCAAACCAGAAAGGCATAATGCTCATCCTAATTACAAGGCTTTAACATTTGGATTATAAAGTTTTGGAAATGCCTGCTGAGAAAGGGGGGGGGGGAGAAAAAGATGAAGAGTTTAAAGCTGCACCTAAAGGTTGCAAAACTCTTGAAATTATGTTTAAAAAGTGCCCACGTTTTAGCAGTTCCCCTCATTCTTTGTGAAGGAGAAAACGAAACAGTAGGAGAACTTGTGTACGAAAAATATATACACATTTAAGAAGATACACTAAATTTCTAAGGTAAACCATGACTAACAATTATAAGGAATTTCATTATGGAACGCCATTTTATCATTTATTCACGGTGCAATGAAAACGTAAAAATAATGTTTTGAAAAGTGATGAGAAAATAAGTGGCAAAAATGTGACATAAAATTAATATTAGTTTTGTAGTATAAATATGTTCGTATCCTATATGGTATATAATACAACATACTAGTTATATTCAAATTGGATTCCACGGAATCACAAGCTTTTGTGAAACGTTTTTGGGGTTACACAATTTTTTTATTGAAATTTGGATTTCTGTTTCTTTGTTATATCATTTTATAATTCTAAAACACGCTTTTCAGAGGCAGAATGCACATTTTGGCTATTTTGATTGGCATAACTAGGGGATGAGGCCTAGCCCCTCTAGAAAAAAAAAATAGCCTCCGCTAGAAAATTTCTGACTCAATAAAATAGCTAAGTAATGCTATGTTCCGAATATTGAGGTGGGGGCTTTTATATTTGAAGGTAGTTGGGGCCAATGGCTCTATCTAAGAAATTTGAATATCATGTTTTTAATAATTACTGCAATTCTAGCGATCAAAATTATATGTCAAGGTAGCGACAGAACCTGAATAATAAAAAAAAAAACCCAAAAAAACCAACCCCTCACATTTCCTAGTAAATATGCTTAATATTTCCCTGATTTTTTGTGGACATTATCCGCATTAATCAATTAAATCAAATTAAATACAAAGATTTTTTAATTAATATAATTATATATAAAGGTTCGTTCAAGTATTATATAAACATTTTTTGGAGAAGGGGTGAGATTTTCATCATGGTTAATAAATTGACACCCACGTTTTTAAGCTGATACTAGAGCTTTTTAGGTATGGGAGAAAAAGTCCTTAAAAAATTATTTTTCTTATTTTTTATTATAAGGTGGGTATAAAATGGCTAGAAATTTACTTATTTAAAACTTGAACGGCCCCTAAATTATGTATGGTTTTAATATTTAGAATA
>QLNU02014176.1:88153496-88172173 GCA_006491805.2 Dysdera silvatica
CTCGATTTCTGATTTTTTTTTATGAATTTTTTAAATTTTCATAATTACACTAAAACGCAGCTTAGCGCTTAACTGCACAGCCGTAAAGTGAAGTCTTCAGTTAGGGGTAGTTTTACATTCATTTGGAGTGCTTGATAAAAAATAACAACAAATTGTCTACTGAGCAAGCTCTAACTAATGCATTTCCCTATGCGTATTTTAATACCCCACTTTCATCCCAGCCATGTAACATTCTTCTTAATTAGTTATTCTCATTATTTCTCACAGGCAATAATCAATAAGAATATTTTCATTTCATTATTTCTTCGCTGTTAAAAAAAATTATAATTTTTTCCTCCCTGTGCAGTGCCACATTTGCATATGTCTTATATTCTCCCTAGGTGAATTCTAGCGTAAAAGAAATTTATAACATAAATTTAAAGTACTAAATCTTCTGATTACTCATGAAAATGGTAACATGTAAAAATGTATAAAACATAAATTCGTATCGCAATGTGTACACCTTAAAAAAGAAAATTCTCTGCATTCATTAAAACCATATTCTTCGTGGTTGACGTGAAATGATAGAGATAAAATTTTATCAAATGACTCAATAGGAACGTCCGTGTAATTGCAAGCAAACCAAGGGTACACTAACATAGACTTATGTTTCTTGGACTGAATTTGATCAATGAATTTTTAGTATTTGTTTTGATTAATTCATTTTATGGAAATTTTATTTACAGTGACGCAATTTGCAATTTTTAAAAAAAAAATTGTATTGACTAAAAAAAATAAACATCTAACAAATAAAACTAAAGGTTGAATGAAAGCTGTTACGCCTGGAGGAATATGAAGCTTGTCGCTTATTTTTATTTGTACATGTTCGCAGTATTTTTATAATTTTCATCAGTCCACTTCTTTAATTTGATCATGTTGTGGATAAATTTAAAGTTTTCATTGTTTCAAATAAATTAATGACTAGGGCTCGGATTATATGCATATGCAATTGCATATTTTAGCTCTTTTCAGCTTTAGTGGATATAAATGCATAAAAACGATAAATTTTCAGAATATATGCATATTTCAAGGGTTTCAATAATTTTATTATTCTTTTATCGGAAATTTTTTACATAACTATAAAAGTTAAACTGTCCTTTTACCCTCATATTAACAGAAAGAAAACTGAACTTGCAAATGTGCATATTTAATAATATCCTGAGACGCCAAAAAATGTAGTTACGTTCATAGCTAAATTAGCTACTATCCTTAGAAGGGAGACGGATGGGTTTAGTTTTATTGTGCTAGACAAGTAATTAATCTAAGTAGATGCGGACTGGGAAGCCGTCCAACCGGCTCCCGGGCCGCTGCGCCCTCATGGGCTCGCGTAGACATGGGCTCGCGTCCGATAATCCAAGGTATGCGCCCTTTGAGAGGACCCAGTCCGCCTCTGAATCTAAGGTCATATTATATAACAAATACTTATATGGGGCAGAATTCTGCACCATTATCCATAAGCAGACGTCGCTGATAATCTATTAGGGATAGACTATCCGTTATAAACTACCCACAAAATTTTATAAACGCAATCTAATAACTTCAGTAGATCTGGAAGGATCTGTTTCGCCATAAAATGCAATTGGTTAACAGAAGACAAAGCTTAATTGTTCCGAACATTGATAAAAAACTTGCGATATGATATAATAAAAATTGTGCTATATATATAAAATACTGTGTTTCAACTCAGTTTTGTAATAAAATCAATCTTTTCTTTTAAAACGCAGGACATTTATATTTTAAATAAGTGAAAAAATATTTAAGTGTATATTTTTTCATTTTAAGTCCATATTGTACCATTTAGAGTGCATATGAATGCATATTTTGGCAATTTTTAGTACATATTTGCACGTACATTTTGCTTGTTTTTTAGTGCACATCATCCGGTCTCTATTAAAGACAAATATAACAAATATTAAGTTAAGAGCAGGAACAACCCTTATTTCTCTGCGATATTTCCATTTGCTTAGGATGATTTATATGAAAAAATCTTGAAGGTACTGGAGAATGTTTCGGTAGGATCAAAATTTCCAGCAGTGATTTGCATTCTGGCTGAAGGGATCGTTCTAAAAATGAAAGAACTGGGCTTCAATTTCATTGCGCTTATGATGCAGAAGGTTCTCGAAATGATCTGACCAGTAAACGATATTCTAGAAGCGAAACCTGCAGATCTTCTAACTGGAATCGCAGTGATTGAGAGCATTAGAAACTGCATTTTGAAACTACGCTGTGAGGGCAGCTATGAAGAACTATTTTCCGAATGTGGCATTAGGAACAAGTTTCCAAACACTAACAGAAAACGTCCAAAAAAGAGAAAGCAGTACCTTGAGTATTTTTGTAGTCATGTCAATATTCGGAAACAACAAGTCCGATGAAAATGACATATGCAAGCTGAAGCTTTTGCACTTCTCCATGTTAAATAATGCTTTGTTTTTTAGATAAATGCACGATTCAGCGGAAGAAATTCCTATCTTGTCTCTGTATGCAAGGCAGTCGATTCAGTAGCGGATCCGTGGTGGTGATGGGGGGGGATTAGGGAAAATTTCCCCTCCCAAATCCATAAAAATGCGGTGAAAATCGGTTATAACGAGCGCCTTTTATAACGACCACCTTCATATAACGAAGGAATTTTTACAAAAAGTTTGATTGCTTATTTTATTTTTTAAATTGCTCGTTAATTTCGGGGTCCAAAAAAAGACTTATTCGTTAAAAGCGGTTAAATTGTATTGCACTTAATCATTATACTAAATAAAATCCATGATTTCCTCGTTATATTCGGAAACTCGTTAAATGCGGGCTTTTTATAAGTGGCCTATTGTATTTTACATCCCCCCCCCCAAGAAAAAAGCCCTCTCTCTCTTTCTGGATCCACTTCTGTTGGAGCCAAGTGGCAGAGCTTTTCTGCAGCGTAATTCGTTGATTCCATTGTCGGAACTTACAGGTGTTTCAACCAGTGAAGGTGAAATGAGAACTGCTAAGAATTTAATAAGATGGAAAATTCAGAATACGCCTCAAAAACGAGATAGAGCAGTAGCATTGGAAATTATGTTTCTATTGTTCCCTTTCAAAGAATTCTTTCCCAATATTTATTCCCCATACGCAGGCGCATTAGCTCTTGGAATATCGACGGCTACATGCAAGAAAACTTTCTCGACCCTCAACCATATACTTACAATCTATAGACGTTTAATGCTTCACCAGAGGAAAACCAATCTTTTTTTACTTTCACCTAAGCGTGAAATTTGCAAATGCCCAAACCTGGATGTATTTATAAGAAGATTTACTCGCACGTCAAGACGTCTGCAGTTGTATTAAAATTCCAGTTTTTGGTGTAATGGTCTAATTTTGAGTAAACAGTAACAGTTTGTTTATGGCCACTAAGTCTGGGAATGAAGGCGCCATGAGCAAAATTCTTCCTGTCCCACCACCATAAATTTAAAATACAAACTTTGATATATATTAATATTACAATACTTGTAAAAAAAGGGGGGGGGGGGCATCAGAGAGAGGAGCGTCAAATTTATTTGGGATTATAGTGACATAATAATATTTAAATGCTGTACCGTTCCAGGAAATTATTTTATACTCGTGAGACCCTGGGTGCCCTGTGCCCAATATGCCCTTTGCCTTGCCCCAGTTGCCCCTTCATCCTGGCTACAGGCCTGGCCCAAGTGCTTGCCCATTCGGAATGTGCGAGTCCTATCGTCCATGAGTGTGCACCAGTCCAGTCCACACCTGCTTTAACCAACTAGATTACCGAGTAAAAAGCTTTATGTCGCACATTTTCCGTTACGGGTAAACGTGAACGTAGTTAGTTGATCTACGGGTTACTTCGCAGCAGTGGTGTAGACTTTAAAGAAATTGACGGGCCCAAAATGTATTTGGGCGGACCTAGTCCGTCCTCAGCTACGACACTGGGCTTATATATCACTATTGTAGTTTCTACTTTCACAGAAATTAAAGTAATTCGATAAGGGAATATTTTTCAAAACATCAATATAAAAGTATATATATATATACCAAAGCAAAGACAGACAGACCCACGAGAAATATTAAAAAGCAGGAGTGGATTTAAAAACGAATGTTTCGAAAAATTGTGTATGTCTATAGGCATAGTTATGGGTCCGTGCTCCCCAGGGCATGATCAAGCCAAAGTGGAGCCCAAGGTATAGCATTTATTCGGAGCTTCTCCCTACTCAATGGCGACAAAATTATTCAATAAGTAAGTAACAAATGCAAACTCTTGTTATATACATAATCTTTATAATTGCTTAAAGCAGTTTTCAACAACGCCTAAGTTACAATTAAGAAACAATGTAATATTAATAAATTGCTAAGTTATAATTAAAAGAACTAGGTTTCAAACTGATATTTTAAACTTGCTAAAAAGATCTCTTACAAAATTTGGGGTCCTATTAATATGGGTGCCGCGGTCCTGGAAGCCCGTGAGTTAATCAAACCAGGGTTTAAGCTGCAGTCGCATTTTTTGCAAAATGCGACGCGTTGCTGGAAAATGGGAAGCAAAAATTATCGCCCATCGCAAACATATGACAGGCATTTTTAACCACAGTTTATTCCTGAAAACAGGATTCCCCGATTCCAGAATATCCGTTTTGCACTTCGGCGATCTTTTCGCGTTCCTTTTTATTTCCTGTTCATAATTCTTAACAGCACCTTTTAAGTAAGCATCGTTGATATAAATAATTTTATTGATACGATTTTTCGAGCAACGAAAGCAACTAATTTTTTTAGCATTTTGCTACAACTTTTTTCCCATTTTAGCATTTTTGCGACAGCATGTTTCGAGCCAGCTTAAACCTAAAGCTCCTATACAGCAGCTCCACTTAAACCCTGAATCAGACCCTAGTGCTACCTCAACAATTTGAAATAAATTACAGTTATACATTGTTTGTAATATATAAATGTATATGGTGTGTGTTTCTGCCGCTCCCCTTCCTCCATAATTTTGAAAATTCTTAGTTAATGTATACTTCTCCAAAGAGCGCATTTGTAGTAAAAGTGATGCTGGATGGATTTTGCGATTTAGTTTCGATTTTGTGACAGCATAACAGTCAAGAACGGGTTTTATCGAATTCAAACGTTCACTTCATTCTTCCTGTTTCGTTTTAGAAATTCGTATAAGTTTTAATATTCGTAAATAAGGAACGCAGATCTGAGAATTTATGTCTCAAATGGTTGTTACCATTTCATCAATTAAATTGCATTATCATCATCATCAACATTAAGCGGACAAGTGTCCTTTATGTAATCTCATAATCTGTTTTCGCGGGCTTTCTTATTTCGGGACGTCGTGGCTTCTGCAGATGTAAGTTCCTCAGTTATTTATTAATCGCACATTGATTGATTTAAGATTAGGGATTGGTAACTATGTAAACCACTTACTTTTTTCGAATGTGTGTTGAACACTTGCTCGAGTATCAGTTATTTGTGTTTACTTGGAGGATCTACAGTCAAACCTCTTTAGCATAAACATCCATGGTACTAAAATTTGTCACCTTGTTAAGAGTACATAGTTCATTATCCGGAAAAGATTGTATTGCTATACTTTTCAATGGTGATTTTGGAAACAGTTCATATTAAAAGTAATTTGGTAGTCGATTCAGTGGCTTAGAAAGCCCCTCCCATTGGATATCAAAACACATTATTTTCTCTAAGGCTGCATCACATAATCTTTTTTAAAGCCACTTAAGCCCCCCAACCACCATTAGTTTTGAATTGCTACGCTGCTGATTTGACTGTATCGAAAATTTATTGTTGTTTCTTGTGAAATGCTATGGACAGCACGGTTTTTCGTTTCAATTATTTGCAGTGGCGGTTTTAGGGTGGGACCAAGGGTCCATGGCTCCCTAGATATTACTGGATTTTATCATATTGCCCATGCACATGGGCAGCAATTTGTTCCCCCAAAATTTTTTTGTCCAGAACCGCTACTGATTATTTGCCTGTATAGTTTTGGATTCCATTTTCAGTAGAGTTGAAAGAACTTCCGAAAAATAGTTTTAAGGGCAGGATAAACTGTCGTTTCCTTTGTAACAGTGGCGTGGAAAGGGGGTGCTCAGGAGTCGTGCTCCCCCGTTGGATATTAAAACGCCTTTTTTTTTCTAATGCCGAATCACATGATCTTCTAAGCTACTTGACCCTTCCCTATAATTTTTAAATTACTATGCTCATCATTGTAGAGTTTTCGCCATTTTTTTGGTGGGGGGCAACAACACATCTCTGTATATGCATTGCAATACATGTAAAATTGCAATTTATCTTAAATTAATGGGTGCTCCCGGGCCCCACAGGTCCATACTGTACATTTATGATATGGCTGGAGCCAGAATTGAATTTTGGGTGGGGTGGGGGGAATAAAAAAAATTTATAAAATAATCTTAAACTGCGTTTTTCTAAGCTTTCCGTCGTGGCAGACTTGTATCGTGCATGTGCCTTGATGGAAATGGCGTTTTTTTATGATTTGTAGTGTGTTTTTGAAATTGAAAAAGGTCTAATCTTTTTTAATCTGAGGTCCCATTTTTTTTTTTTTTGCTTCACTACTTTTGTATCAGTGGATGCTTCATGGTAGGGGGGATCTCTCACATCCCGATTCTGGTATTGAACCGGGGCACTACAACCTCATGGACCAGTAGTTCTTTCAAAAGTGTTACCACCCAAAGTTGTCAAATACACCAAAGTGAAAAATGTTTGACGAGTTATTGTTTCATGAAATAGTGGCATTGTTATTAAATGGCTTTAGGGCGGTGTGACCATTTCCGTCGTGCCTAGCACCAAGCAAAAGAGGAGACATTGAACGGCCTCAAGAACGTGACATACCAAAAAGTCCAAATTCAATCTGATCTTTAAATCACTCTCTATAATAAAGGTTTTAATAAACCAAATTCTATTTTATAAATTTGAAGAATGTAGTAATTATGTTAAAGACTTACTTGCAATCAAACGCACCAATAGATGAATGGCTATCTGTTCTATTTTTTTTCATTGAAAACGGTATTGCTCCAGAGTTGAATATAACACAAATGAGATGCACGAGTTGGCTGAAGTAAAGACTTAAGACCCTTTCATGTACCAAGTTTGATCAACAAGGGCAGATCCAGAAATTTTTCAAGGGGAGAGGGATAATTTGTTTCCGATTCTTATTTTCAGCCAAGTGTCCAGTATTTACCATTTCACTTTCTATGATATAATTCCAGCTCAGGTGGGGGCGATCGCCTCCCTGAGCCGGAGTGTTCATCAATTTTGCATTTTTCATCCTTGATTTTATTTTCTTGCTGCTTTTGGAAACATTTTTTTAAAGGTTACCTTCTCAGATTTTTAAACCTTTGAGCTATAAATCTTAAGTTTTTAATGAACTCGTTATCCAATCCCTTTGTAAATTATACTTTTTTATAATGTATTTAATTTAGTGTACATTCGAGTGACACAGCCTTTTTCAACCACAATATGGAACTCATGGATTTACACAGGGGAGTTGATGGGGAATATAACCCCCGTTAAGTAAATATACATATATACCAGAACTTCCGAGAGCAGAATTTATGTATATCAAATCACATCATTACGACGAAAGTGTTACAACTCAAAATTCGGTGAAAATGACTTAATGTTACAACCGGATGTAGAAAACAGTGCTACATCCTTCCATGCAAAATGTTAGGTCATAAGTTATTTGGGTTTCTGCTAGTTGGCACATGTCATTAGATGAACACAACATCCCTCAATTTATTACTCCTGATGAAGGACTGCTGCTGATGCGTCCGAAAGCTTGAGTGATCTTTTTCATTGCTATTTTACCAGTGTTTAACCTTTTTATGTAATCCCTCAATTCAGCCAGAAACAGTTTTTTGCATTTTCTGAAAATTGGGATTTTTTGAGTTGTAACACTTTCGTCTCAGGGGTGTTAAGTGATGATCTAATTAAATAATTGTATACAAAAAATCGGTGTCACTGCATACGTTGCCTACTAAAATTTTCCAGTGTTACTAAAAAAACAACTGGCAACAGGCAAAGTGACCAGCTACCATGTTGTTTATGGCATTTTTTTGTAATTTTCGTAAATAGGGGTTGTGAGGGTGACTCTCCACTTCTGGTTGCGCCCTTGCTGTCCGTTCAGATAGTCTTTGAGTACCCTTGAATCAATAAAATGCTGAATCACAAAATTCCTGCAAAGTGGGAAAAGTAAATACCTACCCATTTTATGCGGCAAATGTTTGTGCCGGGAAAATAGTCTCTACTTTCCAAACGTTTGTTACTTTCAGAACATTACATATGTAATCTATAAGCATATAAGAGACGCTTAGACATTTTTGCTGCAACGAATGAAACACAGAGAATGTGAAGCAAAAAGAAAATGATGTATCACGCCATTTTTCATTGCATCATACAAATGTATATGGTGTCAGTGTGTGTGTGACGTTACAAGCCAATCTATTGAAATTTAGAATGATTTTAAGAGGACGGAGAGAGAAGTAGGTAACATGTTATGCAGTAGCGCCTAAAGCAACTGCATCTCTATCAAAGTTTTTTTTAATTTTCACTGTCATCACATACAAAATCTATTTATATATATTGGAAACAATTCTGTGTATAAAATTTTGGTACTTACATATTAACAGGTCATCAGCGACAACATTTTTCCCTTAGAAATGTAAGGATTGGAAAAAATTGTAAGTGATAGCAATTTTCGTCGTAGTTGTTCGTAGAAAAAATAGTGTTTGGATGCTTTGTCGTCTTTGAAAGTGTGAATTTGTGGCATTGATTTTCCGGTTTGGACTTTTAAGTGAGAAATGAACGTGTAAATTGCTGTTACAATGCGTTTGTTTGAACTTCCAAGCTATGAATGGGAATCTATTGCCTTCTTTCAGGAACAAGGCAGGAAGGCCATAAGTTTTCGTAAATTCCGGGAATTTCAACCCACCTTGGTACTTACGTATTATAGTTATATTACGTTTTAGCGGCCCCTGATCTTATTTGGCGATCTTAGAATTATGCCAAGCTTTTGAAGCATGAATATAAAAATAAAAAATACAAATTCAACATAATATTGATTCAACATTTTACCGATTCAGGCAGCACACATCGAATGTTGTCCGACCGGGCACGAGTCGTGAAGCGACAAGCGCGGTGGGGTCTGAGGAGTCTCCCCTCAGTTCGGTACCTGTGATTACTAATTGTACCTGAGTGTACTAATTGCATGAAAAATACTTAACATAAAATTGCTTATGTAATAATTAAAAATTACATAATAAAAAAAATTAACAAACAAAATGTCAGTACTGTAACGATTTTAAAGGCATTTTTATGATAAAATCCAAAACAGTGTTTCCAAGTTACGATTTTTGTCCCATGAAACAATTGCCAGTTGTAGTATAGTGGCACTGACAGCCCATTAACATGTAAGTACCAAAATTTTTTTAAGACAAAGTTGGGATTTTTTGTATGTTACACATTCTAACGTTTACGCCATTCCAAGTATCCCTTTCCCAGAAGCAATGTCAATAGTCTCGATTCATTTTTTTTTAATTAAAACAAAACAACAACGGGTGCTATGTCAGGACAGTACTTTAATCGCAGTGCAAATTTCCATAAATTTTAAGGATTTTTCCAACAGTTTTGTGAATTTTCAATTCTTCCTCATTCTGTTGTAATTTTTTGAATTTTACTTAAATCAATTCAATACTGCCATTTGTAGAGAATATTTTAGGAGAAATTTGGCAAAAGTATTTAATCTGCATATTATGTTCATTATTCTTACCATTTCTTCACTGCAACCTTAAGGGTTAAACGTAAATTATATTCCTGTTCTTCCACGAAAAGCATTAGTAGATTAATATAAGGGCAAAAGTGCAGTAAATGACATATGTAGAAATGTTTTTCTGCATGGAAATTGCAAAATGTTCTTTTCTCAAACATTTGTATGATTTTACTTTTAGTGTTGAAAGCTAGTGACCTGATTTCATATTACTACTTCCTTTTCATGCTAGCAGATGGTGATGTAATTTTACATATATGTAAATGGAAAACAATTATCATAGGGATTGTTATTATCCTCTGTTGGTCTTAGAACGTATCACCTGTGGATGTGACAATTCTGCTGTGTAATGCTTACTTAGTAATGCAATAGTTATTTGTTTATTGTTTGGAAAGTAGAGATTTCTTTTAGTGTCACAATTCTTTGGCGACTCCCCCCACCCCATAACATTCTAGATTCTCTCCGTGATTGTTCCCTGAATTTTGCATTTCTTCTCCACAATTATAATTTCTGCACATTCTATGACCAAGATTTTTATTTATCAAGAATATGATGGCCATACTACGGAAAATTAAACTAAGCCTATCATTCATATTTAAATGCATACAGGAACTTATTAAAGAGATGATGAAATTTAAAATAAAATTTTCTAAAAAAAAACGTGTTTTCCTATGTGACTAAAACTTTGTCTCCCTTTTCTCCTTCATAATAGGGTTTCAACTAAGGCATTTACTTAAAGCTTGCTTTTATCGAATGGTGTAAAGATACGCACACATGTTTATATTTTAAAGTGAAAGAGAAATTATGGTGGTCTTTGCATAAGTTATTACCACTGTTTAAATTATAAACTGCTCTTAAATTCATTAGAATATCTTTGTTATATTTAATAAAAGTATAAAAATTGTGATTGGCTGAACAATCGTCTTGTTCTTAAATATGAATGCAAAGTGATATTACTCAAGCAATCAGATCTCGGCTGCGTTTTTTCCCCCAAGTATCGTAATGGCGACGTCATTGTAGAACGCTTTATTGGTGGGCATGTTCTGTTGAGTAGTGTGTCACAGATCAAACCGTAATTACTTGATTTGTATATACTCCAATTTGTATGGGCATGGGTTGTAACGTGATCATAAAATATTTTTGTATTGATAAAGTTTTGTTATTTTTTCTATAACTTTTTCTTTTGGTATTCTGTTAATTACTTTTTACTTTTCATGTTTTTCTTCAAAGTGTCTCCCTTTAGTTCCTAAGGCACTGCTTTGACTGCCAGGGATGGAACCTCGAACTTTAGAATTGGCTAAAACAGTGGTATGCTTTTTTTACAATTTTTCAGTGGAATTAAGTATTTGGTTGTCTACATTAAGAATTAGTAAATAAAGTTGTGCTGCCACTGATTTACAATATACAGTAGAACCTGCCTAAAGCGACCACCTTTATCACATATCATCATAGTCATTATACATGAAAGACTTTGGTATAAGCATGGCTAAGACCCTACCAGTTCTCTGGTATAAAAAGTGGGCAATTTACCAGGTTTTATTGTATATATCTATAATGACTATTCATTTTACTAAGAGTGTTCTTGAATTTTTTAGATCTTGTAGGAGAGAAGGGGGGGAAAAAAAAAACTTTTGATCAGAATTTGAGTTTGTTACAATATAATTTAGGTTGGGGGTAGGGGAGAGGTTGTAGACTCAAATTGGCAACTGTAAAGGTGCGTATACATCTACGAACCTTTTGTGAGCCGAACCGTTCATTGAAATCATTTTCACAATGAACTTCCAGCGATCCATGGGCAAAGGAAAGAACCAACAGCCAACCACCACCAGCCATTTGTCGTTTACTTGCAGTCATGTCTTCGTGTGAGGAAAATCAAGCAATTTTCTTGATGAGTAGTGCGACTTTAGTGATGGATAGTTTATGCAAGAAAAAGAGGAAACAACGACATTGGTGGCAAACTGACCTGCACAAGACATTCATTGGTACGGAGCTAATAATGAACTAGAATTCACAAGAAATAAGCGTCCAATGTAAGAATTTCAAGCGAATGTCGCCTTCTAATTTTGAGAATCTGCTGCAGAAGACTGGACCCCACATTTCCAAACAGGAAACATATTCCCACGTTCCAATGCAGATATGTTCACCCCAGCATCTGTTTCCCTCTAAGCATCTTCCTTTGAATTTTTTTTTTGAAATGGTCTTTATATTTAGGATCCCAGAGTAAAAATTTGGTTTTATAAATATCAATTGGCAACAGTAAAATTTCTTCTGACCACTCTGTAATTAAATAAAAAAAAAAAAGGCAGAATAAAGTCAATAGGTACAAAATAATATATGATGGAGCCTGGAGGTTCGCGAGCAGAAAGAAAAACAATGAACTACACACAATGCCATTCCAATCTGAACTGCGAGCACCTTTGTGTTTGTCGGAAAACCAATAGGAAGAGGATCGCCACGAGCGGTCCAAAAGCAGTTTATTCGGCACTCTAAACCCTGTCTCCCAATCTTGCAAACTAACGGCTCTCGGCTCACAGATGTATATGCACCTTAACAGTACAGATGCTGTTAGTCCAAACAATCTTTGAAGGGGAATGACATCAGAAAAACAGTAAAAAGGGTATATGGGTAAAAAATCGTTGAGAGCACACTGATCTAGTCTTAAATTTTGCGAAAATTTCTTTATTGTATTTTGTGGTTTATATTAGAACAGAGGTACAGCTAGAATTTTTTTCTTTTGTGGGAGGGATGAGGAGGCACTTGTTGTCAGAACTGTGCATTTTACTACTTTTTCTAGACTGGCCGATCCGAGGGGAGTGATGGGCCGATTGCTCCCTCCCTTCCTTGAGCCAGGAACGTATCATGTGAAATGAAAAGTACTGAACACTTGGCTTAAAATAGGAATCAGAAACAAATCGTCTTCCCTTTGAAAGATTTCCGCCTTGGATTGGCCCTTTCTTTTCCTCGAGTTCAGTTATAAAAAAACAAAACAAAACAAAAAAAACCCATACAGTGGAACCTAATAAAGTGATCCCCTTGGTAAATCGCCCATCTGCATAAGGTAACCACGTTTGATAAGAGGGAATTGGTGGGGACTTAGTCATGCGTATACCAAGGGCTATCATGTATAGTGACCACCTGTTTATGATCATCATTGCAGTCCAGTCCCAAAAGTGGTCACTTTAAGCAGGTTAAACTGTATGTACATGCACAGTATATATAAAATGTGTAAAGTGCATGAAATATTTTTTTTTTTTTTTTTTTTTTTTAGGAGAAATCCTTATGTTATTGGGATCTATGGAAATTTTTCGTTTGTACGTGGGAGAAAATTTAAACATGGGAAGTCTGAAAGAGCATGTCGACAAATCTCTGGGTGGGGAGGGGCTTCAGAATCATTCGGTGAAATCCATTGAATATTAAAAAGATTTTGAAAAATATAAATCTGGCTGTTTGTGGTTGTAACCTTTATGATTTGGCCTCCCCCCCTCCCCCGATCAATTTTAATTGACCATTTTTTTTAAAGGATTATCAGACAGTGTGTTAATGGTCTAATGCTGTCATGAAATTGTATTGATTTTTGTTTATGACTATTAGAGTCCAGGAAAGCCTACTCCAGAGTCCAAGACCGAAGAATTCCGAAAGTATCTGGAAGGCACTGGATTGCTGCAAGTGTTTGAACGTGGTAAGTTTGAAAGAAGATGGGTGGGCACTATGGTCATAATTTTTTTAAGAAATGTCATACACTTGTGCCTTTGAAAAGTTCCTGAAACTTATATTATTAATGTTTCTTATTGATTTTGTATATTGTTTCCTCCCCCATCCACTTATTGCATTTTTATTCAACTCTTCCGCAGGGGCATGGGGGGGGGGCAGAGGGGCTTGAGCCCCCTTTACCCATTTAAAAATTGTATTTTCCCGAAACTGCTATGCATTTACTTTCAAAAGTTTTACAGTCACATTTTAAAATAAGGTACTTTTTAGCTCATTACTAATTGTCAAGCAGTATCAATTATTTTTGTAGCGTTTTGGTATCTTGTACATTCACTAAAATTCTCGATAGCTTTGAGAAGGAGGTAATACTTTTTCTTTAACCCGTCCCTGGAAGTACTCGTATGGGCACCCATGCACAGGGGTCTTCAACCCGCAGGCTACTTGGGGCTTGTCTACATGTTTTATGTGGCCTACCAGTTAAAAACAAAAACGCATTGTTTTACACAAAAATAATGCCCCTTACTTCCTCTGGGTCTTAAATCTATGTATTTTATTCTGTTCTTGTTTCGTAATAAATATCTTAAAATGCTAGAGAACAAAAGTAACACATAGTCTTCCCTCAATCATGCTTTGCTTTAATTTTTTAATGTATATTGGCATTAGGGGTAGTCTTACTGATTTTCAGTGCAACAGGGATTTAAAAACAAATTCAGCTTATGACTTATTGAATTACATTCCAAATAAGTCGATAAGAATATTCTCCCAATCATTCAACCTCATGTTCTGAAAATAGCATCACTATTCAGGAGCAATTACATCTGTGCATAGGTATGCATATTCAGAAAGTTTGTAAAGGGGGATTACAGAGCTACGACTATATATATACAAGGTTTTTTTTTTTTAACATAGTTATCTTGTAATTAAATACATTTAGACCTATGACTTTCCAACTTTTTAATACCGTCAATAAAATGCGATATGTCCAATTCTGCGAAGTAAGTGGTTGTTTCAACTTGTACAGCATCATTCTCTCAGTGAGTCATTTCTTCAGGTTTGGGAAGAAAGTGATCGCTGGGAGCCAAATCCGACGAATACGGTGCATGTGGAAGCAATTTGAAGATTAAGTCATAGAGTTTTGCAGCAACCATCTGAGACTTGCATGTAGGCCCATTATCATGATGGAAGAGAAATTTCTTTTGGCCAGAGGTGAGCATTTGGTCTGAATAGCAGCTTTCAGTTGGTGCAGTTGAAAAGTATAATGCTCCCCAGTAATGGTGCTGTCTTTTCTCAGGTAGTCTATAAGTATCACACTACAAGAATCCCAGAAAACCGTAACCGTGACTTTTCCTGCTGATGGAACTGTTTTGGCTCTCCTTAAAAAAGTTTAAACACTCTTGAGAACTTTTCATTCAAATGCGTTTTGTGTCTACTGTTAACAAATTTGGCACCCATCGAGTGGAAAGCTTTTTATTGCCTAAAAAACATCCTGTAAAATGTAGACATGGTCTGTCGAGATGTTTGCAATATCAGTAAATGCACTTACCTTTAGTCGGCGGTAATTTAATATGGCATTGTATAATTTTAAGATGATTTCATCGGTTTTTGGCCATCCCTCATCTTGAATGGATGTATTACCATGTTTAAATTCAGCAGCCAACTTTTTAACCATTTAAAATGGAAGAGAATCCTTTAAAGTGGAATCTAACCCCTTTTTATGTTCATTGGGGTTAAACCTTTTAAAATAAAGCACCTTATAATAGCTTGAACTTCAATTTTATCCATTTTTCAGAAAATGTCAAAACTTGTTTGCTTTACTTGATCCACATAAACAAGTAACTAAACATCCACGCCTGAAACTTCGCAGCAGGCCATGTAAAGGATCGCACTTAACAAATATCATAGTTATTTGGTCATGTTGGTGCTATCTCTTAGGCCTAGAACTTTTCAAACAATCCTCATGTATATATATACAGGGTGTTTCAGAATAACGTTTGGAAAATTTCAGGGTTGGAAAAGACGTTAAATAAACAGTATTGGTGGAACTCACACGGTTCGCAAAGCAACCAGCTTGTCTGTACAGCGAATTTATGTTTTACGTCCATCTTCGTTGCTGCATATGCAATTATACGAAGTGAATACAATTTTTGATACAGATTTTAAACCATTGGCCTAATAATACAGCAGAGACAAAAAAAATACGAAATTCTATATCGTGATCGTGATCTGTATTGTCCTGTAGTGAGATAGAGCATGAAAATTGCTTTTTTTTATCACACTGTACATATTTGGGAATCGTAAGCTTGTCAGTCGGTAAAGGACTTAAAAATTAAATTTTTTGTCCTAACAATTTTTTTCCTAAAATGCACCTATGGTGTTACAGTCATTTAATTGCTTCCATCCACTATGCACAAGGTAGCAAGAATTGGCTACGAAGTGCCATTTGGCGACTTTTTTAGTGGAGAAGGTCCATTTTTATTAATCAATTTATAAAGTCTCCAAATGGCGCTTTGTATCCAATTCTTGCTACCTTGTGCTCAGTGGATGGAAGCAATTAAATCACTGGTGCATTTTAGGAGAAAAATTGTTAGGACAAAAAATGTTAATTTTTAAGTCCTTTACGGATTGCACATGCTTAAAAATTCCCAAATGTGTACAGTGTGATAAAAAAAACCCGCAATTTTCATGCTTTATGTTACTACAGGGCAATACAGATTGCAGGACAATTGCGACAAGGCAATACAGATAATTCAAAAAATGTTTACAATCGTTTCGAAGGATATCTTCCTTCGAATAGACCCTTCTTCAGAACAAATATGTGTTTACAGTCTGAGCCAAACACTAGAACTAAAAAAATACTAAGGAAAAAGAAATACAGTAGACCTTCGATTATCCGGCCTAATGTGGCATGGAAGGGCTGGCTGGATAACAAAAAAGCTGGAGTTCTATAAATGTTCCCTTCCTACCCCACCCATATCATTAAAAACACCCTTTTTGTACCCAAACCCACTCTTATTCATATTTTCCAACCTCCTAGTACAAAAATACTTAAAATAAAAATACAGTACACATTTTAAAATATATTTTATAATCCAACAACAATGTTAATCAATCAATGTTTATTGGCGTAGTGATACCAGCGCCAATGTTATGGCATGATTAGATGGTGAAACGTTCGAAAGAAAATAAATATTTCTGCCTTCGGCGGGACCTGAACCCAAGATCTTCCACTTGCCGGGCAGATACTCTACCCACTGAGCTACGAACGACAATATATAATCTCTTTACGAACGTATATATAGTGTTATTTCGCAGAATGGTATAGTACATAGACTGCTATTTAAACCAAATTGCAAAGAGACTGGTATTAAATTGATCGAAATGCCCGTTGCAGCATATGTATTTATTTTATATAAATCGAACACTACGCAGATTAAATCAAACAACAATATTGATCAACGTTTATTGGCGTAGTGATACCAGTGCTGGTGTTATGGCGTGATTAGATGGTGAAACGTTCGAAAGAAAAGAAATGTTCCTGCATTCAGTGGGACCTGAACCCATGACCTTACACTTGCCAGGCGGAGGCTCTACCCATTGAGTTACGAAGGACAATATATAATCTCTTCACTACGCCAATAAACGTCGATTGAACATTTCGATCAATTTAAAGCAGTCTCTTTGCAATTTGGCTTAAATAGTAGTCTATATACTACACCATTCTGCGAAATAACTGGCAACAGTATATATACGCTCGTAAAGAGATTACATATTATCCTTCGTAGCTCAGTGGGTAGAGCATCTGCCCGGCAAGTGGAAGATCTTGGGTTCAGGTCCCACCAAAGGCAGAAATATTTATTTTCTTTCGAACGTTTCACCATCTAATCACGCCATACCATCGGCGTTGGTATCACTACGCCAATAAACGTTGATTGATTGACATTGTTGTTTGATTTAATCTGCGTAGTGTTCGATTTATATAAAATAAATACATATGCTGCAACGGGCATTTCGATCAATTTAATACCAGTCTCTTTGCAATTTGGTTTAAATAGTAGTCTATGTACTACACCATTCTGCGAAATAACTGGCAACAGTATATATACGTTCGTAAAGAGATTATATATTGTCGTTCGTAGCTCAGTGGGTAGAGTCTCCACCCGGCAAGTGGAAGGTCGTGGGTTCAGGTCCCACCGAACGCAGAAATATTTATTTTCTTTCGAACGTTTCACCATCTAATCACGCCATAACATCGGCGCTGGTATCACTACGCCAATAAACGTTGATTTATATTGTTGTTTAATTTAATCTGCGTAGTGTTCGATTTATATAAAATAAATACTTTATAATGTCTAACTTAATTGCAAGAAACATAAAATTACGTACACACTACAGTATGAATACATGTACTTTTCAAATAAATGAAAGATTAATGCAGAATGTAGGCTTAATTCTTGCAAAAATTATTTAAACTTATTTGACTGTATTAATAAAGATTACAAAAATGTAAAAAGGTAGGTTTATGATGAAAGAGTTAGAACTGACAATTTTTAGTTTTTGAAAAAGTTTCATAGATGACTACTTCTCCCTTTTATCCTTGTTCCATGACGCAATGTCCCTCCACTTATGTAAGTAGATGATATCAGCTGGCATTGCTTCCCCCTATTCAGTAGTGTATTGCAGAGCTGCCTCAATATTCTTAAACCTTTCCAAATGTGGGATGAAAATTTTCCTGCCATCTAAGGATGCTTCCTCGTCATCTTCATCACATTTCCACAATATTGTTGTCAGTTATTCATCAACTTCGTTGTGTGTCATCTGCTCTGCAATGTCCTTCATTGACATCGTCACTACAACCTTTTTCGTTTATTGCCCATTTCGTAATCTTCAATAAAAAAACAAAAACAAACCAACGAAACCCACCAAACAGCAAAACAGCAATCTACTAACGTAACCAGGAACAGTGACAAACGTACGTACTGTTCCGCACTTGTGTTGACATCCGATACACATCTGGCGAATCAAAGAAAGGTATTGTCCGTCTATGATAACTTGGCATTTGTGTCATGTGGTTTTGGATGACTGCAGTAGAAACTTACCAACCTCTTCAGAAGTAAAATCGCCTCAGATCATCCACCTTCCCAGCATATTCGGACAGAAGTAC
>QLNU02014176.1:88180521-88190969 GCA_006491805.2 Dysdera silvatica
TACAAATATAAAAACGCTTCACCCATATATAAAGAGAAAGGGCGATCAAGAGCAGGCATTTTAAAAGAAGCGTCAGTAAATCGGTCTTCCCTTTCAACACAGGGTGGCAAATACCGTCCCCGATATGAAAACGAACTTCTTTTTTTTTTTAATTTTAACTTTCCGCCTTGTAAATGTAGTCTGGTTCTGTGATACGAAGCGATACACATACAAAAAGGGAAAGAACGTCCAAGAGCATGCATTTGAGAACACAACGTCGATAAAATTGTCTTTCGTTTCCAACATAGGTTTGCAAGCACGATTCCTGACATGGCAACGCGTTTTTTTTTTCGCAAATTTCAATTTTTGGTTTAATAATAAAAAAAAATACAGTTTCTTGCTGTGAAATGAAACCAGAAGCATATAAAAAGAGAAAGGAATTCAAAAGTAGGCATTTCAAGCAGCAGCTTCGGCAAAATGGTTTTTTCGTTTCATCACAAGATAGCAAGTACGATCCCTAACATGGAAATGAAGTTAATAATTTTTTTCCAAATCAAAATGCCAATATATTTATTAATTTTTTATAAGTAAAAAAGGTAGGCAATATTTCTATAAAGATATGCTATGACTATCGCTACCAATTGGATATACATCATAATTATCCAACATTAGGTTAGATATACATCATATATTGGACATACATCATATTTATCCAACGTTAGGTGTTGATATACAGACGATATTCTTAATTCTGTATATTAATTTAAATAAAGGAGTGACATAATGAAAGTAGTACGATTTACAATTAGTTGCGCATATGCAAGGAATTATTGAAATCGATCGCGTCAGGGCATCAGCTGCAAACCTAAAGACAGAGTTTCACTTAATTGCATTTTCCAGACGAACCGAAATTTACACAAGTATCTGGTTGGCTTTTTGTCCGAACAGCCCCTGTACACCTTAGTGAGCAGTTTTCAACCGTTTGATGGTGCTAATCTAGGCCCATATCTCTTCCTCCTTGACTACTGCCTAAAATAGTCTGTAAAGCGATCGCCTTGTTCTTCTGAGTATGGCTAAGAAAGTATCCATCTTGACCTCAAATCGCCGTCCACCTGTTACAAATCCTTTATTATTGCCACTTTTACCTTTTGAAATTTTGCCCCCAGAGCCTCCCCCACCACGCTGCACAACTGGTGCTATCTGCTTCAACAATCTACTTAAACCGATCATGAGATCGAGCTTTGAGTATCATCTGTTTAGACAAATGGTTAGAATTGAAAAATGAAAATTACAAACTGAATGTATTTTCAAACTTAAATGTATTTTTAAAACACAAAATACGACGAAATTTGTATTTTCGATACAAAATACAAATGTATCGAAAATACGTATTTCAAATACATGTATTTTCGATACTGCCCAGGTCTGGTTACAACTACATTCTATGGTTTAAATAAACTATCTTGGGGGAGGTGACACAGTAATTGGTAAATGATAACATCATGATTCACACAGGGCAAAACGAGTGGTTACCTTCCCGAAATTAATTATCCGTGCTTAACTTCAATTATCTGACGGAAACTGTACAGGCGTATGGGCCCGTGGAACGCCAATAATATGATTTTTACATATACTATAATGTATTAACCAGCGGCGTAAATTTGCTGTGAAAGAATTGTAAATAAAATAATCATAAAATTTTTTATTTGCTTTTTTCTTTCCTTTTGTTTTCTCCGAGGAACAGATTTTTTTTATTATTATTATTAATTTATTCATTAATTCTTCTGGTGGTGGGCCCTATAGCAGACCATCCATAAGTTCTAAGCTATCCGCCTGAGCTATCCTGAGTTTTATGGCCCATCAAGATCTATTACCGAAGGATCTAGACGATGGTGAGGTCTTTATCCCGGCTAAACATTGAACCATTTTCAAGGATGTACAGTGGACTCTACTACCCTTGTTGATAGCAGAAAGGAAACAGAAGCACACCCGAAATCGAAGACAGCTGAAAGCTGATAACTTTTTCCCAGAACCCACTCATCCCATTCCTTGTCTTATTTCACTGTTTTTTGGCGACAGAAATTTCACGTGTGCTTATTACAAGTTCATGTTGCGTCGGCAAAATAAAGACGTTTTTCGAAGCACCTGGCTTTTCTGTCTAAGTTTTGTTACTTGAAATGCTATTCTTGCAAGAGCACTCACTCCCGAAGAGGGATATCATCTCTCTGTTAGGGTGAAATTTGTAAATTATTCTTTTTAAACAAATAAAACTAATAAACAAATGATAGTAAACAAATAAAAATACTATCTCGCTTTGTATATATACAGTAGAGCGCCCGAAATCCGGACGTCCGAAAACCGGAATGACCTAAAAACCGGACACTTTTGAGATCCTTTTTTTTTTTTTGACATCCCGGGTTTTTTACCGGAGAAAAACCGGTATTTTGTGTGGAAAAGAGTGGAGATGCGCCTCCCCGCTGTGGGAACAAGACCTGTTCAAGGTCGGTTCGGAATGACGTGACGTTACTTCTCGCCTATTGGTCAAAACGACCGCTGTCCGCATACGGGGCAGGGTCCTGAAGCCATTTATTTTTATTCTCTCTCTTAGGATTGCAGATATCGCACGTGTTACGAAGATCTCTGAAGTTTAGCGCTTAGTTTTTAATTTGATTTAAGCTATGTCGGAAATCAGGAAGTCGGTTAAGAGAAAGCATGTTTCCCTTTGCATAAAAACCAAAGTCGAAATTCTTCGGAAGATTCAACGTGGTTCTTCAGTTTTGAAGATGTGCGAAGAGTATGGAGTTGGGAAATCGACCATTTACGACTTAATGAAGAAAAAGAAGGAATTGCTGGATTTCTTTGTGGATAGCGACAGCCCTAGGGAAATGGCGGAAAGACAATCTATGCATTCGGTGAAAAACCAAGACCTGGATAAAGTGATGATCGAATGGTTTCGGCAACGACGAAATGAAAATATCCCTCTCACTGGACCAATGCTGATGCAGCAAGCAAAGATTTTTCACAAGGAGATGAATTTGACAAATTCTTGCGAATATTCGACTGGCTGGTTGAAGCGGTTCAAGCAGCGGCATGGAATCAGACAATTGCGTGTTTGTGGTGAACGTGGCTCAGCTGATCATGAAGCGGCGGAACAGTACATAGAAGATTTCAATCTTTTGATATCTGAGGAAAACTTGACCGCTGATCAAATTTACAACGCGGACGAGACTTCATTGTTTTGGAGATATGTTCCAAGGAAAACTTTGGTGACGGCAGATGAGGAAACCCCAAAAGGACTCAAGGACTCAAAAGAACGGCTCACAGTGCTAGCTTGTGCGAATGCAGCTGGAACACACAAATGCAGGTTGCTGGTGATTGGGAAAAGTGCGAAGCCTCGTGCTTTCAAAGGCATTAAAACGTTCCCCACCCTTTATAAAGCCAACAAAAGAGCTTTGATAACTCAAGCACTTACGACCGAATGGTTTCAAGAGCATTTTGTTCCGGAAGCAAGAGCCCACTGCAGATCCATCGGTCTTCCGGAAGATGCAAAGATTATTTTAATCATGGACAATTGCACCGCTCATCCGCCTGGAGATGTGCTTGTGAAGGACAATGTACGTGTTTCGTTCTTACCCCCTAACTGTACGTCCTTACTGCAGCCTATGGATCAAGGCGTGCTCTTCTCAATGAAGTGCCGTTACAAGAGCGATTTCCTAACGAAAATGTTAGGTTTCGTGAATGACGGCAACGCTATAACCGATTTCGTGAAGCATTTTAATATTAGAGATGCTCTATGGAGTGTAGCCAAAGCATGGAATAGTGTCACCGAAGAAACTTTGAAACATGCATGGCATAATTTGTGGCCAGCTACCCTTACCGAGGACAACAACGAGCTCGAGTTTCAAGGGTTCCAATCATCGAAGACAACCGTGCTTCAGGTTGAGATTGCAGACCTTTCAGCATATGCCAAAAATACCTGTGCAAACGGTCTGGATCTGGACTATTCGGATATCGAAGAAGTTATGGGGATTGATGACAATGCACCTGTGGTAGGATCGCTCACGGACGATGAAATATGCGATTTAGTGATGAACCAGAATAAAGACAAAAGCAGCGACGAAGAGTGAAGATGAGGAAAAGGAAGAAAAAGTTCCGATTGACCAACTTCTGAGTTCGTTGGACGTTGTAATTAAAGGACTGCAACAAAGGGATTTTGCAACTGCACATGAAATAATGACTGTTACGTTAATTAAAGAGAAAGTATTAACGGAAAAATCTCAATTTATGCGCCAAAGAAAAATAACCGATATGTTTAGCCCAAAGTAGCTTTTTTGTTTGTAAATAAAAATTTTGGAATGTATATTTGTTTCAAGCGCTGTTATTCTTGATTCGCGGCACCTCCGGAATTTGCGGCCGAAAGGTAAGTGATTAAATTTTCTATTTTAATGCTCCAATTTCTTACGAAATCACACCCTCGGGCGGCGTAAGCTAGTTATTAACTAAAAGGGCGTTCGGAATGGAGATGCCCGTTTTTTTATTGCCGTAAATCGGAAAGTGACCTAAAATCCGGAAAAGTCCGAAATCCGGAAAGGCCACGGTCCGGACGATTCCGGATTTGAGACTTTGTATATATATGCCTTACGTAGTGTGTCAAATTATGTTGTTTTCGAAGTTTATTGTGTTGTCATCTATGTCTCGTTCAATTTACTTCCTTCGTCGCGATCTCAGCGTGAGTTTTAGTTCGAGTATCGAATAGTTTTAGTTTTGGAGTCAAAAAGGTTTTGATTTGAGATCCAGAAAATTTTAGTTCGGGTCGAGAGTGCTGCCATCTTTCGACGAAAAGTTCGTCGCTACATGTTAAATGTGTTAAGGAAAACATTCTTTTACATTTTTGTTTTTCCTCCTTATATAAGGTGTTATAATTATTGCCAAAAGTTGAAACATTTTCGTGGGGGTGCATTTTACGGTTTTGTGTAAGGGTCCAAAATTTGTAGTTACGCCACTGATATAAACGTATATAAAATACGCTTGCTCCCCCCACCAAATAATTTCCAGAACTCTAAGTGGATGGGAACTGATATTTCCAACATAGATTTTTTTTTATGTAATACATTTTTCAGTTAATACGATAAGAGAAAACGTGCTTTAAACTCAAACTAATAAATCATCACGTGTTTTTTTTTTAAATCAGATATACACGCGTTGTAAATAAATTAAATAAGTCACAGATAATGCTAATTCATACTGAATAATAATTCGATTTCTTTCGTAATTAGTGTACAAAATTATCCTTGTAAATGAACTGGACGTTGAAAGAAGAGAGAAAAGCTCTCAATAAAGCTTATTTCAGGGTCTTGGCAGAGTTCGAAGAAATTCACAAATATTTGGATTTCCTTCAATCTGAGTTCCAAATTTTGAAGTGGATAACAACCGACATGTCGTCTTCCTTTGCCGCGCTTGATAAAAAACTCGACGAAATTTCTAAAAATATGAAAGATGCGATTTCCAAAGGATGTGGATGAGTAAACTATAATTGTCATTTATCATATATTCAAAAACTGAGCCATGAAATCGAATAAAAATACCATGAGACTTATTTTCTGCGTTTGTAATAAACAAGTTAAGACTATATTTTAATTAGAAAAGGTTCTGTTCTAGCAAGTGTACCATTACAGCTTGGCGACGTTTTCTTCATCAAGTTCAATATTGGAATGGAATTTAGCTTCAGTATCAAGGCCGTGCGTAAAAGGGAAGGTTGGCGTTAACCCCTCATTCATCACCATAGAGTTCTTAAAATTATTGGGGGGGGGCTCGGATCTATACAATTCTATGCTTATGCTTCTATTTGAACACTATTATTACAAATTCCTTATGAGAGAATTTTGGTATTACTACGTAACACGGTAACCTTGGCGAAATTTCTGGAGATTTCCATTATGACAAACCGGCATGAAAATTTGTTACGTGTCGGCCATTTTGAAAAATCGTGAGAGGTACTTTTCCTGAATCGGTGGATGCCCTTGATGATCTATTTTATTAATATAATCAATTATATTAAATATCTAAGCAGAATAATATACTTAGCATTCCTGAATAAATTTGTTAACACAATTTTTGCATTAAAAACTTAATAGAGGTACAGTACCATTTATAATTTATCCTTACTATAGAGCAGATGAAGACACAAACCTCTGTTTAAAAAAAAACAAAAATGAACCAAAAACGGTTCATTGGATATATCCTCCACCATAAAACCAACAGGCCCCAGGTTCGAGTTCTACTGTGCGTTTTATTTAATTTCTTTTTAGTAAGTAAGGGTTTTTGACTCCGGTTTTACTTTTACCTTTTTTCAACCATTATGTCAGGCAAATTTAATATTTTATCTTTATTTTATTTACTTCTTTTGTTTTTCATACCTTGAAAGTGACCATATCGATTCCCCTCCAAAAAGCAACGTAGAGGCGGTAAGATCACTGCTAATCCCCATACAAGACCGACCCCAAAACAGCTCACTCTTTATGTCTTTCACCTTGCGAAAAAAAGGTTCCATGTGGAAGTCCCAGTGAAAGCTCCGTGTCTTCTTTATAGTACGAGTCCTTTGATTCCGGTTTTCTATTCATCTCCTTGCCTTTCATATTCCGTTATTTCAGGCAAATTTAAGTAATTTTTTACCTTCAAGGCGACCATTTTGATTCCTCCAAACATCGACGCAGAAGATATAGCACCATCGCTGCTATTTAATACAAGACCAACCTAAAAACGACCCACTGCGCATATCTTCCGCTTGGCAAACCAACAGGTCTCGGGTTCGAGACCTAGTGTAAGCGCTATTTTTTTTATGTAAATGCATCTATAAAATTACTCCAATACTGGGTAACTTGGTGAATCTTGATGTAACGTTTACATGTATGTACAAAAGTACAAGCCTTATTGGAATGATTTTGTGACCGTTATAACCGGTATGTAGTTCGTTCTCGTCAAAACACGGTCACCGTCATACGCTAGGGCCGGGGCTTGACGTAAAAGGGACAATTTGGGCATCCGTGGAAATTTCTAACCAATATAGCTCAGGAGTCAGCAATCACATGGGCCAATTGTAACAATTTGCACACAGGCCAATTTTAGTGGTATGCGAAGTAATTAAAACAAAAGTGTCATTTAAAAAAAAAAATAGAAGTATTTTATTTGCCTTTAAATACTATATGTTTTCAGAACTTTCATTTAAAGCAGAACGTTAGATAATTGTAGAGGAAAGTGCACAAAGAGCTGTGCACAAAAATTTGTAATCGAACTAACCGATTTCTTGAACGATTTCTAATTATATCCTATACAAAACTTAATTTTCTCTCCATCTCAACCACTTTACCATCGCTCACGGTGGCTCGTAATAAGATTAGTTTTATGAGTTAATTGGTGTTAGTGTAGTTTATTAGTGTAATGTTGCCAAAACGTCTGCTGTAAAAAGCAAAAAAATTGATATTTGTTATTTTCAAATTCCTCGAACTAGAAAATATGGCTTCGTAGGGAAAAGGGATCATGCTTTTATTTTATATGGTTAAATTGCAACAAATCGTACGTCAAATGTAAAAGGACATTTTGAAGAAAACTCTTGAAGTAAGGGTTTAACATTTTGGAGAAAGGGTTTGGAGCTGAATGACCTTGCTGTCCATGCACCATAAAAATCCAACTAATAAAGCATTTTCGAGAAAACCAATTCTTTTAATGAATCATGAACAGAACAAAAGATTTATTTAAACTTTATTAATAAGTGGATGATAAGTCATAATTTGATGAGTGACGCATGGCACAATCTGAGTAGTTTCGCTGACATGCGGAATGAATCTGCAGTATTACTTCGGTACAGTACTCTAAATAGGCTGCCGATCCTTGGTACAGTACTCTAAATAGGCTGCCGATCCTTGGTATAGTTCATGACTAGAGTAGCCATGATGCAATTTTTTGGTCTCAAACGATAGATTTCGATTAAATACATACGTTCCATGTGCATTCCAAAACATTGAGACCAGGGTTTAAGCTGGTTCAAAACATGCTGTCTCTAACGAAGGCTAAAATAGGAAAAACGTTGTAGCAAAATGCTAAAAAATATTAGGTGCTTTCGTTGCTAGAAAAATCGTATTAATGGAAATATTTATACCAACGATGCATAAGAGTTTCGGTTAAGAATTTTGAAGAGGAAACGAAAAGGAACAAGAAAAGATCGATTAAGTGCAAAACGGATATTTTGGAACCGAGGAATCCTGTTTTCAGAGAATAAACTGTGGTTAAAAATGCCTGTCGCATTTTCGCGATGGGCAATAATTTTTTTTTCGCATTTTCGAGCAACTCGTCGCATTTTGCGAAAAATGCGACTGCAGCTTAAACTCTGATTGAGACAGTTTTAGTGACTGAAAAAATCTCAGATAAATAAATAAAATTGAAAAATTTTATGTTAGCCAAAACCTGCACAAATATCAATATGAAATATAGAAGAGGTATAGCATTGGGAAGAGTGTTTCAGCAATTATCCAGGGATATACTATTGCCAGTGGCTGAGTGGGCTAGGAGTCACAGGACAAGCAAAAACGCAAATGTTGGTGACAGTGTCGTATGGCGATATTTTTCTTTAGCAAAGCAATAATTTTTGCACTGTGTTGCTTTCCTTGAAGGTTTTGTTGGCTGAAATGTCTTGCCTTAAACTGTCCAAAATGCAAGAAAAGTCTGCATTAGTGCTGCTGGATGGCAGCATTATCATTGACACAAGTAATCTTAGAATTGCTTGAATTCAATCATATATCGGTTAAATATTGAAATTACAAGAAAGAAAGAATAAAAAAAAGTATTGTGCGAATTATTTTTCCACACTTTTCTGCATATGTAAATTGTAATAATCTTTTATATGCAACAATTTTTCGAAGAAAAATATGGATAAGGATGCCTAGAGGAGAACGGTATCATACGAAGTAAAATCCTGCCACCACAAAATTTACCAACTGTCTGTGAATGGGAAGAGAATCTAAGAAGTGCTTGAATTTTGTTTTCCTCCAAATTAAAAATGAACTTCCTTTGCATAATTATGGACGAATTATTTCATTGCTACTGAATATTTTATTTTGTTTCTTTTCTGGTAAGTACATTTTATAAGAAAAATTAAAATTTTGAAGGTAAATTTTTACTCCGCCCTGTATGTACCAATACATTTCAGGGTGCAGTGAGCCCCCTGTGGCCCGCAAATAACGTTAGTTGAGATGTCATCAATCTACAATCAATTTACATCAATCTCTTTGACTGTGCATCTTGTCACAGTTTTTTTTTTTTTTATCTTTAATTTGCCTTTAAGGTGACTACCTATATTCCCCAACAAATCAGCGTATGAGTTGTAAGACCATCGCTCATCCTAATACAAGACCGACCCCAAAACCGTCCACTGTGCATATCTTCTACCTGGTAACCAATAGATCATGGGTTTGAGTCTTACTGTGGGTTTTATTTAACTTCTCTCTCTTTCAATTAAGTTCTTTGATTGAGGGTTTTTATGCTTTTTCCACGCCCCACACACACTCCTTCTGGATTCTGGCATTGAACCTAGGCTCTGCACTCCCCTGAATCAATAATTCTTGCAAATGTATGGAGTACAAACATAAATATACCCACGGTCAGGCATCACAAATGCTTATTAGGCCTAATTTCATACTTTCAAGCTATAGTAACGCTGCTTAGAAAATTCAACATGGCAGCAACTAGGAAGGAGAATTTAATTGGTTTAAAAATCAAATGGAAGCTGTGAGAAGATTCAGCATCCACAGTTTGTTAAAGAAAATTAATTTTTATAGTTTCTAAAAATGCAGCGAACAAATTTTGCACTAATCTCAATGACAGAATTTGAATGGTTGCCAGAAAAAGGCTAGGAAACCACATTCGGAGCCAAATCACCAAAATTGCCAAGTTACTGTGTTTCATGGCTGATTTTGTTTTATTAAAACTCCCCCTATTGGTCAGATTTTTTTTTTAATTCCTGCACACTGGCCTGGTTCAATATACAAAATGCAGTATCATTAGTTTTTTCATTTTATTTATTCTATTTATTCTACATTATATTCAATGCTTACTCATTTCTTTCAGTGTTTTTTAGTTGACATGCTTAATACCGTGATATGTGAATATATACCTGGGGTGACAACTTGAAGAAAAAGTTGGGGCCCAAGGTAGGCGCCAATCCTATTTACTTCCTTAGGCTTGCTTTCTCGTCCCCACGGAAATGGGGCAAACCAGATCGGCCCTCTTTATGTCAAATCTTACAGGCCCTCTACATTAATCCGGAACGGCCCTCTTTAGGATAATTTGAGGCGGCCCTTCGCCCATATGGCCAATCCACCCCTGGGCACCATGCAGTAGTTTTTCATGGAACAGAATTATAAATTATGTAAATTAATTAAACATACCGAGTAGGTAAATTTACTATTGAATTAATC
>QLNU02014176.1:88191069-88204117 GCA_006491805.2 Dysdera silvatica
AAATTTTGTAGGTCCGAAACGTATCACTTTTTTTTTTTTGCTCTCTTTATAATTTTTGTACTTAATATCAAGAGCAATTAAATGGACTAGATTTATTATTACGTAGGTTAACTTCTTCTAGGATAGAAACCATGGGCATATTATTAGCTTCGTCAAGGTATCTTGATACAGATGCATTTCTAGGTTGAAGAAAATTTCTTATATGTATTATTAAAGTAAGCGAGATGGAAAAAAAAAAGGTGGGTGGGGGCAATGAACAGAAGCTTAATGAATGCAGGAGTAAGTTGTGAGCTGCAAGATGACAAATCCAGTGTTCCCACAGGACTTGTTAAAATCCTCAAATACTTATGTGGATATGAGTTTTACCTTTCCTACTGTTGTTGGAGCTCCTATTAAATTTACACTATTGTTGAGGTATCAAGATTGTAAGCTAGAATCCAATACAAAATCTGCCGAAATAAAATAGAAGTTATTTTTAATTAAAGAACAAAAAAAAATGCAGAAATTTGTTAAAACGGTTTTTACCGCCCATTCGGGCATGTGTTAATAAAAAAAAAAAATGCCCGACTGAATTTTTTACATGCCCCAGGCATGTCGGGTAATAGATTTTTCTGGCCCTGATGGACAGTATTTCTCTAATCCAAAAAAGTAAATATAGTGAAACATGTATATAACGATATTTTTCCCCTAGTCCAGACAGATACAGAACATATTAGATTTAGTCTTATCTACAGCGATATCTGTTACTGGTCCTTGGAGTATCATTATAGAGTTCACTGTATAAGGTGATTGCTTCTATTTTAGCTGGTCGGAATTATGGAAATTAAATTGATGTGAAACAAGCAAGTGAAAGAAAATCAAAATAAAGTCGATATTTAAATTTAGCGGGTTTCAATTAACATTAATTCTCGAACAACTCTGTAGGTTTTCAACGTTAACAATAGCCATCATTATTGCATTTACGGAAGACCGTTACCTTACTCTTTTATTGCGTATAGACATAAAAACCAAAAGTGGGTTCAATATCTATTGAAACCCGCTAAAAACAACAATTAAAAGGTATATTATCTATGAGCATATGATATTATTGGTGTCACCTATAATTGGTAACACAAATTATTAAGCTGACTATTCATATTGCTTGGATAATGTTTACAACGGAAAGTATTCACTCTGAAATCCTTTTTATACAGTATTTATTATCTAAAAGCTGCCATGTTGCATATAATATATGCAAAGTATAAAAGTACACAAGCAAGAAATACACAGCTTATAAATCATTCCCGACTCAGTCTAAATCTTACGGATGCAGAGGGCTCTTGTGATATTGAGGTTAAATTTTTTATTCAATGTGCATATATCACATATATGATCACTTACTAATATATGCAACATCTAGTTTTTAATGTACGTGGGTGCTTAACATACAGAGCCGATTGAAATTCTTTTAATTTTAACGTTGATTCATTTTAAATACATGCTTCAATTTCCGACGGAAGTTAACTTTTTCGATTCACACTACTTTTGAAAGATGAGCCCCTAAACTCTATGCCAGCTATACAAACACGAAAGACAGTGCAGAGATGAAAGTGAGATGATATGCCTAGCTGCCATTAAATGTATAAGCAATGCTGCAGATCATTTGTGATTTGGGCTTCGCTTATGTAGTGCACGAGCAACGGTATGCAGCTCCCTTAATCCTGAGGATAGCTCTTCTACATCTTGTCTTAGCTTTCCCGTAGGACTAACGAAGGCCATTCTAAAAAACAATATAAGAATACCATTATTTCAAAAGGTTGTATACAGAACAATCTCAACTACTTGTATCTTAAAGAAAGCACACACAAAACAAATATTCATATTTCCGGGAAAATGCTGGAACAAAATACAGTGTATTTTTTAATGATGATATTGTGGGTCATCACATATATATATTTGTGTTTTATGATAGTAAGGTCGTGTTGCACCAGGGCTTCCATTCTCCAGTGAATCCAAACAGGGTTTAAGCTGGCTCAAAACATGCTGTCACAAAAGTGCTAAAATGGAAAAAAAAGTAGTAGCAAAATGCTAAAAAATATTAGTTGCTTTCGTTGTTCCAAGAACCCTATCCATGAAATTATTTATATCAACAATGCTTAACAGGTGCTGTTAAGAATTTTGAAGAGGAAACAAAAAGGAACAAGAAAAGATCGCTGAAGTGCAAAACGGATATTCTGGAATCGAGAAATCCTGTTTTCAGAGAATAAACTGTGGTTAAAAATGCCTGTCGCATTTTCGCGATGGGCAATAATTTTTTCTTCGCATTTTCGAGCAACTCGTCGCATTTTGCGAAAAATGCGACTGCAGCTTAAACTCTGATTGAGACAGTTTTAGTGACTGAAAAAATCTCAGATAAATAAATAAAATTGAAAAATTTTATGTTAGCCAAAACCTGCACAAATATCAATATGAAATATAGAAGAGGTATAGCATTGGGAAGAGTGTTTCAGCAATTATCCAGGGATATACTATTGCCAGTGGCTGAGTGGGCTAGGAGTCACAGGACAAGCAAAAACGCAAATGTTGGTGACAGTGTCGTATGGCGATATTTTTCTTTAGCAAAGCAATAATTTTTGCACTGTGTTGCTTTCCTTGAAGGTTTTGTTGGCTGAAATGTCTTGCCTTAAACTGTCCAAAATGCAAGAAAAGTCTGCATTAGTGCTGCTGGATGGCAGCATTATCATTGACACAAGTAATCTTAGAATTGCTTGAATTCAATCATATATCGGTTAAATATTGAAATTACAAGAAAGAAAGAATAAAAAAAAGTATTGTGCGAATTATTTTTCCACACTTTTCTGCATATGTAAATTGTAATAATCTTTAGTGTGTAGCAATTTTTCAAAGAAAAATACGGATAGGGATATAAGGAGGGAGAAGGTATCATATAAAGTAAAATCCTGCCACCTCAAAAATTATCAACTGTCTGTGAATGGGAAGAGAATCTAAGAAGTGCTTGAATTTTGTTTTCCTCCAAATTAAAAATGAACTTCCTTTGCATAATTATGGACAAATTATTTCATCACTACTGAATATTTTATTTCGTTTCTTTTCTGGCAAGTACATTTTATAAGAAAAATTAAAATTTTAAAATTTTCTACCCCCGCCCTGCCCCATGTACCAATAACTGTATCAATATTGATTTTCAGATTTTAATTGAGCCCCCACAAATAATGTTGATTGGAATGTCATCAATCTACAATCAATTTACATCAATCTCTTTGACTGTGCATCTTGTCACAGTTTTTTTTTTTTTTATCTTTAATTTGCCTTTAAGGTGACTACCTATATTCCCCAACAAATCAGCGTATGAGTTGTAAGACCATCGCTCATCCTAATACAAGACCGACCCCAAAACCGTCCACTGTGCATATCTTCTACCTGGTAACCAATAGATCATGGGTTTGAGTCTTACTGTGGGTTTTATTTAACTTCTCTCTCTTTCAATTAAGTTCTTTGATTGAGGGTTTTTATGCTTTTTCCACGCCCCACACACACTCCTTCTGGATTCTGGCATTGAACCTAGGCTCTGCACTCCCCTGAATCAATAATTCTTGCAAATGTATGGAGTACAAACATAAATATACCCACGGTCAGGCATCACAAATGCTTATTAGGCCTAATTTCATACTTTCAAGCTATAGTAACGCTGCTTAGAAAATTCAACATGGCAGCAACTAGGAAGGAGAATTTAATTGGTTTAAAAATCAAATGGAAGCTGTGAGAAGATTCAGCATCCACAGTTTGTTAAAGAAAATTAATTTTTATAGTTTCTAAAAATGCAGCGAACAAATTTTGCACTAATCTCAATGACAGAATTTGAATGGTTGCCAGAAAAAGGCTAGGAAACCACATTCGGAGCCAAATCACCAAAATTGCCAAGTTACTGTGTTTCATGGCTGATTTTGTTTTATTAAAACTCCCCCTATTGGTCAGATTTTTTTTTTAATTCCTGCACACTGGCCTGGTTCAATATACAAAATGCAGTATCATTAGTTTTTTCATTTTATTTATTCTACATTATATTCAATGCTTACTCATTTCTTTCAGTGTTTTTTAGTTGACATGCTTAATACCGTGATATGTGAATATATACCTGGGGTGACAACTTGAAGAAAAAGTTGGGGCCCAAGGTAGGCGCCAATCCTATTTACTTCCTTAGGCTTGCTTTCAGTCTCCAATGGAATGGGCAAAACCAGATCGGCCCTCTTTATGTCAAATTTTACAGGCCCTCTATGTTAAACCGGACCGGCTATCTTCATGATAATTTGAGGCGGCTCTTCGCCCATATGGCCAATCCACCCCTGGGCACCATGCAGTAGTTTTTCATGGAACAGAATTATAAATTATGTAAATTAATTAAACATACCGAGTAGGTAAATTTACTTTTAAATTAATCTACAAGCCTCTGCATGTGTAGATAATGAAGACAAAAGGGGATATTCCGATATAAACTCCTGTTTGTAAAAATTGCAATACCATGAAGGAATCATGTGATTGAGCTGAAACTTTCAGGAAATGCAAATTAGGGTATGCTATTCAAATGATTAGAATTTCAGAGTCATCGCGCATGCGTGGGCTGAGCAGCGCCCTCTGAACTGCTGATGGATCCGTATAAATAGAGGGCTGTAGCGGGGCGTGTATGGCTATCTGCTAGTGGTAAACGTTACATGAGACGTCACTATGCCTCTACGACGAAAGAGGGCGACATTTCAGCAAGTTACGGAGTTTGAACGGGGACGAATGATCGGCCTTCGTGAAGGAGGGTTTTCTTATCGTGCAATAGCAGCTCGTATGGGGCGTAACAGCAGCACAGTGATGCGAGTGTGGAAGCAGTGGGTTCAAGAGAACCAGACAACTCGGAAATCCGGGAGTGGACGCCGAAAGGTGACGTCAGCACGGGATGATAGACACCTGGTCCGCATGGCGGTGACGGACCGTTTTGCTTCATCTGGACAGTTGGCAGAACGTTGGTGCACTGCTACAGGTGTATCATTGTGTGCTTCATCAATTCGTCGGCGTCTACTGCACCGTGGACTGCGTGCAAGAGTTCCTTTATACAGGATCCCCCTGACTCAAAACCATTGACGCCTGCGGTTACAATGGGCTCATGGACATAGAGACTGGCGTGCTGATTGGCAACAAGTGGTGTTTTCTGATGAATCCCGACTTAATTTGGGGTACAGTGATGGCCGCATCCGTGTTAGACGCTATACCGGTGAACGCCACCTTCCGGAGTGCGTTATCCAACGTCATAGTGGACGAACCCCCAGCGTTATAGTCTGGGGTTCGATTGCGTATCATCGACGATCTCAGCTGCTACGAATTGTGGGTAATCTTAACAGCAACCGGTATATCAATGAAGTTCTGGAGCCCGAAGTTCAACAGGACAATGCCCGCCCACATATTGCCAGGAATGTTCAAAACTTCTTTTCATCACAACAGATACAGCTTCTTCCTTGGCCTGCCTATTCGCCGGATATGTCGCCGATTGAACATGTGTGGGATTTCGTTGGTCGGCGTCTCGCTCGTGATCCTCGTCCCATAGCTACTACAGATGAACTTTGGGGTCGCATACAAGCAATCTGGAATGCTCTTCCTCAGGCACACATTCAACATCTGTTTGATTCCATGCCACGTCGTATAGCATCACTTATTGCAACGCGTGGTGGCTTCACCGAATACTGATTTTCGACATGCAATATTATTTTTTTGCTTTGTAATTCTAATTGTTTATTTGTTTGTTTTTTGGTTTTACGGCTCAAAGACTACAGTGGTCATGCTGCGCCGGGACCTACTGTTTTCCGAGGAATCCGAACCTCTTAAGGCCTGGGGAACCAAACCCCGGACTACAGTGAGCAGTGCGATCTTTTATTTGTATCAACACAGGTCGTTTGTACATTAAATTTCATTCAATTCGGACGAGTCCTTCATGGTGTTGCAATTTTTACACACATGAATATATATATATGTCGCAAAATCTCGGCAAAAATCGAGCGCTATTTTTTAAAGTATCGTGAGGAAATTTTGATAAAATGCTGCGAGTAAAAAGTTACTCAAAACGTGGTAAAATTGCAGGTCGACGTGAAAATTTAAATACTTTTGATGCTTCGCAAAACGGCCATTCCTTACTACAAATATCATGATACATTTGCCGATAAAGTTTTGTCTGCCGATTTTTTTTCTCAGACGTTTCACAATCGCGGCTGCATTTCGGCTCGTTGTTTTAATTCAAACTCAAATCTCTTTTCACATACAAAGCTAGGCGTAAAAAATAACAGAGAACCATCAAACGGTCAGAAGCATCGCATCCTACCATGGAAGGTGTGAGACATCTGCAAAGTGCGTTTTTTTTTTTAAACAAAAAAATATGAAGTTTTGAGGGGCCGGTAGAAAATTTCACGTGAGGATCTTGAATGAGGTTTTTCGTAGATTTTTTTGTGTCGACCGTAATACAGTAAGGTGGAGTTAAAATCCGTACAAACTACGGAAAATCCGTAAAAGTTGGCATCTCTTAACAGGTGTATATTTAGCGAGTTTCCAGATATTATAGCAACGGAAATGTGGATTTTGTTTGGTATAATGATCAAGCGCAATACAATTTAACTGCTTTTAGCAAACAGTTTTTTTTTGGGGGCGGGCCACGGATTTAACGAGCAATTTGAAGAAATAAAACAGGAAATCGAACTTTTTGTAAAAGTTCCGTCATTATAATCGGTGCTCGTCATAACCGATTTCCACCTCATTTTTTGGTTGGTTGTATTTTTATGGCATGAGGACAACAAGGGTCATTTTGCAGCAAACAAGTTAAGACCTCATATACGGTTTTGAAATGAAAACAAATTAAAAACATAAAAATAAAACGTATTAAAAAAAATCACTGAAATTAAACGATGTGATAAAATCAGATAACAATGGAGAAGCCAATATCAGATAAAATGTTTAAAATGAGTTCATGATTAAAAGAGTCGCATAAGGTTAAAATAATTTCTGTTAAAAGCTAATGAACGTTGATTAAAATTGGGGCCCCACCACAATTTTAAGGATTGGAGGGGTTTTTCATACCCCCCCCCTCCCCATGGATCTGACACTGGTGGAATCTGTCTGTTTTGAATCTCACAAGAATGAAAAAAAAGTTTTGAATTCCAAACCAGGGGCTTCTCCAGGATTCATAAACTGGGGGAGGGGGTGTTCAAGATTTTTAGTGGGTATGGGTTAGATTTTGTGTATATTTTGATTTTATTAAGGATGGTGTATCAAAAATCTTGTTGGTGTATTGGGGGTGTGTATAAATCTCTGTTCCAAATGTTCCTCTATACTAATGGTTCCCAACTTTTTTCAAGCCGCGACCCCCTTTTATAGTAGTCACATTATTCACGACTCCCTTTTAGAGTAACCAGAAGATCTGCGAACCCCACCTTTGTCCGCCACAGCCACATTTGCGTAAACATTTTTTAACAGAGTAAAGAAAACCTATTAAATATAGAATTATACATATTGCGTTATGTATATTATATTAATTATATATATCATGAATTATACATATCAATGTATATTATAGATATAAAGTTAACAACCATTAGTAAAATATTGCAATGTGTGTAGCCATGTTGAAATATAAAAGCGTTGGAAACATTTGGTATAAAATTCCTTACAAAAATAATTGCAACTAAAAATAGTTGCGGCGAACCCCAGGTTGGGAACCACTGCTCTATCGCCGATAGATAGCAGTCGCCAATCTTACAGACCACAAAATTCATAATTTTAGATTCCGCACACCATTAATATGATTTAAAAAAAAAAAAATGCAGGGTTTCTCCTGGTAACAGCATTGCGACAAATGAGGGTTTTTTCACTAATTGCCGATAATTATTTCAAGTACATTATCGATATAAAAATTTACAATTAATTATTTTAACAGAAAGTTAGAAATTAGTGCTTAAACGTTTAGGATCCAATCAAGCACATTTCATGAATTTAGTGCAATATAAAGGCGAAAATTGTCATTCAGAATATGAGAATTTCTTAGAATATTATTTTTGTTTTATTATTAATAAAACATTAAAAATGCAAATAATGTCCAGATTTTTCTGCGGACCACCAGTTGGCAATCGCTGGTCTTTATAATATATCTGACACACATTGAATTTAGGTTAAAAATGCACGGAAATACATAAATTTTGAGATAGACAGGTTCTACTATGTTTCACCTACAGGTGTGCCAAATCGTTCATGGAACAAATCAGTGAAAGATTTTAGCAGTCTATCTTCAACGAGTTCCTCAGTGATGGATTGTGGCACATCGCTAATTATGACACTGCAGGCCTATGTTGATTTAATAAATTATAGGTCTATTTACTCTCTTAAATAACACTTAGTTGCATGTTTATAACGACAGGAAAACATGAACAATAATAATTAATATATTTCATGTGTCATGTCATTTACCTTTTTCTACATTCTATATTTAATACTGTCCAATTTTGGGAGAGGTCGACCCCAACAAATGTTTTTTTTGGGGGGGGGCAAAGGGGTTAAGCTTCTTAGAGTTGGTGCTCCCTGATATACACTATATTTTAAAACATTTAGATCACCTTTTCTAAGCCTAGGTATATTGTGAAAACTTAAATTATTATATACACCGCGTTTCAAAATGATTTGAACACACATTTTTTTTGTTCTTGAATAACTATAAGAAATCTACAAACGTTATATATTAAATATTTACATTATATATAAAGTATCTTGTTATGGCGAATTTCATACTTATTGCTTATATTTAGCAACAGAATAAATGTAAGTATTCAAATATAGGAAAAAAACTATTTACTGTAATGTGGTGTTGCAAAATGATATGGACACGCTTCGAATTTTTTTGAATGCTCCACATTATAATCATGCAAGATACTTACATGTTATTTAAAAAGTTGTCATATGTTTCGAAAACAAAGAAGAAAAGACCTATACGCCATAAATTGTTTTTAATGAACTAAAAACTGGAAACTAAATGCTTTCGCTAATGGAGATATAAATTAAACAAAATACAAACATTCCCCTTTTAGAAAAAATACATCACGCCACAACTCATGAAAAAATCAGTAACCTTCATTTGAGAAATGTATTTTTGAATAGTCAATATACTTTTCTTTAAGTAGGTTTACTGTTATGGAGTGATCAGCTGGTCCATAACCCTGAAAGAAAGAAGGAAAATGATCACACATTGACAAGAAAAAAGTAAACAAATTAAATTTTGGAAATTGAAAAATTATAATTAAGACTTGCTTTTTTGCTATACAACATATCATCAGTCGTCAATACAATGTAAGATCGAAAATTTTAATATTTCACAAAAGAAACACGATTAGATACATACTAAACCAAAAATCTGAATAATACAAATCATCATATTCGACATTATAATCAAAATATTTGTGACGGAGTAGATCTTGAGCTATTATTCTCAGTCATCTTATTCAAATGTCTCAGATGACAAGTATATACAAAAATATAATAAAAGTAAAATAGTAAGAAAAAGTAAATAGAGTGAAAGTTTTCCTCCTTGTCATGTATTGCACAATACAATAATAATAGAGTGGAAGTTTTCCACCTTGTCATGTATTGCACAGCTAGCAATCTTAAGTTACGATTTTGCCAAATCAGAAGCAGAATACTAAAAAATTGCTCAGTAGAAGCGACTAGCTTTCTTTCGTCTTTAACCATGGATTATGGAAATTATGGTACAATGACTCGAAGGAAGAAAAAAATTTATGGAAACCTGGTGGGGTACAATCCCACATTTCTAGGTTGTTGGTCAAGTACTCTAACCGTTAGGCTACAGGCCACCTGTTATTCCGCTCCACATGAGTGTATTTAAAGCTTCATCATCGTATTCAATCATCCTTTAAGCACTGTTGGATGAATACCTTTCTCATGTTTCGTTTGTTTGTGGAGCACAGACAGCTAACATCATGTTGCCCCAGAATCCATAGTTTTCAGAGAATCAAAACCTCTATCGGTACGGGAATTAAACCTAGAAAAACGGAGAGATAGAAGAAACGTCAAGTATTGATATCAAATACTAACAGGATTTAAACCTTGATTTTCTACATGACAGACAAACATGTTATCTCTATGCCATTGTGTGGTGACGGTTTGTCCAAGTAACTTGCATGCATTTCTAAGCTGTGAAATTCACCTCCATATCATTCCAATCTATTTTCTTAGTTCATCCATCCTGTCCACAAATATTTTATTTATTATTATTATTTTTTTTGGGGGTATAATTGAGAATTTTGTAACTCAAAACTATGTTTTGATGATGTCCTTGCTATACAGAGTTGTATAATTTCGAAGTTAATCTTCTGGGAAAAAAAAAAAAAAAAGAGTATGTTATACACCCCAAAGCAAAATATTTCCAATGTTCTGCAACAAGCCTTCAGCTGAACAAAAACATTCTTCAGGAAATGCATGTGTATATTTATATACGTATTATATACATTTTTAAATTCTATAAAATGTAAATTCCTTTTTAATAGAAATGCAGAAAACATTTGTCCTACTGATTATTTATTTATTTAAGACAAAAATAAAATATTTACCCTGCGATTATTCTGTGACATGCGTCACACTTTTTAGAATATTCTGCTTTGGGGGTTATACATATAAGCTTTCTCCCTCCTGTTGAGTACAAATATATTTTCATGTATTTTTAAGGATGTCAGCTCAAGAAAATTTTATTCCTAATAATGTTTGAGTTATTAGTATCTAAGGACACGACACATATTTATAAGGGAATAGTGGAGGGGGGGAGGGGAGATTGAACAGTGGAGTTGGTGTCCTGGTAGTAGCTTTATGTGATAGAGGTGATGCTTCCGAACAGGGATCGACAAGCTTTGTGGTATATTCTGCCAAAGGCAGGCACGAATTTAGGGGGCGCGATCGCCCCCCACTTGAATGAAAATTTAACATTGAAAAGATACAAGGTAAAGGTCCAATGAGAAGTCATCAATCCAACTTCTCCCCCCTCCCTCCATTGAATGTGTTTTAAATCCACCGCTGGCCAAAGGAATGCTATAAACTCACTCTGCATGCCAGCAGAACCGCACATGAAATTGTGTCATGTGTCACTCATAAAACGGCAAAAATTATTATGTTATCCTGCTTAATTTGCATCATTATTAATACAAATCAAGTAAATCTTTTGGCATGTTCCAAATACATTAAAAGAATTCATTTTCTTCAAAATGTTCTTGTATATTTGACACACGATTCACAACAGTTTAACAATACAAAGCACAAACTGTGTGATATACTGTATAATCCATATTTTCTAGTTTAAGGGTTTTTAAAAAACGAATATCTTTTTTTTGCTTCAATTTTATAGAATTAGCAATATTAATTACTCATAACACTAACATAGTGATGAATAGGCATGAATGATACCAGAGCCGTGCTTAGTGGGTGCCAGCTGGACGGCCGTCTAGGGCTGCTAAAATGTGCAAGTAAAGCCGCTAAAATGCAAGTACCAGGAAATCAATTCTGTTTCGTCAAAGTGTTTTTCAGGGCTGCTATAATCTGCTTTACCCAGAGCCGTTAACACCGTAAGCTCAGCTCTGAGTGATATGGAAGGGTTAAGATGAGGATAAATTTGGGATGGAAATGGATCTAAGGGTCATTCGAGAGAAATTAGTTATTCAACTATGGATTTACCATTTTGTACACTTTTCTCCGTCAATATGTAGCGACATTTCTCTTTAAAATGTGTGAAAACGATAATAAATTTTACTTGAAAAATGAATTTCAATAATTATATTCGAATTATATTTTTCTTTTTAATACACTTTTCGTGCCACTAAAAGCTGGTTTGCGTGCTTTGTGTGGTACGTGCATCCCCAGGTTTCTGATCCCTGCTGCAAGCTTCAGTGCAATATTGATGCTGATTTTGGCGAATTGGCAATGAAGTTCAAAACCAGGAAGAAAGTCATGATTGAAATGCCATGTCAATCATATTCCAGTTTCGAGGAAGAAGAAAAGTAGGGAGCTTTAAATTAAAGACTTGATGGAAACTAACTAAACAGTAAAGGCTAAATGCTAAAAGTAAAAATGGAAAACAAAAATAAGGTTTTAAGAACTTTTAATAACCATGTGAACTTTAAATCTGGTCCAGTTCACCACTATGAACATGAATGCACAGTAGAAAAAAAAAAAGTATGCAAGTATTGCCACCTACTGAATGGAAAATATAATTTAAACACTAAAAGAAAATTAAAGATTGTGGAAAGGATAAAGTAATTAAGATTTACAAATGGTAAAACAGAAATATTGGTGTAGGTTTTCTTCTCCATTTTACCATTTGCAAATCATAATTACTTCATCCTTTTTGTAACCTTAAATTTTATTTTCCATTCAATAGGTGGCAACACCTGTCCACAAAACTTTTCCTTTCTTTGCATTTGCCTTAGTTTGCTGTTCTATGTCTTCTTCGACTAGCAACAGAAAAAGCTGGGTGGGCATTTCCAAACCACACACACAAAGGACAATGTGTTTGTATCACTGCTGTTATGTATATATAAACTCATGTCCAAAATTAAGGTTACATTCAATGTTATTTCAATGGGAGAGGTACATATTTTGCTCTTTAACTCTCAATGTGCTTTATTTATAAAAAATCATTTTACAGAAAATTAAAGAGCTATAAACACTTAACAGAATTACAACAAATAAAAAAAATTTCAGGATTCCCATGAAGGAGAATCCAGAAAAAAAAAGTGGTACAAAATTTGAGGGCAGGAAATAAAAATTTGTAAAAAAAAAACCAGACTTAAAATAACACATTTGCTTACATAAACATCAACAATTATTTTCTAATAATTTTGCATGTTTATGTAATAAAATTTGTTATTCTGAATTAGTTTTTTACAAATTTATCTTTTCAACTTCCAATGTTTGTATCAATTTTAAATCGTGGATTCTCCTTCACAGGACACTTGAAAAAAAAAATTGATTTGTT